>JAVANC010000017.1:673864-811626 GCA_033319125.1 Parnassius glacialis | reverse complement strand
GTAAGAAGAACCACTATCCCATATCGTATCGTGGATATCGTTGAAAGCGACAGAGGGATTAGACATAAAAACAGTGGTTGCCAACCTGCCTGCCTAGTGTGACAGCTATGGTGAATATTGGGGAGGCCTATGTAATGTTCAATAGTGGCCTCCGATACCTAGGTTGTTATGGTGATGATAATCATTTATGTAATCACCTCGGTGTTCGCAACGGACGTTTTCAACGAACTTCGAAAAAGGAGTAGGTTCTATTTACGATGAGCGTATCTTTTTAAGTTTGTTCATCGATTGCTCGGAAACGACTAAACTGTTTAAAAAGATCATAAGGATGTTTCAACTTAAATATGAAGAAAAATTTTTACCCTTAGCGGTGCAAACGTAGAGGATGGTATCTAATCTTGTAACTATTTAGACAACATTCTACTTGTTACCTTTTTTTTTTTTTTTTTTTTTTTTTATAGGATAAGGGTGAAAAACGAGCACACAGTCCACCTGATGGTAAGTGGTTGCTGCGGCCCATAGACATCCACATCCATCCCCTGTTACAGATCAAAATGCAGATGCGTTTTCACCCGTGAGGACTAAGATGGAATGCCTCATTTCCAGTAAAAAGGGCCTCCGGCCACCTGCACTCACCAAGCGAAACGCAGAGCTAAACCTCTACTTCACGCTGGTATTCTGTGAGGTCGTGGTACCACCCCGGTTCGAGCCGGCCCATCCATGCGACGGCAAAAGCTGCCGCCTGGCTCTACCACTGTTAACCTACAACGTGATATTGCTTAGTACACTCAAAAACGTCAATCATTCTACAAATATTAATTATTTTGTAAGCTATGTTTTTAAATAAAAAGTCCGTCAGGTTTCTTGGTGGTTTTTTTCAGGATAGAGGTTTATTTTTTTTTTATTAGATTTTTTTAGATTAGGTTGATTAGAACTCTTACCAGTTTTAAAACAGCTAGACTGACTAGTCTAGCTGTTTCAAACCTGGAAACAAACAAAAAATGGAAATAGCTAAAACAAACTTACTTTAGCTATTTCCATAGCATAATGTTGTTATGGTATTTTACTATGGGTACACGCAGCTGACACTGAAATTATATTTGTTTTACAGAAGAGGGCCATAAGAGCAATTTATGATTTAAAGCCTAAAGAGTCGCTGCGACAAAAATTTAAGGAAATTTATATATTAACCTTGGCCTCTCAAAACATTTATGAAAATGTAATGCACGTATACAAAAATAAAAGTAGTTTTACAAAAATAAGTGATATTCATTCTGTAAATACAAGGAACAGACACAAGTTGGTAGTACCAGTTACTCGACTCCATCGAGTCAGTAATTCATTCTTGGGGCGATAAATACGCTTTTACAACAAAATTCCAGAAAATATACAAAATTTGACCAAAGTTCATAAACTTTATTAAACTAAGTTTGTATAAGAAGGGTTATTATAATAATAAAGAATTTATAGATGATAATACACCCTGGAAATGAGGTGAACGCTACCGCTTTTTTTATAGGAAAAGGGTGACAAACGAGCACACAGTCCACCTGATGGTAAGTGGTTGCTGCGGCCCATAGACATCTACATCTATCCTCTATTACAAATCAAAATGTAGATGCGTTGTCACCCGTGAGGACTAAGATGGAATGCCTCATTTCCAGTAAAAAGGGCCTCCGGCCACCTGCACTCACCAAGCGAAACGCAGAGGTATATCTCGTTTTCACGCTGGTTCTCTGTGATCTTAATTTGTGTAACATGCATGATTGTAAGCTGTTATTAAAAAAAAGTCCCGCTGGGTTTCTCGCTGGTTCTTTCGAGGAGGAGGTATTTTTTTAAACCAGTAGTAATTAAACAAAAGAGTGACTTTCAATAAGTATTATTTATAATCTATATTGCATAAAAAAGTTTCTGATTCTGTTTCTTCTCGTCAGGTATACCTCAAAACTTGAAAACGAGACTGTAAAACCAGTGCGTGTTGCCAGTGATGACCTGTGGAACTGAGACGTGGTCCGTCACTGCTGGCTGGTTGAGGAAGCTCAAAGTCGCTCAGCGAGCTATTGAGAAGGCTATTCTCGGAGTTTCTCTGCGTGGTAAACTTAGAAATGAGGATATCCCAGTAGATTCAGAATGACCGATATAGCCCAACGGATTAGTAACCTGAAGTAGCAATGGGCGGACAATATAGCTCGAAAATCCGACAACCGATGGGGAAAAAACGTTTTCAAGTTGGGGCATCGTACTGGCGGACGAAGTGTAGGGCGTCCCCCCACTAGATGGAGTGACGACCTGGTAAGATATGCAGGAAGTCGATGGATGCAGGTGGCTCAGGACCGTGCTTTGTGGCATTCCTTGGGGGTGGCCTATGTTCAGCAGTGGACTTGTGAAGGGCTGTAATGATAATGATGATGATGATGATTTTAATAGGGAAGGTGGCTGAGTGCTACTATCTGCTAAGTACCCCATAATTAAACCCAAGCATACTACTGCATTTATTCTACTCTATTTTTTTCTATACTATTCTAACTATGACATCAGGTCATCAAACCATATACCTTCAACCGCTACGACCAAAGTAAACATCGACAAAATCAAGAAGCTATTGCTCGAAAATCGACGTATGTGTCTGAGAGAGTTGGCTAGTGAGGTGAATATATCTTTTAAGTCCGTCCACAACATTCTCATTGACGTTTTAGGCATGAAACGCGTCGCCGCTCGACTAGTTCCAAAAGAGCTCAATTTTGTTCAAAGAGCGCAGCGAAAGCATGTCGCTGAAGACATGGTTTCCCGAGCTTCTACGGATCCGACCTTTATGAAACGTATAATAACTGGCGACGAGACATGGGTTTATGAGTACGACATGTAAACAAGCCAACAGTCTTCAGAATGGCGTCTCGAAAACGAGCCGAAACCCAAAAAACCGTGGCAAAGTCGCTCCAAAATCAAGGTGATGCTGACAGTTTTTTTTGACTACCGTGGTGTGGTTCACTCCGAATTCCTTCCAAAGGGAGAAACAGTGAATAAAGAATAATATTTAGGCGTCATGAAGCGTTTGCGTGAGAGTATCTGCCGAAAACGTCCAGATTTGTGGCAACACAACTCATGGATGCTGCACCATGATAATGCACCATCACACACAGCCATTATAGTGAAAGAGTTTTAAGCGAAAAATTCAACAAAAGGTCTCGACCAAGCACCGTATTCACCTGATATGGCTCCGTCTGACTTTTTTTTTATTTCCCAAGTTAAAATTACCACTTCGAGGAAAACGTTTTGAGTCGATAGAAGCCATAACAAAAAATTAGCTGAATGAGCTAAAGGCCATACCGCAAATAGCCTATGAAAAATGTATGGAAGACTGGGTGAAGCGTTGGAGATTTTGTATTGCAAGCGATGGGGCCTACTTTGAAGGCGATAAAATAAATTTAGATGAATAATTTGTATTTTTTGTTGACAAATTCCCGATATTTAGTACACAGAAGGTATATTAGAATTACTGACACGATTTTTCCACAGATTTATTATATGTATTAATAATAGACACTTGAGAAATTTATTAGCGTCAGTTATTTTCATTTTATTGCGTTTCAAAAGATGTAGAAATATAATAATAGTAGAAAAGTTGTAATATGTTGTGACTCCACAAATATTTGTCTTGTCTTTAGATTGGATTCGAATCAAGGATTTCAATGTAACGATCTGGTACACCATCTATAATACTATGTGAATTTGTTTTAATTATATTCTTAGACTTTAGACTTTAGTCACACTAAGTAATGAGATGAGTGTGATATGGTTTGTCGTTAGGGAGTACGCCATCACATTTGTGTAATTAACATTTACAAAACTTTGTTAAGATTATTTTTTTATTGAAAGGTTGATGAGAATTTAAATTTAAAATTGTTTTATATTAAGCTACCATTTCCTCGGATAGTGTGTAAAAACATTGCAATGGAATTAGCGTATGAGAAATTAAAGATAGACATCATCATCGTCATTACTCCAGCCAAGTGTGGCAACTCTAAAAAACATACCCTCAATGAAACTTTAGGGAGACCTTACCCAGCAGTGAACTTCATTGGGCCGTGATAATCACGATGATGGTCCTATGTTATTTATGATTTAAGAACAACATAGTAAATTTTAAAATAATCAATTAATATGTCTGTCCGCTGGCATTAATACGAATGAAATCAATTATTACAATTTAGATTAAAATTATTGATGAATAACAAAAGTAATAAAATAATTTAGAGCTTTGTTTGTTCATAATAATCATTATCATCATCATTACAGCCCTTCACAAGTATACTGCTGAACATAGGCCTCCCCCAAGGAATGCCACAAAGCACAGTCCTGAGCCACCTGTATCCATCAATTCCTGCATGTTTTACCAGGTCGTCACTCCATCTAGTGGGGGGTCGCCCTACACATCGCCTACCGGTACGAGGCTGCCACTTGAGAACCTTTCTTCCCCATCGGTTGTCGGTTCTTCGAGCTATATGGCCGACCCACTGCCACTTCAGCTTACTAATTTATTCATAATAGTAGTAGAAGAAAAAATATATATTAAATTACTATATATAATATTTTGTAAACTGTGTTAGTTTCATAAATATTACTATAGTGTATATTTCTGTTTTAAGCTTTAATTCGATCTGAATAAGATAAAAATTGTTATGGTATGTTAATGGTACAAATGAAAATAACAATAACAAAACTCAATATTTTGCACTTGCACCTTTAAAACTTTCGGTATACCCCTTAGAGCAACACGGGCTGGCGGTGAACCGGAAGGGAGTAGCTATAGACTTTTTCCCGATAAAGAACTGTCTGAATTTTTTTGTGGTGTGAAATCATTGCACACAAAAATAATCGCCTCTCACTTCCAAACTTACACATAACAATTATAAAATAAACAAACAATTACACATACACGTAGATACATTATAACAGTATCGCTCAGTAGTAGCGAAAACTTGTATACAGACAGACCAGTTGCTCGACAGGGCGAGCGGTCTATGTTGGTAAACAAATCCGAAACAACAACAGCGTTATTACTATAATTTTTAAGTTTAAAAAGAAATAAATAGCAATATTGTGATTAAAATTATTTATATACGAAATATCGTCATCTTTTTGTAAATTTGTCGTGGCAGATCTCTTTATGCAGCAAAAAATTGAACAATTCGTCATTTTTGTAGGATGTCGATTCATCCGCGCAACTAGGTTTAGTCTAGTGAACAGATCGGTTACAACTAGTTTTACTGGATCGGGTTGACTTATACTTTGACATCAAGAAACGTGGCTCCGATTCAACGATGACATATAACATTACTTTTGAAAGTAGAATCAAAATAAAGTTTAATAAATCAAAATCAAGGTGAGTAGCATTTTAATAAAGTTTGATTTTAAATCTCAGTGCAATATTTCACCGAGCAAAATAAAATTAAAAAACAACCTTAACGTGACTAAAATTTTCATTCGTATACCGCAAAAATATTTTAGGGACATTTAGGGAGTAGTAAGTGACGGAGTCTCGAAGGCAAGCTCAAGACTAACCAGGCACTGAAAAGACTTAAACTTTTATGAACATAGTATAAAAATAATTTATCAAATCATTTTGTTAAGAAAATATATAATTTTTAAAATAAAACGCATACTGAATAAAAGTAATTAAAAAACAATTGACGCGTTTTTTTTCGTTTGTAAGTTCCGACATTTCAGTAGCTTTACTACATCCATAGTCACAGGGAGAGAGGAACTTAGGTGGTTGAACGCCAGTCTTCTCAGAAATGTCATAGTTAACTTAAGAATTTATTTCGGTAATGATTTCTTATATTTAAACGAACACTACACATTAAATAAAACTCAATTATAACGTTTAATTATATTTTTTTTTTAGCACATAGCTGACGTGAAACACCAACGTTCCGGGAAGTCTGCAGTTTGTGGTCATATCCTAGACGGCCCCCGCCATTACATCAGATTTGATAGACCAAAACCTCTCGCGACAGGACATCGATTCCTGCCAAGGAACCTGAATAGTGATACGTGAGGCAATTGAAATTAAAAAACATCCTAATTTAAATATAGATAGGGAGGCTGGGTACTAAAATAAAAACTAAGTTCAAGCATACCACTGCAAGACTTCAAGACACAGTAAGTTCACTCTACGTTGAGCGGACCAAAACTAGGAAGAAAGTACTCCGGGTTAACTCTGACATCAGGACGTCAATCACCTCAGTCCCCCGTGACCATGGGTACTGGAAAGGACCGAAAACGTCGGGAATTTAAAAATAAGTATAATTAAACGCGATATCTATTATCGATTATCCATTGTAGGCTGCCTCATTAGTGTATTGTTGTGGTCTAGTCTAGTGTGGAATCAATCAAATGGTTTTTCTGTCCAGAAGTCCTCAGTACTATTCGTTAGTTAGGAACCTAGTTAGCTTCACACCTCAGAAAGCAAGTGATGTCCTTGGTCTTGCGCCTGATTTCTTTCCAGTTGTCTCAAATTGCTGTCCAGTTGGACTATGAGAGTGAAGCAATAGAGTGCACCCTTATGCTGGTAAAAATACCTGTACTCTACAACTCTGTTTTCGGCAAATGGTTCATCTCCGTTTAGGCTAGCCGCCGTATCTAAAGGACGTTCTTGTTATTAGTTTTCATTTTCAGCAGAAAAATATAAGCATCAATTCAAAATCAGGATATATATTAGAATATTTAATCATATAAGAATAAATAAGCAGCAATTCACTTTAAGTTTAGTATTGAAACTGCCTGTGATATTAGTAGAAGCATTGTTAGCGTGCTCAAAGAAAAACAAGTTCGGAGGAAGGTGAAGCCATGAAAGCGCCTTGAATGAGGCTTCTTGTTAATCCCCCGGTGAAAACTGAGATTAGCTAACTGAAAGGGGTTCTATGTAATCTGCAACTAAAACTGAATTTATCCAGAGATTAACTTATGATTTATAAACTAAATGCTAATAAGACACACTGGTGTTTTGTCATTATTAGAGTTATCAGTCATATCATGCCTTAAGACTTTGTGTAAGACGCTGAACTCGAGGATTCGTATGTGGAAAAGGGAGTCCCGGACTCCTGCTTCGCAGACTACGAGCAGTTCTTTTCGCTCACGGACGAGTTGATCGAGGCTGAAGGCAGGTATGCCGAGGAGGCGCGTGAAGCTCGGACGAGTGGCCTGCCCGAGTCCTTTCGGAAGCAGGCTCAGCCGGAGCTGTTGGGACGACTCCCAACTCTGGACTCGCCAAGGTTCTCCGGGGTCCTTTCCGAATGGCTGACCTTCGTTGGTCTTTTCGACGTCCTAGTGGACGCCCGGAGTGACTTGATCCCGAGCCGGAAGATGGCGTACCTCCTGGCCTCACTAAAGGGGGAAGCCCTGGTGTTGTCAGCCATTTCAGCTTGTCGGACGACGCCTACCAGACTGCTCGGGACCTCCTAGCCAGAAGATACGCCAACGTTAGGCGAATTGCGGACGAACATGTTAAGCAGCTTCTGAGCCTCCCGCTGCTTAGTGACCGGGCCAGACTACGTCCGGACCTGTTGGATCCAGTCTTGGTGGCCTGTAATACGTTGAGGCGGCTGGATTTACCAAAGGGCGAATGGGCCTTTTTGTTGCTCCGCATCGTGCTGTCCCGCCTACCTCTCGACCTAAGAATACTTTTTGAGGAGAGGTACGGCGGGGACGAGGCCTCCTATATTCCGCCCTTCTATGACCTGCTGCGGTTTTTGGAGGAGCAGCGCCGGCAGATTGAGAACGTGGCGGGCACCGTTGATGACTTACGAGCCATGCCCAGTGAGAGGCGGAATCCGCCGGGCCAGTCATCGTCAACCCCCCCACCCCCCCTGCTCCTATTGTCGAGCATTTGATCACCGGGTAACGTCTTACCCGAAATTATTAGGTAAGCCGGTTCCGGCGAGGCGAACTATATATGCACCTCCAGTGAGACTGTCCGCACCGGCGGCCTTGTCTGCATTGTCAGGGCAATCACCATGCTGTACTGTGCCTTGGTGCGAACGGCGTCTCCTCTTGGAGTGCTGCCAGGCCCTCGACCCCCCACGGGCGGGGGTGCTCCGCCACGCCCTCTGACGGGCGACGCTCGGCGCCCGCCAGCTAGCCACCAGGCCCCTAGGATTGAAAGGGGTCCCTCCCCCGACCAGTCGGGGGGTAATTCTCCCAGGGGCGGGGGTGTCATCACCCCCGATCAGCGTGCGGAGAGGAACTTCACGGCCACTCATCAGTCCGCTGGACCTTTCTCACTCCCGTTAGCTGAGTGGCCGCGTCTGGTGTACCAGTGTACCCCATTTGATGGAGGCGGCCCTAGCTAGCTGCCGCCTTAGCTCCCACCACGGCCACCTCTACTGAGCCTTAAGCCGTCAACAGTCCACTTGTCAAGCTGTTCTGTTTCCGACGGCCTCAGTGAGGGCGTACAACCCGAGTGGCGACTGTTAGCGGTTGCGCTCTATTAGTCTCGGATTCACGCGGTGTGGCCTCCACTTGGTGGTGGGAAGATTAGGGCCCCCTGGAGCGTTGAATCACGCTCTCAAGGGGGTATTAGATTTGGTTTAGTCAAGCATTTAGTTAGAAATTCTTTAAATTAAAATTAAAATGCTTTTGGGTTTTCCGCGAAATTCATATTGTAGCGGTTGTGATTAAAAGAATTGAATTTAAAATACTTCTTTAAATGCTGCTGCATATGTTTTGTAAATACATTTGATCACTGCGTTTGTTGTTGCACGGAAAATTGAGATTAAATTGTGTGCTCTTTTGAATGCTTGTGCGTATGCTTTGTAATTGTATTTTATTGTTGCGCCTGTTTGCTGAAAGGAAAGTTTGAATTTCATTTGAAATTGAATGACGCGCTATTTTGAAAATTATGTATATACTTTTGTGATAGTGTTTAATAATTTTGCTTGTGATAAGGAAGGTTGAAATTAGATAACCCTATTTGTGCCGAAGGGAATAAGAGTCAATTCTCTTTTGGTTTACATTTTGTTGGCACTGTCTAAGATATTTATTTGAAATGAGAAATAGGGCTGTCTCTTACTTTTATTGTTTTGTTTACTTTGTCAAGTTGACCTATGTGCATCAGTGATTACTTTGTCTTAATTAATTTTGTAGTTGAACATTGATGCTTTTGAAAAATTAGTTGAAATATGAGCATAGGACTACCTGCCTAAAGGGCTATCTGGTTTGTAGATTATCAGATGGAAATCAGCTGTCGCACCGTTTGGTAACTGATTATATGGTGGATGGTTTGGTTATTCCTACTTGTTTGAAAATTCATACTAGGGACTATCTGTGCGTTTCGTTTGGCTCTCCACAGACGACGTTCATGGGGAATTTGGGGGTGCTCTCTTCACTGAAGCTTAGGATGTCCCTCTGGGCCGCTTAGTGTCGCGTCGCTGTTTGCAGACCTGATCCGGTCGGATTGCGGAACTAATCATAGGAGCGCAGATACGTGTTTGAAGGAGGTCGTCGGACTTCTGTCTAAGAGTAGGACTTATTTATGTGCTGCGATGTCCAGGAAAGGCATCCAGTTCAACCCTCCGGCTAGCCCACGTTGGGGCTGTAATTTTGAAGCGTTGGTTAGGGTTGCAAGATCTGATGGGGTGCGTAAGGTGGCATAGTTTGGTTGTAGATTCGGTCTTGTAACTTGCCGTCGCGACCCTGTCCCGCTAACCGGTTTGCGCGCGGACCTAAATATTATGTCCGGGACGGGGGTTTGTTCGCGCAAAAGCGCTAATGTCAAGCATCGACGTTAGATGGCACTCGGCTCGGCGCGATACGGGATGAAGTTAGTCCAAGCGTGTTGAACGGTGGGTGTCGAAAACGCGCTAGAAAAATTGAGAGTCCAAATTCATCGCTGCGAGAGATAGCACGCGGTCTGTTTTGTTGGGAGCTCGTAATGATAGGCGCGTATAGTAAATATACTGACTGGGAATTGTAGCGCGTATTCCTTACTGAGAGTTTCACCCGGGACTTTTAGGTTTAACGGTGAGTCCGTATAAGTGGATTCGACTGTATTAGTTACTAGTGCGGTATTTGATATTCTAGAAATAACTGTTGCCACGCAAAACAGTAGTGACCTTTGATCCGGTCTCGCGTGGTAAGCTTTATAACAAACGAGAGTTAGTGGCTTCTGTAAGGTAGTTAATCGTACGACAGAGTTACTGGACATTCATCGTAACTAACGAAGAAAGTGACGTGAGGTGGACAGGTGCTGAGGTCCGAACTGCTGCAGATGGTTACGGTCTAATAAGGTCAATAACACTACCAGCCACACCGAGATACACATCACTGACCTTTACTTTCCTAGCACTATATATCCACACACGACCTGACCGAATCCTGAGGGACCAGTCGCCTTGGATAGAGGTAAGTTAGCTCCCCTTATAAGAATACAACGCTCCCCCCTAATTGATTATTGTAATTAGAAACTTTTCACCTTTGGCCTGTAGCAGGCCCGACCAACATCTGCTTGTAGGTTCTCCGTCTATGGGCCCTGAGGGACTCTACTGTTGGATAAGCAGCTGCTGGCCGTAACAGACTTACATGTCAGTAAGGTTAAAGAATAAGGTAAAAGAGATTTGTAACAAAATCGTGTAACACAAATATCTTGCGAAGCATATGTAATGTTTTAATAACAAGCACAAGCTAGTTACACCAGTTACACGACTCCAAAGAGCCAGTAATTCCTTTATGGTATAATACGCTTAAGTTCCAAAAAATATGCAGGAAATACCTATCAAAATATTTAGCTTTTTTTAGCAAAAATTGTTCAATAAAGATTATTACACTATTAAAGAGTACAACGAATTATCACATATGTGAATGATGTGATAACTACCATGCTGTTTTTAAATGTTTTCATACCTAACTATGTAAAATATTTTATTGTTAATTAATGTTTACAAAAGTCCCGCTGGGTCTCTTGCTGGTTCTTCCCAGGAAAGAGGTTTTTCCAAAACCGGTGGTAATGATTGAATAACTTTCAATAAGTATTATTGTAATATATAATGAATACAAAGAATTCTACTCTATTCTAATAAGGCTTAACATGTTTTATTAAAATACATCAACAAAAGTAACAAAGTATTGCATTATAGTTTCAGAAATATATAGAAAGAAATAAGTCTTGTTTGAATTGAATTTAGGTTGTCTGGAATAAATTTATTTAGCGATAAGACTGCCGATTGTAATACCGACATTTTTTTCTTTTTCTTTTATTCATGTGATTGTTTTGGTGAACAATGAAGAATTATCTACCCGTCTATCATTCATTATTATAGATCATATTGACTGCCTCGTTGATCTAGTGCAGTAAACATGGTTGCTGATCTAGAGGCAAAGGGTGAAATCCCGGGTCTTATCGGAATGTGAGATTGAGGGAATATAGATTGAAGTATTGTTTGCGCATTCACTTGGGCACTTTAATCCTGTTTTGCGCAGATGGCTAGTCTTGTTTAGACTTACAGAAATTCTGGGTCGAGAATATTATATTATATCAAAACTTAAGTTGCTAAACCATAAAACTTACATTGAAATTAATTTTACTCTCCTCTGGCAATCACGTATATATTACAATATTTTTTTATTAGATTTAAGTTCAATTTACAAAGTTTTTGACAAACGAGCGACCCTTACCAAAATTGTGCGTGCGTAGTAAAATAGTAAGCGTTATATATTTATGAATGACAATCAGTTGAAATAATGCATTACCGCGCATTGTGAATTTAAAAGATATAAAGGATAAAAAGGACAGCATGTTTGCGATTTTTTAAATTAATTTTTTCAACACTTTACTACATTACTTATTCTGAACCTTCTCTACAAATTGGGGGCGTATATTGCAAAATAATTCTGTATATTTTAGGCCTTTTTAAGGCAGTCTACCGTCTATCGTTAGCTAGTTATGTGCTGCACTGGTGCGCTTGTGTTCAATACGAAATACTCCATATTTTATTTGTCTCCGAAACGCAACAAAATAAACCTAGAGTTCACGCACCCAATACCGCTTTACGTGGAAAGCTTGGCGATCATTGCAAATTATTCTAGCTATTGTAAAAACTCATGTCCAGCAGTATTTACAGTAAAGAACTACGATTACTACCTAAAAGGACTCCAATTTTCAATTTGCAAAAGAAGAAAATTCATATAATATAAATTTTTTATAGTATACATTTGATAAACGAGCACACAGTCTTCCCAAAAATCTGCCAACAAATGGATGATGTGGCCCATAGACATCCGCATCTATTCTCTACTTAAAAAAATGTAATATGCACAGTCACCACTGATGGGTGAGGTAGTCATTACGAGTAAAAAGGGTCTCAGGTACTCAGCATAAGAACACAGCAAAATAAAGGTTCTCCCTCGGTCTAGCCGGCCCATTCGTATGCCATAATAATAAAGCTACAGCGTCGTTCTTCGATATAAAATCTTTTTGATATGCTTGAATATTAATTACAGAGATAGCAATAAAAATAACTAATTCAATTTACCGCAGACAGTTGCGGCTACAGCTCAGGTAAAGTGAAATAGTTTTCATTAAAGTGAAATTAGAACGCGTTCAGCCGCTTTGAGTTAACAGGTCAACTGAATCACTTTAGATAGAAATGGCGTAATTGTTTTTACATTTGTTCTTTTTCTTTTTTTAAGATGTTTAAAAATTGTTATTTGCGTCTTGAGCCAGCCATATTTATCGAATAGATTTAAACAGAGGTTATGTGAATCTAGTATATAGATAAGAGAACATTTTAATGTCCTCTAAGCCGAACTTCGGTCACGACCGTCACTCTCAACGAAAACGCATGTTATGTACTGTACGAGTGTGTGCGGAAATACTGGTGCACTATGTATTCCCCTCATACTCATAGTTTAATCAAACGGCAACCTGAAACGTCCAGTTTTATGCGATATTCGAGGCACGATGGCGAAAGACTGCCAAGTCCCTAACTCCAGGCTGCTACTAAAAAATTCTTGACGGAAAACACCTATAAATGATTTTGGCCTGAGCTGAGCTTCACACCCAGAACCTCATGATCAGTAACCGCTCCTACAACCATTAAACAAAACTAGGCAGACATGGCAGTAATAATTAGGTATGCGTAAATATATCGATGTGAAAGAACCGAAAGATGTATGTCAAGATCGTGCCAAATGAAAGTACGTAGTTTCTGCTTACCCTTCTGGGTGACAGGCGTGAGTGACAAATGAACTTACAGGTTATCTTATGGTAAGCGGCTATTGCGATCCATGGACACTTGCAGCCAACTTCAAACAAAGGAGGCTATGTATGTGTTTACACCTCTAAAGAACTAAATGAAATGCTTCGCAGCCTGTAATTAAAGTGGCTCTCTATTCCCTGTACACCGGTAAACAGAATTGCAAGCAAAACTTTTTGATGGTTTATTAAACTACTACCACTACCCGCTTATAACTATATAATATAACATCGCAAATGCACCTTATTAATTAAATCTAATAAATTATATAGTAACCGCCGACGCTAATGAGACTTTGTTAAATTCAAATAAAAAGAACACCCGTGGGTGTTGTAAAAGGCGACACAGATAATCACATCAGCAGATGGACAGCAGCGTTTTCCTATTAATAACCAAAAAAAAAACAGTGCTATTGGGCGATCTATGTTCAGCAGTGTGCTTTTAATAGGCTGTAACTGTAACGGTAAATACAAGGACTGAAGAAAAGATATTTAAATAATGCTTAGATCAGGATCCTAAATTTATACAGGAGCTTTAACCAATAGCTCCTATAAGGAACAAGCTTTAAAAAGTCGACCACTCGCCTACAATTCCCCTAGACTTGCAGTTGTTCATAGGCGGCGGTCAACACTTACCATCAGTGGGCCTCAATGCTCGTTTGCCCACTCTTATATAAAAAGAGCATAATATTGTCATATGATATTTGTACGTAGGTAGAGCCATGATGAATCTATATTATAGTTTGTAGCACGAATGGTCGGCTTGTCCGGGGGAAATAGTACGCTCTCACAGAATACCAGCGTAAGATAGCAGCTAAACGCCGCCCTAGTATAGAGAACCGGGGACCCTCTTTTTTTTATAGGAGAGGGGGCAAAGGAGCATGCGGCTCACCTGATGGTAAGTGAATACCGCCGCCCATGAACAACCGCAACACCAGGGAGGGAATTGCAGATGCGTTGCCGGTCTTTTAAAAAGGAGTACGCTCTTTTCTTGAAGGTCCCTAAGTCGTATCGGTCTGGAAAAATCGCTGATGGTAATCGATTCCACAAGGAAGTCGTTCGAGGAAGAAAACATCTTCTAAATCGCACAGTGGTGGACTGCCAATCATCCAGATGGTTTGGATGGTATTGGGAGTTCTGCCGCGATGTGCGTTCGTGAAATTTGGCGGCTGGGATTAATCTAAACAATTCCTCAGAGCACACGCCGTGGTAGATGCGAAAGAAAATGCAAACCCTTTTTACTGGAAACGAGACATTCCATGTCAGTCGTCAGTCCTCACTTACAATCAGGTAGAGTGTGTGCTTGTTTGACAACCTTCTAATAAAAATACTAATATAACTGGTTAAACATCGCCAAGCATTTGGTATATCAAAACTTAGAATTCCAATTGACAACTTCATTGATTCTGGCGGGTTCGACTTATTCGTGCTACACGCATAATATAGCCGCAGCGTAGTGCTATCACACATAAAAGTATTGTAAGGAATCTAGCTCGTCGAAACATTTTAATAAAACTAGTTTTACGAATTTTATCGCGTATATTGACTTATTTTAAATTCCCGACGATTCGAGCACTTTTAAGCATCCATGGTCACGGAGGTGTTTGACGTCCCAATGTCATAGTTAACCACGGCTACCTCCAGATCAAAATTATTAATATTTGTTCCAATCTACGCAATATGAACTTAAAGAATCATGAGGTCTTGCAGTTGTATGCTTGGGTTGGGATTTAATTTTATTAATTACAGGATCCCAAGAAGATGGTAGAACCCAGCCATCTTCTCTATTTAACATGTAAATACTCTCATTTTCAAGTCGTGGCAGCCTGTAATTGAATCTGTACTTAGCCTAAATCTTAGATGATAGCTTAAAAATTTAATGTTTCTTTTTTGTTCGCTGTCCTTAATAAATAAATAAATAAATTTAAATTAGGATGTTTTTTTTATTTCAATAGCCTCGCGAATCACCCTTGGAAGGAATTGGTGTTCTTTAACGAGGATTTCTGGTCTATGAAATCTAATGTAAGTGACGGCGGTGATCCTGTACGTGTTCAGAGACTGCAGACTTCCTCGAGCGTCGATTCTTTATATCAGCTATGTGTTCCTTAATGCGGGTTTTTATTGATCTTTTAGTTTGTCCTTTATAAGAGAGATCACATTCACAATCAAGTTTATACACTCCTGCATCATGCAAACGGACATTACACTTGACTGATGGTAAAAATAGATTAATCTTCTGCGGTGGCTTGAAGTATGTTTAATGGAAACTCGCTTCAAGATGTAGCCAATTTTGTTAGTGATACCTCTGACATATGGCAGTACAACAGGCACTCGCTCGACTGTGGCCGTCAATCATTAGGTGGTGTGGCTCACCCCATTGGTGCTGTAAAGTGCCCGAAACGTCGGAAATATAAAATAGGTTAATATACGCGATGAAATGCGTAAAACTAGTTTTATTTAATTTTGTAGTGTTCGCGTAAATATAAGAAATCGTTGAAACATGTCAAGATGGTTAACGTTGGCTAAATCTATCAACGTTTCGTAGAGCGTAGTCATATTGTTACGCCTAACATTTTCAATAACAAAACATAATGAGAAAATAAAGCTGAGATGAAATGATAGTGAAAATTGAAAGCGCTGCGTGGAATGCCAATTTTATGAAACCATCAGGAGGAAACAGATGCCTCGTCACATCGTGCCATTATGAAAAAAAATCTTTTATATCTCCTATATTTTATAAACATAGGCCAATATGCAATATTATATTGAATACTTTTTTATAAAGTTAGGGTGATAAACGAACGCACAGTCCACATTTTGGTACGTAGCTAGTTAGTGTTGTTTATTTTATATTCATTAACACTTACAAGGAAGTGGTATTAAAGTTAGACACTAAAATAGGTAAAAAAATATGTACGACATTGCAGATATTTGTATAATGTATAAACATATATTATGTATAATATATGTATCAACTAATATCTCTGATATAAAAAGAGAATAATAATGTCATATGATATATTTTCATAGGTAGAGCCATGACGAAGCTATATAATAGTTGTAGCACGAATGGTCGGCTCGACCGAGGAAGGACCACGCTCTCACAGAATACCAGCGTAAAATAGCAGCTTAACACTGCTGTGTTTCTTATGGTGAGTTTAGAGAACCGGAGACACTTTTTACTGGAAAAGAGGCATTCCATCTTAGTCGTCATGGGTGACAACGCATCTGCATTTTGAGTCTTTATTGAGGACAGATGTAGATGTCTATGTGTCACAGTAACCACTCACCATCAGGTGGAATGTGTGCTCGCTGTCACCCTATACTAATCCTATAAAAATTATTTCGATATTAATTGTTTTTTCCGATTCATGCAGTACGAGCTTAGAGTGTCTTGAAGACTTGCAGTTGTATAATTGGGTGTGGATTTAATTTTATTAATTAAAGGATTCCACACAGATAGTAGCATCTAGCCATCTTCTCGTTTGAAATATGGTTGCTTTTCTATTTTGATATCTTAACGAATAAATAATTTTAGGAATTGGTGTTTTTCTGCAAGTATTCTGCGGGGAATCTTATGTAATGGCGGGGACGATATTGAATGACATTTTATAATTTTTTTAAGTGTTCTGTAGCGTGTTAAGATTTGTAGTCTACGAAAGAAGAAGAAAACATATTTTTAAATAAGGGGGACAAGTGTGCACTCAGATAATATAATTTTAAGTTGCAAAAGTTTATATGGTAGAGCCACATTGCGGCTATATGATGATTGTAGCACGAAAGAGTCGGCTCGAAAGTGGTAGGACCAAACTCTCACTGAATACCGATATTTCGTATGGTGAGTGTATCCGAAGACCTTTTTACTGGAATTACATTTTTTTTTAATGGGATAAGGTTGACAAACGAACATAGAATTCACCTGAGGGTAAGTGGTTACTGTGGCCCATAGACATCTAAATGGATCCTCAATGACGAATCAAAATACAGATGCGTTGTCACCCCTTTGGATCAAAACGGAATGCCTCGTTTCCAGTAAAAAGGGCCTCCGGTTCTCTACACTCACCACATAAAACGCAGCAGCGTTAAGATGCTATTTCGCGCTGGTATTCTGTGAGAGCGTGGTCCCTCCCCGGTCGAGCTGTAGCGTGACTCTACAACGTACAAAAATTCGTCCATTCCATCTTAGATCTCAGAGGTAAAAACGCCTCTGCAGTTTGATTCTTAATCGAGAATAAATATAAATATCTATCAGCCACAGCATCCACTTACCATCAGGTGGACTGTGCACGCGCTTATGACGTGTATTCTATAAAATAAAACGTCCATCTTCGGTTAAGAGTAGAGAGACCAGTCGAGTCGAGCCAAACCGACGTATTCGTACTGCAACCTTAACTTTAAATGCGGGGTGGTTTGTCTTATAAAAATAAAGAGAGAAATGAACTTAATGTCCACTTAATGATAAGTCGCTTCAGTACATATTCCATGAACATCTGCAGTCAACTTCAATAAAAAAAAGCTACAGGTGCGTTGTCACCTATGTTAAATTTGATGCAGCTCTAGCAGCCGGTAATTGTACTGGCTTGCTTTAGCCTTCAGACCGGAACGCAGCAGTGAAAACAATGACATTTATCGACAGAATGGGCTGAAACCTACTCAGACGGACTCCTAGGCAGAAATGGAATTTTACTGCCTAGAAGTAGGTCTAACCACGATAAAAAATACATTCGTAAAAATCTTTGAGGTACTGATTTCTTATGTTTACGCAAACACTTATTATTAAAATTAACTGCGTTTTAAAAGTTTTTATCGCGTATCGTCAACTTATTTTATATTCCCGATGTTTCTAGTACTCTGTGCACCCGTGATTATGGGAAGAGTCATCCCGATTGACTGAAACTAGTTTTTTATTTTACGTGTTTAAAGTACTTTGCAGCAACTGTGGTCATGAGGTGGTTGGGGGGGCAAAACTAGTTTCATTCAATATTATATGTTTTGTTACAAATTAACAAAAAACATAGGTAAAGTTTGGAAACCAACCTGTGTTATGTGACAATAACATCATCAGTAAATCAAACAGTACAACACAGCTAATTTTACGAACGATGGAATTAGATATTTAGGTTGGTAATGCGTTGAAAATTGCAGCCGCCTGTAATCAACAACTACTAACTGCGTTATGATTTAATCAAAAGCTAATTGGTCTCAATGTAAATATACATCACTGACAATCGGTATTCCGAATACATTTATTAATACTATGAATCTATGGTGAACTAAAATAAAATGAAACGAAGAAAAGAATAACGCTTATTATATATATTTTACGTGGTAGAGCCATGCTACAGCTATATTACTGTATAGTTGTAGCACGAATGGGTCGGTTCGACTGGGTAAGGACAACGTTCTCACAGAATACCGGCGTAAAGTAACAGCTCAACGCTGCTGTGTTTTGTACGAGGCATTTCATATATGTATGTTCTCAGGGGTGACAACGCTTCTGCATTTTGATTCGTAATCGAGGATAGATGTAGATATCTATGCGTCATAGCAACCACTTACCATCAGGTGGACTATATGCTGTATGATATAAAAAATATTAATAATTTTTAATATAATAGCATTAGTTTTAATTACAAATAATAGTAAGGTGGCGGTGTAATAGTATCTACCAAACCTTTCATCATGTAGGTCTCGTAAGAGGCAACTATACCACACTCTTGCATTTTTCTTCCACCGAATAGCAGTGCTTGCACTGATGTGTTCCGTTCTGATGGGTATAGTGATCGTGTGTAGTTACAGGGTACGAGGCATTCCATCTAACTTCTCAGAGGTGACAATGCATGTATTCTTCTTTGTTTGTAGTTGGCTACAAATGTCCATGGATTCTAATACCACCAATACCATACCATCAGGTGGACTTATTCGATTACCACTTCTTTTCTAAGAAATTGTAATAGAATAATAGGATATTTGACTAATTTACATAGCCCAGCGCATCAGAACGCTGACGTTGCACTGGACCGATCATATAGTTCAAAAAACCAACATTCACCGGGGAAAAGTTTTCTGACTATGATCCTCGTACTCGAAAGCGCAGTATCAAGCAACCCACCTCTGGGTGAAGTGACGACCCGATGATACATGCGGATAGTCGACGCAGGTGGCTAAGGACCTTGCTTTATGGCAATCTATTTCATGGTCAGCAGTGATGTTGTGACGGGCAGTAATGACGATAAAAATGATAATGATGATATTTTAGTTAAAAAGTAGAAATTCAAGATATTGAAGATAATAAACTACATTTATCTATAAATAATAATGTAAACACTTCTAAACTGGCTTCGTTTCTCTCCTCAATGCGATTTAGAAAACGTTTTATGTCTCGGCACAGTTCATTGCCTACGAAATTACTGCTCTGAATTCATTTCACATTAAGCGCAGCGTAGTCTTAGATTCATTACGCTCTGTTAGGAATCATTAAGCCGTTTCCTACTTCATTTATCTAGCGTCGAATTTTGCACTGCGATTATTCCCACAACAACTAATTGCTGAATTTCAATGTACGTATGTATGAATATTTGAATTTCTGAAATTCTATATATCACTCACCCTCCTAATTAAAGACAAAATAAACGTTATAAAATATAGAAACTGAATTGAAAAGACTAAAACAATTAAAATAATTTCTACGTAATCTAAACAGCTACTGAAGTCGAGGCTTTAAGGGCGCGTTCCGACGACACGCACCCGCTACGCGCACGCCTTCACATCGACATCACTTACATCATCTGCGACATATCAGAAGAATGTTCGTGTAATGCAATCGATATCGATAATTTAAGCTGAGACAAACAGTGCTTATTGAAGCACTATTTGTCTCCCACACATAAGATAAGATAAGATAAGATAAGATAATCATTTATTGTCATAACTGTGTACATGAGGTCTTACAAATACAGAGTATGGTTACAACAGTTTGTCCATTTCGGACGTACAATATAATAAAAAATAAAATAAAGCACTACAATAAATCAATAAATACTTCCAAAACATTCGTCTAAATTATAAAAACATTTTGATAATAACCATTCTTTTAACTTTTTTTTAAATCTTGGGCTCTCTAATGATTTAATGTTTATAGGTAAATGGTTGAAGATTCTGATTCCGCATATTAAAGTACTTTTAATATAAATGTAACTAGATGATTTAACAATGCACACATCAAAAGCATATTGAGTTCGTAAGTTCTTTTTTGATTCTTTTTTAATATTAAAGTGTTGTTGGTTATCTTTGACAAACACAGAAATTTCAAGTATGTATATACAAGTCAACGTCAGAAATTTACAATCTATAAATACATTTCTTAAAGAGTCATATTGATTAATATTATACATAATCCTTAAGCACTTTTTTTGCAAAACAAATGTGGACTGAATGTCAACAGAATTGCCCCAGAATATAATTCCATATGTCAAAAGTGGATAGACATGACCATAGTAATAATTTTTTGCTACATCTCTAGATGCTACATTTTTCAATATTAATATGGCGTAACAACTGCTTGAAATCCTACTGTTTACTTTCTCAACATGAGATTTCCAGTTCATATTACTATCAATGGTGACACCCAGAAATCTCATGTCATGCACTTTCTCAATTTTTTCACCGTCGATCATAATATTTAATGCAATTGGAGCTTTTCTATAATTCCTAAATTTTATTAGTTTTGTTTTTCCCAAATTTACTTTTAAATTAATTGAAGTTAGCCAGTTCACTACTGTGTATAGTGTGTTATAAATTTCATTCACAAAATTTGCATCATCCAATTTATCTCTTGATAAGAATATTGTAGCATCATCAGCATACATTACGCATAGGTGATTGATTATTAATGGAAGCTCGTTTATGTAAATCAAAAAAATCAATGGGCCTAGTATGCTACCTTGCGGTACACCTAGGCTTAATTTTTTGAAATCGGAATGCACTTGAGTTATTGATTTTGTTTTTTTGTCAAATGTATCTAATATTGTCGCCTGTATTCTGTCAGTTAGATAAGATTCCATTAATTTTAGGGTTATTCCACGTATGCCTATATGTTCAAGCTGTTTTATCAATATATTATGAACAACACATTCAAAAGCTTTTGACAGATCCAAAAAGAGACCAACACAAGTCCTATTTTGATCTACATTTTTCCAAATATCTTTCAAAACTTTAAATATCGCCAATGTCGTGTTCTTCCCTTTTTGAAACCCAAATTGATTTACATTTAAAATCTTATATTTGTCTAAAAATGATGTTAACCTATTTGATATGACTTTTTCGAATATTTTTGAAAAATTTGATAATAGAGCAATAGGTCTATAATTGTTCATGTCATTTTTGGCACCTTTTTTGTATAAAGGCTTTATTAGTGTTTTTTTCAACTCATTTGGAAAAATTCCTGTTTCTAAGGTCAAATTCATAATATACGTTAGAGGTTCCGCTATTAAATGTATACTTGCTTTTATTGCTTTCATCGGTATATTATCGTAGCCTTTACTTTTTTTGTTCTTTAAATTATTTATAATGTTAATAGTTTCGGAAATATTTACAGGGGTCATAAAAATGCTATTTAAATTTGGATTAGTCAAAGGTTTGAATGTCATGTCACTAATAGATTGGATAGGATTATTTGATTTGATATAATAGTCATTCATTAATTTAGCTATGTCATGTGGTTGATTAATTGTAATGTCATCTTTTTGAATAGTTTCTATTGTCTCATTAATATTATTTGTTTTTGTAGTATTTTTTTTAATAACTTGCCACGTAGCTTTGCTTTTATTACTACTTTGGTTTATATAGTTAATGTTTGCATTTCTTTTTGATTGCTTAGTAACTGCCTTCATAATTTAACAATAACTTTTGTATCTATTTTTCGCAGCATGGCAGTTTTTATACCGTTTCTGTAAATATAACTGTCTTTTGTTCCTACTGGATATCGTAATACCTTTTGTTTTCCACTTTGTTCTCTTTTTATATGTTATTTTAATTTTTTTGTTTGGCACACAAAGACCGTAAATCAGACTAAACTGATCTAAAAATATTGTATACGCGTCATTGGGATTACATTGTGCATAAACATCTGTGAAATTAATCTGTGATAGATATTTTAAGAAAATCTCTATATACATGTCTGGGTTTCTTATAAACATATACCAAAACTTATTCTTAAAGCTTTTGTTTGAGGGAATGGATATCAATTGACAAGTATGATCAGATACCCCAACATCTAATACACTAACATTATATTGTTTCATATTAGTCATAATATTATCGATACATGTTTGTGAGTGTGAAGTAATTCTGGTAGGTATCAAAATAGTAGGATGTAATTTATAGGCCTGAAACATGTTCAGTAGCGATTTACTTTGTTTATGATTTTCTAATATATTTACATTAAAATCACCCAATACAAATATATTTTTATAACAATTTCGTGTTCGTATGGTTATTTTTCTTAGTAAATACTCCATATTAATCAAAAAAACATCCAAGTCACTATTTTGGGTTCTATACACGGTTATTATTAAATAGTTTAATCCACTTATGAACACACCACAACATTCAAAATGATTTTCTATAGCCATTTCTGATATCCATTGAAGTTCGTGGTAATCAATAGATTTTTTTACAAAAATGGCAACACCGCCTCCCTTTTTACGTTTCCTACAGAAATGAGCTACTTTTTTATATCCGTCAATTTGAAATATGTCAACTTCGTAATTCTTTAAAAAAGTTTCACAGAAACAACATACATCGATGTTTTTCTCCAGCATTAGCAATTCCAATTGTTCGGTTTTTTATTTAATACTTTGAACATTTAAGTGAATTATATTAAAAGAGTTTTCATCTTTATTTACGAAAAAAGTCTGAATTTTTGTTACTTTCAATAGTTTTGTTAGGATCTAGAGTAGCATTAGCTTGTTTAAGTTTTATTTTGTTGAAAATATATGGAATAGTTAGTTGAACTTTACTTATATTTGTGTTATTATTAGTAACATTATTCGTCTTTGTGATATTATTTTTTTTGAAGTATTGTGTAATTTCTTTTTGCACTATTTTTGAGTTAGGTTGTTTTAAACATTGCGTTTTGATGGTGTTATAATCAACAAATCTATTTCTGTAATCTACACTGAGTATTTCTCTTAACATCAGTCTACTCATATATAACTTATAGTGTTGCTTTGTGTCACCATAGTTTAATGGTACAAATCTAGCGTGATGAAATTGAGAACACAAGAAACGCAACTGATCATTTAATTTACCAATATTTAAGATTCTGTTGTTTAATATTTCACCAACTAGTACATTTGTGTTTGATAGTAAGGATAAGTGGTAATACAGAATAGATCTGAAGCTAAGTGGGTTGCGGTCGTTTGAACCCGCTATAATTATAACATAGTCAGATTTAGTAAAATCTTTACATACAGTATTACAATATGTTAAAATTTGTGATAGAAAAGCATTTGGTTTTACTATAGATGTCACTTGGAATTCTTTACCAATTATATTTTGGAGTAAACTGCGAAAACCTTTACCATTTTGATCACTTAATATTAATACCTTTTTTTTCGTCTCATTTGTATTGTCAGTGGAGTCTTCTCTTTCCTGTGCAGGCAATTCAGTAGTATTATCCACATTTCTTACATTCTCCGGTGTCTTTTTTGGGCTGGACGATTTATTTTCATCTGATTCATTATGTGGTTGAGTAACAAATTCATCTTTTGTTTGGTCTAAGCATGTGAAATCAAATTTATTTTTATTTAGGCTCTTGCGTCCTTTTCTTATCGGTGTTGTTCGACATATGTGTGTCAGTTGATTCGTCTTTTTTTCATAGTTTAAAATTTGTCTTTTTAAAGAGCTATTTTCCAACAATAAATTTTCTATTTCTGTTTCGGCTATTTGGAGTTTATTTTCTAAATTAGCTATTTTTATTTTGAGGTCATCCAAAACCTCGTTCATAATAAGACCTGCTTCGGGACAGCTTATGTTTAAATTCGGTGTTTTGTAAATAGAGAAATCATCATCATCTGAATCCTCAGAGCAGAGAGATGCAAAAGAGTTTGCAGATGTAATGTTTGCATTATTTTTACTCCGGCGTGTAGCAAAGACTTGTGGTGTCGATGTATTATTTCCCTGTATTTCAGCTGATGTAGATGGGTTATTTGTAATTTGACATTTATTTTTGCAATTTTCACAGTTCCAGTTATGACTTTCCTTCTGTTTCATTAAATAAAACAATTTCTCTGAGATATTCGTGCAAGTGAGATGATTCAATTTTTTACAGTGAGAACATTTCAAAAACTGTCTATTAAAAATAATCTTGTCGCATTTTGTACATTTTCTTGTCATTGTACTGCAGTATTGTATGTCCGCTTTGTTTATATGTAAAAATGTCCGCTTCGTTCGTGTGTCTAAAGGCCGTCAGACGTAATAGAAATGACTCACCACAAGTGTACGCTGCAGCGGGCGTAGTGTACTATGACAGAATTCGTCCGTTGTGTATAATTTTTAAAATGGTTTTCGTTATATCTTCAAAGTAAGCAAAACTTTTTATAAACAGTTTTCACTATTATATTACTGAGTTCACTATCTACACTTTAACATATAACACAACAATGATCTTTTGTTTTTATATTGGTTCACAATTAAAAAAGCCCGGAGCATAGAAATACGTGTCTACCGCTGAATGTAATCGATCATAGAGTGATGACATGCAAATAATCACTCCATTGCCAATCTATGCTGTTAAGTGAAATTAACTTAACAGCATAGATTTCACTTAGTGAATAAATTTGTGTATAAAAAATACTAGGAATGCTTTATATGACATGTTCTTGAAATACCTATCTTACAGCAAATTGAAATTTTCTGATAAAGGAAAAAATATTAAGTAGCTAGCCGACGTCAACACAGAAAGAGACTCCATTCACCTGTATGTGTTTGTATGTGTGTATGTTACGCGATATCTTCACTAATTGTAAACTGATTTTACTACTCTTTTATTACTAAATAAACCTCAAGGATGGATCCACCATTATTTGAATTAAAAATAATTAATAAATTAGTAAATAAAAAAAAGTATTAGTAAATTTTGTGGTATATATATATATATATATATATATATATATATATATATATATATATATATATATATACCACAAAATTTTATATATATATATATATATATATATATAACACAAAAATTGTTAATACAAAGTCGCTAAAAGAAACGCTGTTCTAAAAAAAATTATATGCGTGTTATGATATGTATATACATTAAAAGTTAGTAACTAAAAACAAACTGCGATAGAAAACGTCTAATAAAAATGTATTGAACAAGACTACGATGTCTATATAAACAGCAGTTAATTTTAGATCCTATATTTAAATAACATTTGCCTTTACCGATGTAAACGACACGCTATGTTGAAGACATTTCGACTATAAAATTATTTTGTTATAAATCGTTATTTGCAATATTCATTGTATTAAAAGATGTAAGAACTTATATAGCGCACTCATGTTTTGCTAATAATAATAAATATAATTAAAAAAAAATTATAATTTGCATGCAAATTATAATTTTTTTTTACACAATATTAATAATTATTTATATATAAAGAAATTATCTTCAAAAATCTTTTAATTAAGCAAAACGTAAATTTTTAACCAATCATACAAATGTTTCTTATATAGTCTTTCGCTTAATAATTTAAATTCTTTAGGTATCATATTATTTATTTTTACACACATATTTCAGCAACTTTTGTTATATTTAACGAGCCTAGGAACAACATCTAGGACAATTCATCTAGATCAGTAAGCTGAAGTTGCATTAGGCCAGCGGACACTAAAAGTGAATAGTGACCACCTGGTAAGACTTGCAGAAAGTCGATGGATGAAGGCGGCCCCGGACAATACTATGTTTCATTTCTTGGGGGAGACCTATGTTCGGTAGGGAACTTACTTGTGAAGGGCTGTAATGATGACGATGATAAACAAGGTGTCTACGCAACCACCTATCGGAAATCATAAAATGTATCTGCCTTTTCGCATAATTAACTCTTACGATACATAAAAAACTTAGGCAGTAATCCCTTATATCGACAAAACAACCTTTGCACCCGTTTGACGCATCACTCACACGTTCACTCCTATGGCGCAGTGACTCCAATGTGGGTGACCTCCAATAAAAGAACACGCTACTTCTTCCT
Organism: Parnassius glacialis; assembly: GCA_033319125.1. Taxonomy (NCBI): domain Eukaryota; kingdom Metazoa; phylum Arthropoda; class Insecta; order Lepidoptera; family Papilionidae; genus Parnassius; species Parnassius glacialis. The sequence goes on along the minus strand of JAVANC010000017.1, from coordinate 785,115 downwards.
TACCTCCGCAAGTTCTCGCCTTTTGTCTTCAGTTTAAAGCATGCGCAGCTTCGACTCAGTCGTTCCAGCGATATCCGTGTCAACTAACTGGACGTCGGCCATTCGATCGACCCAAATACGAGTATGCTTTCTTTGCTCTTCGATCCCATCCATTCTGTATGGCTGAAACCGGAAGCGATGAGCTTTTAGTTCTCCAACGATGTTTGGCTAGGCTATGAGCTTTTCTATTTCGGAATTTTTTCGTACTGGGTCAAACATTCTTCTTTGGATCTTCTTCTTGGCTATTAGAAGGATTTTCTCTTCCTTCTGTTTCGTGGTTTAGCACATGTTTGATGTTAATCAACGTGATACTTTTAACCTTCATGTTATTCATTACGAGTGTTACAAATTCATACACAATCATCGCAGGTAATTTTGTGATGGGCGTAGAAATCTTACTGAATAATTCATCAAAGTACATACTGGAATTAATTTGGAATGTAAATCACTTGCTTAATATCTCCGGCACATAATTAGTGTACTCCAAAGCTTTGACGATCTTCCCTACGTGACGATATTTTCATTATGAAAGTTTATTATGCAGTGACTATTTTTTCCTCGATGTTAAAGCTTTATGTTTTGCAATATTAACTGTAAGTGCTAATATATTTTCATCAGCTTTCCCATCCCAAACCTTGTTGAAAAATGGCCTTTTCAAGATATTGAAATCAATTTCTCAGTGTAAAAAAATTGTTACTTATATTTTTACAGAAAAAGCTAATTAACTTTGTAAACTTTGGTGCTTCAAGGAGCTTTTGACTTATATCCCGTCCATACATCCTGTAAAAGTACACAGCAAAACATAGACCTCCCCCATAGATATTGCCATATGTGGAAAGTTTTGTCAATCATCCAAATTTGTGTGTTGTGTGTTTACGAGTATAATTATGAGTCGTTATCAGGAAGATACAGCCAGAAAAATTCACAGTTTTCACGCAGGTATAACCTCTGGTACAGACTAACAGACAACGAGTTGATTACATAACTGTTCGGTTTTGCTAAATTTGGCAAACTCCAAAAATATTAACTTCTGTTAGAGACACAAATTACAACACATCAAATTCCTTACCAATAAATTTCGTCATATGGGCGATGTTTGCCAACGTTAGCACGTCTGGGTTGGCGAATGCAGTTTTTTTTAATTATTTCTAGCTCTTGACAGGAAATTGCTGCTGCCAATCTCCTGTCTCATTTATTTCAATATGGAGATTTTATGAACATAAATTAAGAAACTCTATACAATATTTATTTTAAACACAAATGGCATTTAAATTAATAATCAGATGCCGACTTATATTTTGATAAGAATAAAAGAAAAAAGTAAGAGTGTTTTATTCCCCATATAACATAATAACGGCCGAATTATGTACTTATATTAGATTAGATGTTAAGTCGCGTCGGCTTAGTGATTCATAGTTAAAAAAATGATATTTAAGAATATTTTTCTATTAAACGTAAAAATCTGAAATATACGTACCACTTCTAGGCGCATGCCTACTTTCCTTTCTGAGAGAGTTTTTAAAGAAAGGAAATGTCCACCGCGCTGCTCCAACGTGTGTTGGCTGATGTCACATGTCTTCGAAATATTTTCTTATATTTGTCTTATAGTTGGGCACCTATAAAATTGTTAATTGCGTATTGTACATTTTGAGTCCTAAGATATTTAAAAAGAAGTATTTAAAAGACTTCTGAAGTACGTTGAAGCGCACTGGTGCAACTCGGGGTACGTTCCTTGCCCAAAACATCTTAAAGTGAGAGCTAGCATGTGCCAAAAAATGAGACGTATATAGTCTGTAACTTCAGTTTTTACTTTTTTCTTTCTTTATCAACCAATAAAACGAAATGGCTATACTGAGATCTATCGAAAGCCATAAGGTGTATTTGGCATATCTCACAGTCACCTGTTACGATACTCAGAGAACATAACGGTTACGTGGTAGAGCCGCGCTGCAGCTGTATATTGGTTGAATCATGAATGAGTTGGTTTGAACACCAGTATGAAATAGTAGATTAATGCAGCTGTGTTTCGTATGATGAGTGTAGACAACCGGAGACCCTTTTAACTGGAAACAGGTATTCCATCTTAGGTCTCTGGGGTGAGAACGCATTTGCATTTTGACTGTGTGCTCGTATATCATCCTTGAATATCAAAAAGGTTAATGCATTCTTATACGTTGCCACTACTCGGCAAGTAATATATATAAAACATGTAAGGTAACCAGAATATCAGCGAAAATAAAAGTATTTTGAAGACATCACGCGTAACATGTATTGCGGTAGCGCGACGGATGTTTTTTATCCTTTCAGAAATAAAAGACCTGTGCCCTACTGTGGGCGTGACCTTACGCCCTTGCCTTTAACATACTATTGATTTTTAATTTAACATATTGTTCGTATGAATATAATTTGTTTTTATATTTTTGTACATTTATTATGTCCGAAGCTTTAATGCCTTTTCCTTCAAGTATAGATATTTTAACGACGTATTAGTAGCTTAATAAGCACTCTGGTAAAGCGACAGGCGTGCGCTCCCCCTTCGTCGACAGGCGTCTCCCGAACTGCAAAGCATAGATGCTTCAGTAATAATATTATAATTGCATAGAATGAAATAGCATATATTAATTTTTCTACCGACTTTAAAAAGGAGACGGTACTCAACCCAACTGTATGTTTTTTATGTGTTACCTCATGTTACAAAACTAACGAATTACTTCGTTTCTATTTGTGTTTTTTTTCTCTTTTATATGTATAATATATGTTATATCAGATAAGCCCTCATTTGGCATAAGTATGTTAGTATTGGATACTCTTGAGTGTTGAATCGTGTTTATCACTGTTGTAAATTCACCTTTGTATCTATTAGTGAGGACCTTTAATTAGCTTACTGTAATTATTAATATTATCTAACTTAATTATGATAGCTGTTGGTCTTCCAAATAAAATAAAATAACCTTTTTTTCTGGGTGAACCAATTTCGATGATTCTTTTTTTATTTGTAAGTTGGTGCTTCTCACGTGGTCATATAAATTTTATCAAGGGCTGACCAATAGTTTTTGAGCGATTCTTAATAATTTATATTGAAGTTGGTTGTACAACATGTTTAATTTTAAATTATTATTCATTTTAGATAAAAATTTATTCTTATTGAAAGTTATTTTTACTTTTTCCAAGTGTTAATTTATATATTTTAATGAAAATAAAATATATAATTTCACATAAATTTTGTCTTTTTATATCTATCGTCCACTTGGAGATACTTGGAAAACTTTTATGCCAAGTTACCACAGTATGTTTATTTCCAGAGATAAAAATTTTTAGTACCAATATTACACTCTAATATACTACAGTCGTCGTAACAGCCAGCTAAAATCATTCTGCTAAAAATCCACAAAGAGAGGTTATACGCTCCACTATTTTATCACAGTAAACCGTTTTCAGGTGAAGGTAATGTCATTATTCCTGTGTTAGCAGCGGACAGCGGACGTAATAACTAAACAACGTTAGCTTAGGCCAATAATCTTATTTAATGATTAGGATTTTCAAGTGCGGTTAACGTTTTGAAACAATATTTTAAGTATTATTTTACGCTTTATTAACGTATAAATAAAATTAAAGTGTATGTCGTTAATAGTGAAATTACAGGCTATTATCATCATGGGGTGCGAAGTCAGAAGTCCTCCACGTGTGCTTGGTAGTTGCGGGTCCCTCTCGATACGTCTGGAGGGAAGAGCAGCTACTGGGCCGGTGCACCCTGGGCGCGGCAGTAATCTTCCTCGAGAAATGAGAAGAAATTCTTACTCCTTGGGGAAGGTTACTGCCGCGGCTAATTATTCTGACATGGGTGGGGTCCGTCCCGGACCAACGGCGCGTTCCACTGCGTGACCCTCTGATCAGCAGAGGGCATAGCAGAGGAGTGAGGGCGGGCTCGGTGTGCACTTACCCTGCCTCCGGGCAGACAGTGAAGGATTCATCCTTTGCTGTCACCGCCGGTCTCGTAATCCCATCGAAGTGTCGTGGATCATGTCTCGCGGCTTTGATAGGGACCGAGGGTCTTGGCTTAACCGCCCGGACCGCGAGGGAGAAAACCTCTATAAAAAGTTACCCCGAATCTCAAGCGGCGACGCACCGCGAGGGGATGGATGGCTGACGGGGTTCTATGAACAAATCAGTCGATAGTGCGCTCCTCGCCAGGGTACCTGCAGACCCCCTGGCGAGTAATAAATCCTCTAAATCTGCTTACCTTGGTAAGGGGTCACTGCCAAGGTGGACCTTTAATTACTCCCATACTCGTGGGTACAAAAAATGGAACATGAAATACAAAAAACCAAAACCGCCGGCAACGGCTACGTAGAGGAGAGGAGGAACGATGCGGGGACAGAGTCCGACGCCGCATCGAGCAGCGTGGGAGGCTCAGAGAGCTCCCGATGCGTGGAGCCTGGGACCGCGGAGACTAGTAAGTTCTTCTTCCGCAAGCGGTCCAGGCGGGATGGCGACCAGGGGTCGTCAGCCGGTGAAGAGGAGGCTTCGGCCCGGAAAATCCCCACCAACAGGCGGGGCGGGCTGAGAGGCAAGGAGAGGGGGCCCTCTGACAATCAGAGGGCCGAACAAGCGGCAAAGCATGCCGAGGAGGGGCGCCACCCGGGCGATACGGCTCGGGTATCAGGCGAAGAGACGGATGCGACTGGCGGCTCCGATGTGGAGCGTAAGGCCAGATTCGTAAAGGAGGTGGAGGCCGCGATCAAGGTCGTGGCCCACAAGCAAAAGGCCTCCTCAAAGTTAAAGGCCATTCCCGCGGCCTCCGCCTCCATCATGGCGGCTGCGGAGGCCAACTTTGTTGGGGCCGAGCCTAATGCAAACGAGGTAGCGGAGCTGCGGGCGGACGTGGCCCGCCTGACGTCCGCCATGGAGACTCTCCAGAAGGAGAACGAGAAGCTCCGCGCAGACCTGGCCAGTCTACGTGAGCCTGCCTCTCGCGCGGCGCCCCAGACGCAGCGCCCAAGCCGGCCCGTGCCGGTGGAGAACCAGGTTCTGAACCTGGTCCGGCAGGAGCTGGCTGCCTTCCAGCACCGGTTCTCCGTGCTGGAGGGTATCGTCCTGCGCCCCCCCCTAGGGGCAAACAAGACGGCGGCGAGGCCGGCAACGGTCTCGTACGCGGCGGCCACAGCTGCCGCATCCAGGCCGGGGCCGTCCAGCCAGCCTTCGGGCGGGGCTGCAGTTGCCCCTCCTCCCCCTGAAAAGCCGGCTCCGGCAAAACCGGTACCGGCTGAACCGGCTCCGGCTAAGCCGGCAACGGGAAGGAGAGGCAAGGCGAAGGCAAAAAAGGGCAAAGCGGCAGCACAGGTGGTGGCTGCGCCAGTCCCAGTGCCTGCGGCGAATGTGCCAGCGCCAGCGGCAAGCCAGCTGCCGCCGCCGCCACCGCCCCCTCAGCTCCCTACACCTCCCGCGGCTGAAGCCGGTTGGCAGGTGGTCGGGGACAAAAATAAGGGGAAGAAGGCAGCCAAAAAGGCCAAAGAGCAGGAGCGGCAGCGCCAGTTCAGGGCGCGCAAGATCGCGGCTAGGCTCCGCGCCCCGAAGACCGCAGCTGTAGTGATTACACTACAGCCGGACGCGGAAAAGAAGGGCGTTACCTACCGCGATCTGCTCGCGAAGGCGAAAGAGGCGGTCGATCTCGGGGAGCTCGGGATCACCGGGGGCCTCCGGCTCAAAGTCACCCAGACGGGGGCCCGTATGCTGGAGATCCCCGGGGAATCCAGTGGCGCGACCGCGGACGCTCTGGCTGCGAAGCTCAGAGCGTCCCTGGACGCGGACGAGGCCCGAGTGTCCAGGCCCGTCAGATGCGCAGACCTGCGCATCATGGGTCTGGACGACTCGGTATCGGAGGAGGAGTTGGTGGCCGCCGTCGCCAGGTCCGGGGGGTGCACTAATGACCAGGTCAGGTCAGGCGCCATACGCCCGGACCAACAGGGTATGCATGCCGCCACGGTGTGCTGCCCTGTTACGGCGGCCAAAACCATAGTGGAGAGCCGAAGGCTTCTGGTGGGCTGGGTCTCAGCGCAGGTTAAGCTGCTGGAGCCCAGACCTCTGAGGTGCTACCGCTGTCTCGTGGGGCACCACGTATCGGTGAAATGCGCCTCGGAGGTTGACCGCAGTGGCCTTTGCTTCCGCTGCTGTCAGCCCGGACACATATCGGCGACCTGCTGCGCCACGCCGCACTGTGATGCATGTGCGGCGGCCGGCAAGCCAGCCGATCACCGGGCCGGAAGCAAGGCCTGCGTGCCACCCGCCAAGGTCAAGGCCGCGGGTAGGGGAGGGCCCTCCGCCGCCACCGCCTCTGTGGCCACCGCCGCAGTCGCGACTGCCGCCGCCGCCGCTGTCACTGTCGCTGCCGCCGCCGCCGCGACACCGACGCGCGCAGAGAGGCGCCCCGTGGAGGAAGCTGAAATGGAATGCCTATAACGGCCCCATTAAGCTTCCTCCAGGCGAATATCAACCACTGCGCCTGCGCTCAGGATCTGTTGCTCCAGAGCATGGCGCAGTGGTCGATTAACATCGCTGTGGTCGCTGAGCCGTATTTTGTCTGGCCTAGGGAGGACTGGGTGGCGGACCTTAACGGCTCAGTGGCCATCATTTCTTCAGCCGCCGCCGGTACCCCGACCCTTGAAGGTGTCAGGAGGGGTCAGGGGTGCGTAGCAGCACGGTTCGGGGAGTTCGTCGTTGTGGGGGTGTACTTCTCCCCGAACCGATCTCTCGCCGAGTTTCACAACTCTCTTGCAGAGCTGAGAGCAGTCGTCGTCGGAAGTTATCCCCTCCCCGTACTTGTCCTCGGGGACTTCAATGCCAAGAACTTGGCTTGGGGTTCTCGTCGTACAGATGTGCGGGGTAGGATGGTGGAAGACTGGGCTCTGGAGACAGGCCTGGTCGTCCTAAATCGGGGTTCTGTCCCCACGTGTGTGCGGATGCGGGGCGAGTCGGTGGTGGACATTTCGTTCGCTAGCCCCGCTCTGTCGCCGCGTGCCATTGACTGGCGTGTCATGGAGGGGGTGGAGACCTACTCCGACCACCGGTACATCCGGTTTGACGTCTCCACCCAGCCCTCGAGCGCGCCAGTCCTACAGGCCCCGAGTGGTCCGCGTTGGGCGCTGAAGCAGCTGGACCGGGAGCTCCTCCTGGAAGCCTCGATCGTGCAGGCCTGGGTGTCATCACCGGACAGGCCTGCCGACGTCAATGATGAGGCAGGGTGGTTCCAGGAGGCCATGTCCGAGATATGTGACGTGGCAATGCCCCGCGTCCGGCCAGGAAGCGCCCGGCGTCAGGTGTATTGGTGGTCGCGTGAGCTGACGTCTCTGCGCGAGGCGTGTGTCGCCGCGCGGCACCTGTACGCCAGGCATCGCAGGCTCCGCATTCGTCCACCGAATGCGGCAGCCATTGAGGCGGAGCTGTACGAGGGATACAGAGCGGCGAAGACCGCCCTCCGGGAGGCTGTCCTGCGGGCCCGGGATCGGGCCCGTGAGGAGATGCTGGAGACTCTCGATAGAGATCCGTGGGGGCGCCCTTACAAGATGGTGCGGGATAAACTCCGCACCTGGGCCCCCCCGCTGACGCAGAGTCTCCGGCCTCAGCTCGTGGAGGATGTGGTGAGCGCTCTGTTCCCTGCGCGCGGGGAACATCCGCCCCCGCCTATGGCTCCGCTACCTGCGGTGTCGGAAGCGGACCACCAGGACGACGACGACGACATCCCGGAAGGGACCGGGGTAGACCTGAGAGTGGCGGTACGTAGGCTCAAGGCCAGGAATACCGCCCCAGGACCCGATGGCTTGCCTGGCAAAGCCTGGGTTCTGGCCTCGGACGCTCTCGGGCCCCGACTGGAGGGGCTCCTAAGCGCATGCTTGGAGAGAGGCCAATTCCCGCTTCGTTGGAAGACGGGGAAGCTGGTCCTCATTCGGAAGCCGGGGCGCCCTGCGGACTCTCCGTCCGCATACCGGCCCGTGGTGCTGCTCGACGAGGTGGGCAAGCTCTTTGAAAGAGTAATTGCAAACCGCCTCGCCGAGCACCTTGCGGGGACGGGGCCGGATCTTGCGGAACACCAGTTTGGTTTCCGCAAGAGGCGCTCTACGGTGGACGCCATCATGCGCGTGAGAGCCCTCACGACGGGGGATGCAGTGGCCAGGGGGGGGGTTGTCTTGGCGGTGTCTCTCGACATCGCCAACGCCTTCAACTCCATGCCCTGGAGCTGCATTAGGGAGGCACTCCGGTATCACCGGGTGCCGACCTATCTCCGTCGTATAGTCGGGGACTATCTGACGGACAGGGCCGTCATCTACCCCGGTCGCAACGGTGAGTGGAACCGGCGAGAGACGTCGTGCGGTGTCCCACAGGGTTCGGTTCTGGGGCCGCCCCTGTGGAACATCGGTTACGACTGGGTGCTGCGCGCCGACCTCCCTACCGGCGTCAGCGTAGTTTGCTACGCTGACGACACGCTGGTACTGGCACAAGGGGGGTCGTACGAGGCGGCGGCGGAAACTATGACACGCGGGGTTGCGATAGTCGTGGAGAGGATCCGGCAACTGGGTCTCGAGGTGGCTCTGCACAAGTCCGAGGCCATGCACTTCCATGGTCCTCGGAACAGGCCACCACCGGGATCCTCAGTGATGGTAGGAGGGGTATCCATCGGCGTCGAGTCGACGTTGAAGTACCTAGGACTCGTCCTCGACGGCCGATGGAACTTCGTTGAGCACTTCCGACGTTTGGCTCCCAAACTGGAACGGACCGGGGCTGCCTTCAGGCGGCTCCTGCCGAACCTGGGGGGGCCAAATGCCTCCTGCCGGAGGCTCTACGCGGGGATCGTGAGGTCCATGGCCCTTTACGGGGCCCCGGTGTGGGCGCGTGGTTTGGCGCGGCTTGCCGTCCACCACCTAAACGCGCCCCAAAGGGTGGTTGCCGTAAAGATGGTTCGCGGCTACCGCACGATCTCCCGCGAGGCGGCGAGCCTCCTTGCCGGATTGCCGCCATGGGATCTGGAGGCGATAGTCCTCGCGCGCCTGCACGAATGGCGCGCGGAGGCACTATGCCGGGGGGAAACCCCGCTGCCGCGGCAAGTTGTCGCGCAGCGGACAGACTTCCGGCGTGATCTCATGGCGACATGGAGAGAGCGTCTGTCGCAACCCCGTGCTGGGCACGCCACTATAGCGGCGATAAGACCCCTCTTTGAGGAGTGGCTTGAGAGACGCCACGGCGTCCTCACCTTCCGCCTGACGCAGGTCCTCACCGGACACGGTGTGTTCGGGAGGTTCCTGCACCGAATCGGGCGGGAGGAAACGCCCGGGTGCTCCCACTGCGAGGATCGACCGGAGGACACGGTGGAGCACACCGTGGAGGTGTGCCCTGCTTGGGCGGAGCACCGCCGTGTCCTCGTAGCGGCGATAGGCGGCGGCGACCTCTCGCGTCCGGCCCTGGTCGAAGCCATGGTCCGGAGCGAGACGGAATGGGATGCCGTCACCACCTTCTGCGAAGCAGTGATGCTAGCGAAGGAGGTGGCGGAGCGGGAGAAGGAAAGAGCAACAGCTTTCCTTCCCGGCCGCCGCGGGAGACGCCCCGGGCGTCGGGGGCTACGTCGTGGCCCCCGGCCACCGTAGGCGCGGGCCTGTGGACGGCGAGCAATGGGTAGCTCGCCGTCCGTCCGTCTAACGACGACAGGCCGTGTCGACGGCGCGTTTTGTTCCACGCGCGCCTCAAAGAGCTGTCAGCAGCGTGAAGGGGCCCGCAAGGGCCGACGCCTGCCGGGGCTGCGGGCTGTTCGAAAGAGATACCGCGGCTCCGGAACGTAAGGGCACTGAAGGAACACGGATGGTTTTTAGTCAGTAAAAGTCTGACACTCCCTTCCGCTCCACCCAGAGCGAAAGGCGTCATTTGATGATTTTCCATCCGCAAAAAAAAAAAAAAAAAAAAAGGCTATTATCATCATACACATACACGCATATAAACGACCATTTTAAAATTGTTCGTCTGTCTGTATGTCCTTGTTAATTTTAGGAATGGCTGGACCTATTGTGATTAAACATTATGAACAGATAGAGAGCTATCCCAGACACGATCGATCTATAAGGCTATAATTTATCAGAAAAGCTTTGAGGTTTTTTTTAATAGATGACTCCGTGGCGCAGTGGCTTAGTAATGAGTTGTTGCGCTGGGGGCCGCGGGTTCGAATCCCGCACGGAACAAGTATTTGTATGGACTACAAATAATTGTTCCAGGTCCGGATGTTTGTCCTTGTGCAATTTATGTTTGTAAACTGCCTCCGCGAGACAGGCGAAAATCCTAGTGTGGGGGTAACGTTTTTTTAAAAAAAAAGCAAAGCAAAGCAAATACGAAAGATTGGTAAATTAAATTGTCTATCTAAATAATGCTACATTGATAGATCCTACCCAGGTGAAACCGGGGCGGGTTGCTAGTATCTAATAAACTTTTAGTAAATTCAAAATCTCACGCATTCTAATACTTTTGATCACTAAATGTCAAAGACCAAAGCAATTTTTATTTCAAAATTGGTCTAATAATGCAGTTTTTGATAGTTATAAGCTACGCCATCGCTTTAACAAGTATCTACTACGAAAAGACCTTGTGAGAAGAAACAACAGGAAAACTCACTAGTAGACTATTTTTCTTGAAACAGTATAAATTTAACCTTATTTAATACACGGATACCTAAAAAAAGTCTAAAAAGCTAATATTGCTCTCGTATGCTTTTTATATATTCCTCAAATATATACTTATCTTTCTTCAAAGCAAAGGAAACACAGTAATATTACAGGGGATCATTTTAGAAATAGTTATGATCTAACTAAAATGAGCCGCTAGTTTTATACAATGCATGAGTTTTCGCTGTGTGCTAGCGACTAAAGAAAACCTATCACCTCATTTCGTTCCGTGGGTGGTGTTACAGGTGGCTATGGGATTATACCAATAAGATCTTGTAGGTTTCGATAAATAGCGTATAACCATCTCTTTTTGACATACCTAAAATACTCACACCGGTGACGACGGCAGCGTTAAATAGAATAGAATAGAAGAGAATCATTTTTATTAAATATAGAACTAGAAATTCAGTTAAGTTTTACCGAAAGAGTGCCACTGTCGGGATCCCGTGCATTCTGGTCTCTCGCCAATGATGTCCACGGGAACTTCTGTCAGCTATCTCTTCCATCTTTGCACAGAAAGAGTGACTCATTGGCCTATGCCGCAAAGGATGGTTTAAAAAAAAACCTATGACCAAGGAAAACTCAGTGGGACTTAAAAAACAAACTACAATACAATATTTGATACAACTAGAATTAAAACTTTTAGAAACATTATAATAGCGATCACCTCATTCCCATACATTATTCAATGGTAATTACTCTAATGACAATACTATGAAATGTGTTGCAACCAACTATCTAGTACACTGCGGCTGAATATATTTTGGAGATACATAATAACTAATGCATTGACGAATTTATTCCAATTTTCCCTTTTCTTAATTAAGTGGCAAATGTTTTACAGATAATTAATAGAATCAGGCGTTACTTTGCGGTAATCCTGCCCGCTGCAATTTATACAACTCGCTGATGCAACGCAATTGAGGGAGGGTGGGAGGTGCTCTTCAAATTGGGCAGGACACGTTATTTTATTTCATTAGGCGGATCAGCAAATTAAGTTCTCGCAACTTACATGTTCTTACTGTCCATCAGATGATAAGTAGTTACTGCAGTCCATGGACAGCTGCAGAATGGAATGCAGCAGTACAAGCCCTGCTATTTGGCAGCAGAAATATTTAAGAGTCTGGTATACGTACTTACCGAGACGGTCTTCTAAGAAGAAAATGAATCATTTCATTAAGTAACCGTTACCGTTACAGCCTATAAAAGTCCATTGCTGAACATAAGTCTACTCCATAGATTGCCACAGAGGGAGGATATTGGCCATAGCTGTACGCTTGGCAAGCAGGATGGAAGCCGCACTTTTTTTTTATTAGTCGGTATTAGGAAAATGCTATTGCCCATCTTCTGATTTGTTTCCTTCTGTCATATCTTACGAGACCCACGGGGCGATATGGGGTAGTGGATATTCTTACACCGTCACTTCATGGTACCATGACATCTAGTAAATGAAATCATTAAACCTACATGATCGATTTTATGTCCTATTTGATTTTATTTTTCTGCCGATTTCCAAAAAGGAGACGGTACTCAATTCGACTGTATGTTTTTTATGTGTGCTACCTCATAACTTTTTACTGGGTGAATCGATTTCGATGATTCATTTTTTATTTAAAAGCTGGTACTTCTTGTGTGGTCCCATATGAATTTGATCAAGGTCAGAGCAATAGTTTTTATGTTATTTTTAATAACTTATATTGAAGTCGGCAGTATAAAATTTTTAATTTTAAATTATTAATTAAGATGTTAGTAGAAATTTGTTTTATACAATAGACGAGTATTTAGATAATCAATAACTTTATATATTATGTTTTTCTATCATGAATTTAAAACATTTTAGGTCTTATGTTGTCTTAACGTTGTTTAATAAATTTTTGTTAAAATATTTTATTATATCAATATCAATTTTAATTTATATTTTTTTTTTGTTAATTACTTAATATTTTATACGTTTCTTAGTATTAGTGATGAGTATCAATTATAATAATATATTGTATTAGGAGAATATTGCAATTTAGTGAGAAAATAAATATTTGAATACTGACAAGTTATTTCTATTTTTTTAAAGAATATGAGTGACAAGCGAGCACTAAGTCCACAAAGAAGTGCAATGCGTTGTTACCACTGAAGACAAAGATGGAATACCTCGTTGTCGGTAAAAAGAGGCTCCAGTTTTCCACACCCACCATACGAAACAAAGCAGCATTTAGCTTCTACTTGACGCTGTTATTCTGTGAAAGCGTGGTCTTACCTCGGTCCAACTGACCATTCTGTAGCCATAAAGAAGCAGCAGCAATTCTCTACCACGTAGGAAGTTCTAGTTGTCATTTTTGAGAATAGGAAACAATTAATGATTCTACATTTTAAAAGTAAAGTAATTATGCTGATATATTAAGTTTTGGTCTACTTGTTTGGTTAATCGATAATTCCGCCTACAAAATAAGTGATAATCGGTCTCTTTAGCAGTAGTAGTAACATATTTTTCCTTTTTCTTTAAATTGGTTACACCACGTAAAAAATATATTGTTTAAGGTATTGAATTGGAATCATCGCATCAAGCATCGTGTAGTGGCGTTCAAGAATATCCACTACCCCATATCCTCCCGTGGGTGTCGTAAAAGGCGACAAAGGGAAACAGGCAGGAGATGGGCAGCAGCATCTTCCTGATAATAGCCAAAATTTCAATAAAAAAAACTGCGGTTGCCAACCCGCTCGCCAAGCGTGGCAACTATGGCAAATACCCCCCTATGATGAGAGTGACAAAGAAACGGCCCCCAGTCCCCGGCGGCCCCGCTATTCCTGGCTACGGTGGCGACCATGGTAACGGCGGGGCAGGGGGTGCTAAGAATCTCCGGTGGAGGTTCGGTTGCCACCTTAGACGACTCGACCTGGCAACGTACAACGCACGCACCCTGAGGACTGACGAGAAGATCATGGAGCTGGAAGAAGAGATAGACAAGTTACGCTGGCATATTATAGGGTTATTCGAAGTCCGAAGAGAGGGGGAGGACACGATAATCCTCGAATCCGGCAACTTGCTCTATCACCGGGAGGGCGACCATCTGTCCCAAGGAGGTGTCGGATTTATCGTCCACAAGTCTCTCGTTAACAACGTTGTAAATATTGAAAGTGTGTCGACGAGGGTTGCGTACCTTATACTCAGAATCACCAAACGGTATTCGCTGAAGGTCATACAGGTTTACGCACCAACCTCGGCACACCCCGATGAGGAGGTGGAGGAAATGTATGAGGATATCTCTAGAGCCATGCATTCCTCCAAAACCCAATATACGGTGTTAATGGGAGACTTTAATGCAAAACTAGGCACAAGAGAGAACGGTGAGCTGAAAGTAGGGAAATTTGGAATAGGGCAACGGAACCCAAGGGGACGGCAGCTGGCCGACTTCATGGAGAAAGAGGGACTCTTTATGATGAACTCTTTCTTCCAGAAGCGGCCCCACAGGAAGTGGACCTGGTCGAGCCCCGACGGTTCGACAAAAAATGAGATTGACTTCATTATGACGACCAGGCGACAACTGTTCAGTGACGTCTCCGTGATCGCGAGGGTGAAAACTGGTAGCGATCACCGAATGTTTAGAGGCACACTGAACCTAAACGTTAAGTTGGAGAGGTCTCGTCTAATGAAGTCAACGCTCCGTCCCCCTCGTGCTCTGTTCCAAAGTCCCGAAACCTTTCAGCTCGAGTTACAAAACCGTTTTCAGTGCCAAGAAGACTGCAATGAAGTGGACGATATAAATGACAAGCTCGTGGAAACTGTTCATGCGGTCGGAGCTAAGTTCTGCAAGACCCGCCGCAGAAGAACACAAAAACTCTCCGATCACACTCTTAATCTCATGGCTGTTAGACGGGAGATGAAGCTACATTCTTTAACAGACTTGACAGCATACAGGCAACTGAACAGACAGATCTCCAAATGCATGTGGCGGGACTTACGCATCTTCAATACAGCTCGTATTGAAGAAGCGATCGAGCGGAACCAAGGCTCCAAAGTCTTTGCCAGAGATCTGTGTGCCAGAAAGAGCTAACTGTCAAAGCTGAAGACCGAATGTGGCAGCATCGTTTCCGGGGCACCTGAGATTTTGAGTGAGATTGAGAGGTTCTATGGGCAGCTGTACACGTCATCGTTGGAGCCACACGCAAGTGTGAGTAACGATCCAAGAGCGAGTCTCATCCGACACTATTCCGAAGATATCCCGGACGTCAGTCTGAGCGAGATTAGAATGGCTCTCCAGCACCTTAAAAACGGTAAGGCCCCAGGCGAGGATGGAATTACAGCGGAGCTTCTGAAAGTGGGTGGAAGACCGGTACTTGAAGTCCTTCAGAAGCTCTTTAATTCCGTCCTCCATGGTGGCATTACACCGGAGGCGTGGAGCAGAAGTGCGGTGGTCTTGTTCTTCAAGAAAAGTGACAACGCTCTCTTGAAGAACTACAGACCGATTTCCCTTCTGGGCCGCGTCTATGTGCTGTTTTCGAGAGTCATTACGAGTCGTCTCGCGCGCAGACTTGACGACTTCCAGCCTCCCGAACAAGCCGGTTTCCGAAAGGGCTTTAGCACCATAGACCACATACATACCCTTCGGCAAATTGTACAGAAGTCCGAAGAGTACAATTTGCCACTATGTCTGGCGTAAGTGAACTATGAGAAAGCCTTTGATTCCGTTGAAATTTGGGCGGTGCTGCAGTTCCTACAGCGGTGCCAAGTTGACTGTCGGTATATCGAAGTGCTGAAGTGTTTGTACAGTAGAGCTACGATGGCTATCCGAGTACAGAACCAGAGTACGGAACCTATCCAACTGCAGAGAGGTGTAAGACAGGGTGACGTCATATCCCCAAAACTCTTCACCGCTGCATTGGAAGACGTTTTCAAGCTTCTGGACTGGAAAGGATACGGTATCAACATCAATGGCGAGTACATCACTCTCCTTCGATTTGCCGACGATATAGTCCTTATGGCAGAATCGCTGGAGGACCTAAGCACTATGCTCAATGACCTCAATAGTGTTTCCCAACGGATAGGTCTTAAGATGAACATGGACAAGACAAAGATCATGTTTAATGTCCATGTCACACCTATGCCGGTAGTTGTTGGGAACACTAAGCTCGAAGTTGTTGACGAGTATGTTTACCTGGGACAAATAGTCCAACTAGGTAAGTCCAACTTCGACCGAGAGGTCAATCGACGGATTCAACTCGGTTCGGCAGCGTTCGGGAAATTACGGCACATTTTCTCGTCAGGTATACCTCAAAACTTGAAAACGAGACTGTACACCCAGTGCGTGTTGCCAGTGATGACATACGGAACTGAGACGTGGTCCTTCACTGCTGGCCGGATGAGGAAGCTCAAGGTCGCTCAGCGAGCTATGGAGAGGGCTATGCTCGGAGTTTCTCTGCGTGATAAACTCAGAAATGAGGATATCCGCAGTAGAACCAGAGTGACCGACATAGCCCAACGGATTAGTAAGCTGAAGTGGCAATGGGCCGGTCATATAGCTCGAAGAACCGACAACCGTTGGGGAAGAAAGGTTCTCGAGTGGCAGCCTCGTACCGGCAGACGAAGTGTAGGGCGTCCCCCCACTAGATGGAGTGATGACCTGGTAAGATATGCAGGAAGTCGATGGATGCAGGCGGCTCAGGACCGTGCTTTGTGGCATTCTTTGGGGGGAGGCCTATGTTCAGCAGTGGACTTGTGAAGGGCTGTAATGATGATGATGATGATGATGATGATGGAATTGGAATATTAAAGCCTAACACAATATGTTCAACCGTCGTAGATGTATTATTCCTACATTACCAAAATAATAGAATTTACGGAGTTTTGTTTTTGTTATTGTTTAAATAATGGTTTGCAGTATTTTTGAGACAATTATGTGGGCTCCAGCCAGAGATTGCAAAAAAAAAGCAATCTTTATTTAAAATATATTTAATTTAAAATAATAATTACAATTAATTCTTATAACTAAGTGAGGTGACTCTAATTCGATGTTTGAATCTAGAATGATTTCACACGGTAAAATATTAGAACCAGGTTAATGTAAGACACTAGACACGTTATGCTGACGCGGCGCCTCGTGATTGTCGTAAGCCGATGCAACGCAGCAGATTGCCTGGATTAGGGCTGCGTAACACCTCCCCCCGAAGAACAGCGACTATGGAAGACCTTGGTCGTGAAATAAGCTGGGAGTTGATCGGTATTAATCTTCTCAGTGTCTGGAATAGCGTATACCCTTAATGATTTAGGGTGATCCTCTTCTGTGTTTCTTTGCGTAACTCCAGTTGGTTTCGGCTTGTATTTTCTATATAGTATGCATAGAATCAGTGCACCTGCACTTATTATTAATGCGCAAAATGGTATTGTAGTATGGTATAGACTGTAGTCCTCGTTTCTCCCTAAATTTATTGGTGCTTGCTGGGATATTTTAGTGTTCGTTGCATGAAGATGTTGAAGGTTTATTGAATTTAGTTTATATGCCGATGCAGGAGATGGGATGCTGGTGTTTTCCTCAGGTATGTCCATTATCTTTAAAGCTTGTCCCTTCAATCGATCTTTAGTGTTTGAGATCAAGAATAGTGGCGTTTCTATATAGCATTTCAGAGGGACAATAACGAGGTAACTACCTTGAAGTATTTTGTAGAGATCTTGTCCACAGGATAGATGTACTTTCGTTGGTGTGGGAAAAGTGATGGTGTAGTGCTTGTCGTCTAGTTCTTTGTAAGCTGGTTTATCTAGGGTGACCGTGAACGGGTTACATACTGCATTCGTTTGTTGTTAAGTGATGAGGTGATGGATGCAATCAGGGGATGTTTGACCTCTCAGGCTCCGCTTTTCCTTACAGATGTACCATTTACCGGTCTTCGGGCATTCTGCCTCTATGTACTGAAAATCTTTCTGATAAATGGCTAGGAATGGAAAGGGTGGTGTGAGGATTTCGTGTTTCTTGTTAGGAACAATAGATAACTTATACATATCATATATATGGGGTAATAAAATTGGGAACTTAAATACTATTACTATTTTATTTCCTACATAATATGAACCTAATCTAATAATATCATAATATTCTCTTATATCTAAATCTCCTACCTTTTTACTTCCATAAAGTTAGGTTGCCCTGTTAATCATTATTCGGATAGATTCTTAATTATCTATAGAGTGGTGTATAGTGTTAGCTCTTATAAATGCTAAGTTATTCTCTAACTTAATTAATTCCTGTGAAATGGAATCAACATTATCACTAAGGATCATTAGTACTTGTCCAAGGTGGGCATATTTAATTAAGTCCTAGTCTCTGGTAGCCTCGGATCGATTTATTTTACCTATTAATATTTCTAATTTATTTTGATTATCCACAATGCTATCTATTATTTTGGCGTATTGATTTGTTAAATCTTTAGTTAAGCTTACATGATTATAAAATTCCGTAACAATTTTATTTTCGTCTTCGCGGATGGATTTTACAGCGCGATTAAAATGATCTGCATCTGTATAATCAAGGTTACCGGTTATACTTTTTATGATGGAACCGAGACCATCTACGAGTCCTCTTTTCTCGCGGTTCGTTTTAAAGCTTCTCAACTCTATGGTGACACTTTCAAGCTTATTTTTAAGATAATCAATATGAGGCTGAAATAAGGAATTAGTAATGTTGTTAAGGTTAGGGCTAATACTGATTAACTGCGTTTTAACTGAATTTACTTTATCTTCTAATTCTTGGAGATTAACATATTGCAAAAATGCATGGTAGTGGGATAGGATTCGAGCGGGGCCTAATTTGAAGGGTAATATACCAGGTCCATCACTAAAACTTTCAAGTCTTATCTCCTGCATTAGAGCTGGTCCCAGAAGGAGATGAAGTGCCAGGAGAGTCCTGTAACAATTTGTTCGTTTTATGTATTCTCTTCAATCGAGTTTTTGCTACGGGACCTCGTTTTTTTCTTTGTATAAATGTGAATTGGGAGATTTGCCATTACTGTGTCGTGTGTGTATCGAGGAGCTAATTTCTGACGGGATGCGAATGGATTTTTTTATAAAGATTTGTTGTTCCGGGGAATATTCAGCTTCCTGTTCTCGGTTTTTCTTGCGAGTATCAGTCAAGTCTTTACGCATGTCATTACATAGGTCGTGAATAGTTTTATAGGTCTCAGTCATTCTGTCTTTATGGTTTACGACGTACTGTTGAAGTAAGTGGGCGGACAGATCTATGTCAAAAGGATCGCGAGGGTCAAAATGTCCTGTAATTACTTTTATTGGTTTGCATTTTGTGAAGCTATGTATACTATGATTGTAAGCTAATAGAGCATAGGGCATAAGGTTAATAGCGGATTCATTCTTTTGATTTATTTTTAAAATACGGAGATGTTCTAGTATGGTGGCGTGAAATCGTTCAACGATACCATTTTCGTTGGGTGCATGTGGGGCTACTCTATGGTGCTGAATTTTATGAAGTCTAACTAATTCTGCAATAAGCTGGTTGGTAAACTCAGGGCCGTTATCCGAAACTATGGTAATTGGAATTCCATGATGTGTGCAGAAAATCAGTAAAGCTTGTACTACACTGACAGCAGTGCCGTCTCGCAAATAATACGCCTGAGCATATTTAGAAAAACTATCAACTATTGTCAAATACTTTTCCCCTTGAATTGTTAATAGATCTACGTGAACTAGTTCAAAAACTTAGAAGCCGGTGGTGCAATTTTAAATTTCTGTTTAACTGGATTGCGGTCGTATTTAGCTTGTCCGCATACTGTACAGTCATTAATAAATTTAGTAACGTGCTCTCTCATTTTTGGCCAGTAATATTTGCGGGACAAAGCCGAGAAACACTCGTTAATGCCTCGATGGTTCGTCTTTCCATCGTGATATTTATGAATGATTTCTTGGTGTCTTAAATACTCCCTAACGTTTTCCAATTCACTTTTTGTTAGAAAAAGATTAAGAGATGAACTTTTAAAAGACTTTTGTATGATTGGTATGACAGTGTACATTGCAGAGTTTGGATTAATGAGTAATCCTGTCCTAATCTTCGGGTGGACGTATTCTTTTATAGCATTAATGATATCCTCTTCTATATTTGATTGAGCTATCTGTATCGTAATGCGTGTGTGTGTTTCGAATGGTTTAGTGATAACTGGTCTAGCTTTTATGTCACCTACTATATTTAAAATTATCTGCTTAGTGAACTTATTTAGCGGTTCGTCAGAAATGGGAACCTCGAGGATGGGGTTTTCTTTATCTGTATGAACGGTCATAGTTCTGCAATCGTCTGCGGCTTCGGTAGCCGTTATAGTCCTAGAGTCATCTAAAGTGTGTATCCCTTCGGAGGGATTAGGTAAGATGGAAAGCAGTTCATCTATTATGGCTCTTAGCTCGTCGTTGTGAAGTTCGATGCACGATAGTGCGTCGGCATTTGTATTACACTTGCCTTGCTTATATACAACAGTAAAGTCATATTCACTCAACTTAAGGCGCCATCTGGTTAGACGCGAATTGGGCTCTTTTAAGCTCATAATCCATTGTAAGGGTTTATGGTCTGTAATAATTTTGAATTTACGGCCGAATAAATAGGGACGGAAATACTTAGTCGCCCATACGATAGCTAAAAGTTCCTTTTCTATCGTGCTATAGTTACATTCGCTGGAGTTAAGTGTACGAGAAGCATATGCAATGGGTTTGTCTGAACCGACTGTCCCCTGTGATAAAACTGCACCAATTGCCACGTTTGGGGCATCAGATGTCAAAATAAAATCTCTACTGAAGTCTGGATACTGTAAAATTGGGTCATTTGTTAAGAGAGTTTTACAGTGTTTAAATCAGTTAATATAATTTTGATCTAACGTTATCTTTGATCCCTTTTTAAGACATTGAGTGAGTGGTTTTGTGAGACGTGCGAAGTCTGGTATAAATTTTCTATAGTATCCTAGAAGTCCTAGAAAATGCTTAATTTCGGTTGTAGTTTTTGGCAGTGGGTATTTTTCGATGGCTTTAATTTTGTCTGGGTTGGGTTTAACCCCGTTTTTACAAATAACATGACCTAGAAACTCGGTTTCCAGCTTCAAAAACTCTGATTTATCCATCTGAATTTTGAAGTTGGATTCCCGTAGCCTTTTGAATACTTTTTCCAGATTTGTCATATGTTCTTGTAAGGATGTACTGAAGACAATTATGTCATCTAGATACACTAAACAAATTTCGTTCTGTAAGTTCTTTAATACGTTGTCCATCACCATTTGGAAGGTTGATGGACTATTTTTCAGGCCCATTGGCATCCTGAGAAATTCATAATGCCCATTCTTTATATTAAAAGCAGTTTTGTGAATATCCGCGGAATCTATTCCTACTGATAAAATCCACTGGCTAAATCGAGCGTGGTGAAGTACTGACATTTGCCCAGTTTATCTAGCACATCGGTTATATTAGGAATAGGATATTTGTCATCGACTGTCTTTTCGTTCACCTTCCTGAAGTCAACAACAAGACGCCATTTTATTTTACCGGAAGCGTCCGCCTTCTTGGGTACAATCTAAATAGGAGAGCTCCAGGCAGAATCGGATGGTCTAATTATATTTTACTCGAGCATCTTATTGATTTGGTCCCGGACTTCCTGTCGGTGGATATACGGGTATCTGTAGCTCTTTGTATGTACGGGGATTTCATCATGTGTTTTAGTTCTATGTTAGATCTTGTTGGTGAATGTATAACGTTCACCATCAAGGTAAAACACGTCGGCATATGAGGCGCATAACCGTTGTAAGTTTGCTAGCTCTTCAGGATTAAGATAATCGGTGCGAAGACGGGATAAAACATTTTTAGCGCGATCCGATAACGTTTCAGTAAACTGGCACTCGACATTATATATTTCGGCTTCTTCCGGACGGTCCATTGAAAAAATTACATCATTTGAGCTGTTATTGGTAATTTCGACCCAACCACGATTATTAATTACTTTCGTTATACAATCAGAGATTATGTAGTTGCAAATTATTTGATTTTCAACTACTACGTCACCGTCCTTTGAGTTTATAGGCAACCTAACTAATTTTGATGACTGCGCGGGTATAATTTCTTCATATAAATTTGCGTTACGTGAGTCATACACTTCGATTGGAAGTTTTGCGTTACGAGTAATAAGTAATTTATTTCTAAGTTCGATATTAGAACCCCATATGTCTAGTAAATCAAACCCTATCAGTGCGTCAAAGTAATTATGAAATTTATAAATGAACAAGGTTATATTATCTCTTTCATTAAATTCTAAAGGGAATGGGAGAGTTACAGAATTATTATTTTTACTTGTCGCGTGAACATTGGTGACCTCGAATGGGTCATAATTCAGTGGAATATGGCTAAAATATTTTCTTACAGCTTCGGGACTAATAAATGATTGGTTTGCGCCGGTGTCTATTAAGAATTTCAGTGGGGGATTACTTGTCTGAATGTAACCGAGTTGCCTTTGTAAGTGGAAATTGACTTCTATTTTTGTTTTTCTGATTTGGGACACTTCCGAAAATCCTCATTGTTAGTCGGGTTGAAACTAGTGTCTACTTCTTCTACAATAGGAGCTTTCGCGTGGTTATACGGTTGATCGTATCCATAGTTGGGGTTTTGTTCGTAAGAATAATACTCCTGATTATAGTTATAGTCAGGATAGTCATATTCGTAGTACGCGTCGGTGCTGTAGTCGTAGTCAAAATCAGTCTCGTTAAAGTTTACCTCCCGTGTCTTAAAGTAATTGCTCGGCGGTGGATTGCCAAATCGTCTCTAGTCATGTCAAGTCGGTGGTAAGGGTTTTGAAACAAATGGAGTGACACCGCTCATAGGAGAAGGGCGCATGTTATTATTTAAGTTGAAGCCCTGTGGTTGTTGAGGTCTGTTAGGAAGCTTAAATATATTGCTCTGGGGGTTATAATTTGGTGGAGGAGCACGCATCATCTGTTGCTTACGAGTGGGACCGCGTGGTTGATGCATCTGGGGTGGTAGATTGGGTCTCCAACCCTGTGCAACATGCGGTTGCATAGGTGGCTGTCTAAACGAGTTCAGCATATTATTACCCTGTGGTCTAGGTAGTGGTAGCATGTTAAACGTGGTAGGTTTTAGAAGGTAATTATTTAATGGTAGGCTATGTGAAGGTTGAGTCCATTCCTTCTTGTTCTGACTGCCTTCATTTCGTTGTTGGAGGTAAAGGGTGTTTAATTCCTCCTGTACGAATTCAAGTGCTTTCTCCATACTTTCGGGACGCATACATCTTATTCTAGACCCTACGGGGTCTTTTAATCCACGTAAATAAGCTTGCAAGGTCAGTTTTTTATAGAGTGCGCACTTAGCTTCAATTGTTGTACTAATAGTTTTATGTAAAGTGGCATAGGTCATTATTGTACTAAATAAACTTTGAACTCGCTCGTAAAATTCTTGGGGGGCACTAGAACCTTGGGTTTGCAATGATAAATCGCTGTATAATGCAGTTTCGTCGCGATGGTCAGCGAAGTTATTTATAAGAGCGCTTTTGATGCCGGGCCAGGTTTCGGGTATTCCATTTGAATTTATTAGCCTAGCCGCGGGCCCAGTTATTTTATTTAAAATCCCGTTAATGAGAGAAAGATTGGCTAGTTCGTATCCGGGCTCATTTCTTACGTGAGCTAACACAAGTTGATCGCACAGGTTAATAAAGCGCGTAAGGATGTACGGGTTACCGTCAATTTCGGGCAAAACTCTAAGTGACTTATAAACTAGGTCTATTTCATTTGATTGTGCCATACTATTGGTTTCCAAACCTCTGTTCTCGTCTATAATACTAAGCTTAGAAGTCTACTACTATCTAACCTAACGTTCCGTGTTCCCCTTGGGTGGAAAATTTTGGAAGCTTTATCCTAACACAGTTATATGTAAAACACAGTAAAATACAATAGGATAAAAAATGTATATAAAATTAGGATAGAGTAAAAAAAAATAATTACGGAACTAGAAAGGGTAAGGATTGAAAGATTCAAGCACTTACAGCATTACTTCTTTTTGCGGAATCGATGCCTGGATTCTCCTCTGGACTGGTGCTCCCGTAGATTCTGTATCTTCTTGGTCACTCTTGAATAACTGACCTTACTTTAGAAGATCCTAACGACTGCGCCAATTATGTGGGCTCCAGCCAGAGATTGCAAAAAAAAGCAATCTTTATTTAAAATATATTTAATTTAAAATAATAATTACAATTAATTCTTATAACTAAGTGAGGTGACTCTAGTTCGATGTTTGAATCTAGAATGATTTCACACAGTAAAATATTAGAACCAGGTAATGTAAGACACTAGACACGTTATGCTGACACGGCGCCTCGTGATTGTCGTAAGCCGATGCAACGCAGCAGATTGCCTGGATTAGGGCTGCGTAACAAGACGTGAAAGTGGTGCACGTTTGTGTATTAAATGTCTGCGCATGTGAATTATTTGTGGAAACTATGAAACAAGTGCTCCGATTGTGATGGGAACCTCAAGATAATAAAACCTCTCAAAAACTTTACAGTGTGACGCCTCAACACAATATGAAAAAGATCCTAAATAAATTATTATAAAGGTTAATTTCTGAAATACTTGACACTGGCGAAATTACCACAGGACAAGTATTTTACTAAATAAAAAATAGTATTTAAAAAGGCTCCTTACTTACTTCAATATAAAAAACTGTCATTTGAATCTCAAGTGTATCCAAACACTACACGTTGAATGAAAATATTTTTACGGATTCTATCGCTTTATATTTGTTATTTTTATATTTCCGACTTTCCCTATCCGTAGTCACGGGGGAACTAGGTGCCGCAAAAACGCCCGACATCTTTTTTTTCGCATCGGTAATAGAAAAATAAAAGAATATAATGCGAATAAATACGTAAAACTTATTTTAATTCATTCAATCTTTGACTTAAAGTAACACTGACATTTTGGGCATGTTAATTAAACGTGTTGATTGTTAAATGTGATGATATAATATGCAAACTAAATGGTTTTTTATTCATCTTATTTTGTTTAAGTAAAAGTTACTTCAACTGTAGGATTTGCTTGTATCTTATCCTTATATATAAATATGTTCTTTGATGTTTTACAGAATGGGCATTCGTCTGCGCTCAAGCTGCGTGGTTGTATATATCGGTCGAGCCTATGCGCTTCCGTGTTTCTAAATGCTGTGTGCAAAAGAACAATAACCGGATTATTTCTCGGAAGTGCTTCAGTGGTGTTTGTATTTAGGTTGTTTTTAGGTTTGGTGTATAGGTGTTCGTTTTAAACACACGTCAACGATGAAGTGGGGGAGCTTAGTACACAAGTGTTTTGTAAAAAACTTTGAAAATGTGGTGGCTATAACGATAGCCGAGATCACCGACTTTTAAATCGTGTCTGCCCCGACGTTTGGGTGACCTTTTTAGCTCAGCGTGTAATGCCCGCTGCTGAACGTCCGATCATGAGTATCGACGACCCCATGTCGCCGAGCACCGGACCTGCGACCCCCCGTGTCCAGAGACACAATTTATGACGTCGCGTCCCCCGCGCCATCTGCATTTTCCAGCCTCGGGCCCTCCACAGCGTTCTCGGATGCTGAATTGGGCTCAGGAATGGAAACTGACGCAGTTAGACCTGCCAAGCCCGAAGACAACACCCTCGTCTCGGGTTAAAGACGTAAACGCCCCGCCACGAAAAAGAGCGACGAGCCTCACTCGGCTCCTTTTTCACCGAATGCCACTCCGGCTAAATAGCCACCGTGCATGCAGCGCGCCCTAAATAGGCCAAAGTCGCGACTAAAACGGCGAATGGCCTCTGAGCCCAAGGAAAAGTCGCCGCCCCCAATTATCCTTCAGGACAAATCCCGCTAGAGCAATCTATCCAAATGGATTGACGGTGTTCAGGGCATTCACATCCACGTCTCGACGACAGGTGGCTTCCGCGCTTACTGCGAATCTGAAAGTTCAGAAACTGAGCTTTCACACCTACTCCCACGCGGAGGAACGAAACCTCCGCGTTACACACGTTCTTAGTGATGTTAAATCGTAGAACCTCCCTGTCAGAGAAGTGCACCACCACACTGACAAGAAAAGATACCGTGACCTTTGCCTCGTCATCCTGGACCTGACTCCGGAAGGCAAAGAGATCTTCAACGTCCGCAGAATCTGAAATCTTACGGGGATTGCAGTAGAAGCCCCCGAAATAGGGGGCTGGCGGGGGGGGATTGGTCATCGTTGGTCAATGCCACCGATGCCATTTTTATGGCCACTCGTCTAAAAACTGTTTTTTCGCGCCCGCTCAAGCTAACACCGCCGCTCAGGCATTTTCTACCTTCGCTGCTGGCCTCTCGTTAGTCTGCAGCTTCATCAGTAACATTAATTTTGCTGATGTCACTTCTCTGGCCCGCAAACTCCGCGAGGCCAAAAACACTCTAGATAAGCTCAATGCCACCATTTTTTTTTATTTATTTATTAATAAATTTATGCTACAGTGTAGTTACTTAATTCTAAACTCGCCAAACTTTTACGTTTGATGGCGAGAGGCGCTCTTTTACAAAACAATGAACCACCTTATGTACTACTAATATATAAACCTATGACATCTTAATGTTTTGTTAACTATATATCTTTATATACATGTAACTATAATTATTTGAATTAAATATCTAGTACTTATATATTATATTGTAATGTTTTAATGTAATACAATGTACTCGTATGTAGAGTTTTATTAGCAATCCTGTAAAATGTTTTTTAATTTTTTCTTAAGTGATCCTTTACTAATTTTTACTTTTTCTCTTAATAGATCTATTTTGTTAAACACTTTAGCTACTAAATACTTAGATGTTCTCTTACCATAATAGTTCGTTATTTTTGGTAGAACCAGTTTCTTTTCTCTAACCCTATGTGTATGGTACTTATTTTTAACATTAACTTTATATTTCTCATTATAATAATATTCCAGACCTACCAAATAATCTACTTTTTTATCTATGGGTATTATTTTACAAATGGAAAACAAACATCTTTCTTTGTCTTTGTTGAAATTATCTTTAACATTTTTACTAAGTACGAACTTCATCAGTCTTATTTGTATATCTTTGATATCTCTTAGATATGTAATAAAGGTTCGCCCGTATACAAGGAGTACATAACTCATTAGCGTGTCGGCAAGTGCAAAATATACTATTCTTAACGTTTGTTTGTTCAATATATTTTAAATTGGTAAAACTTACTTAACAACGATCTTAGCCTATTGCAAATGTCATTTACATGTATTCCCCAGTTAAAGTTCGTATCTATTGTTAGACCTAAATATTTAAATTTATCTACATAATCCAATCTTTTACAGTTACAGTTAAATTTGTTTCTATGCATACATTCATATGTATGTCATATCAATTTTATATCTTAATTTTTTACACATTTAGCATTTCGATTATATGGCGAGTGTATATGCATACATTTAGTTTTTGCAATATTTAACATAATGCCATTGTCGTGTGCCCATTTGCTAAAGTTTTAAAATCACCTTGTATGCACTTTTGTACCTCAGTTATATCTTTGAAAGCATAAACAAGACACATATCATCAGCATACATGAACACCTTATAGTTATGCACGACATTTGACACCGTATTCACATACATTATCTACCCTACAGGGCCATACACCGATCCAGTAGGCACACCCGCATTGACATCCGCCTCTTTCCCAACTACTTGGGAGATAATTGTACTTATTTTTCTATTACTGAGGTAGTTTTTAAACCAATTATTTGTGGGACCGCGTATTCCGCATTCATCCATTGCCTGTAATAAGATCTCGTGGTCTAAAGTGTCAAACGCTTGTAGTGTTATGCTACTTACTTATCATTTTACATTAATTTAAATCCATTTTTCCATTCTGTTTCGATTTTCTGCATTCACTTCAAAACTGGATATTTTACATCACCTTTATTTCCATAGGATCCTGTAACGATTTTAAAACATAAGAACACAATCACAAATCATTTCTACTTCGTATTTTCACATTATCAGCACTTTTAAATTGGTGTCAATGAAGTCTACCTTTTTTCGATCTTTTAGTTAGTTTTCCTTAACTCTACAATTTCGGGCTTTGTGTGGGTAGTTGCGTACCTTTTTTCCTATATCAATAATATCTCCTTTTCCACTTAAATCTTGCCGTTTTCTTATTACAAGCCTAAAACTAAAATTTGACATGTTTTGTTATTGTTGTTTATTTGGTCTCCATGGAAATTATATTCAAATTTGCTACCGGTCTGTTGTTTCTATTTCGATAATTCCACATAAATACTCTTTCCTCTTGACCATTTACAAAAAATTTGCGTTTAATTTAAATAATTTTTCCGTTCTCTCTAGAAAGATATAAAAGCCGAACAATCGGTGAAGAGAGGCAGTCTTGCTTCAGTTCTCGAATTGGAAGCATCTTTTAAAGGCCTTATCCCGGGGCCGCTCTGCCCCGGGATCCTGCAAGCTTCTGTCCTACCTGAAGCCACTGGACTCTACAAACCGTTGCTCTGCCTGAAGTCGCCGGGTTCCTACAAGTCCCTGTTCTACCTGGAGTCGCCGGAACCTGCAAACCTCGGTTCCGCCTGAAGTCACCGGAACCTGCAAACCTCTGTCCCGCCTGCAGTCACCGGATCCTGCAGGCTTCTGTGATGTCTGAAGCCGCCGAGGATCCTGCAAGCCCCTGTCTGGCCTGAAATCGCCGGATCCCGCAATTACCACATTCACCGGAGGTCGTCGCCTAGAGACGCCCACGCCTTCTCACCTACGCCGTGCGTGCTTGTTCCAGGCGCTGTGAGCACTCCTTGGATCTTCCGACTCAGCTTCGGCACTAATCTCTTTTTTTATTACTTTTTTAAAATAATCTGTAAATCGCATCATCCATCCTCATATTCATACTCCATTTTTGTTATATAAAATTGTAAATATTTTTGAATTTTAAATATATTATTTGTTTTGTTGTATTTTTGTTGTTTTGCTGTTCTTAGGTTAGGTTCTTTCTCTTTTAAATTGTCGCTTCACGACACTCTTTTTAAAATCAATAAAAAGTACCGTAATTTGTTTACCAGAATCTAGGCAGTCATTATTATAATCTGAAAAACTTATCAAAGCAGAGACCGTGTTGCGCCCTTTCCGAAAACCGTGCTGTGAGTCACACAGTATGTTATATTGTTCTAAGAACGCGCTAATCTGACCTACAACTTTTAACTTTTAATTATATCGGTTGCATTTATTTCTCGTGATGGCTTCCAATAAGTTACTTATATTCTATCAAAATTGTGGAGTCTTAAAAACTAAACTTACAGACTTAAAACTAAATTTACTAACTTGTAACTTCGATATTGTAATTTTAACTGAAACCTGGCTGTTGGATACAATTTTGGATGCTGAAATTCAAACTGATGCTTATACAATATTTTGACGCGATCGGAATTTTATGTTATTTAATAAAAAGGGCGGTGGCGGGGTGCTAATTCTTGTTAAGAAATCGATCCATGTTGTTAGAAAACTTGACTTAGAGGCCACCGATTTAGAAATTATTTTTCTTCATTTCCCACGATCAAATTTATTATTGAGTGCATGCTATATACCACCAGCATCTAAAACTACTACCAATGATAAATAATTTTATATACTTCACGACATTCACTCAAAGGCATTATTCTCACTTTACATTATTACTGGTCACTTTAATTTACCCTACCTGGAATGGTCATCTGATGGTCCATCCTTGAGACCTGTTAATGCAGTTACTGATACAGCTAAATTATTGTCTCATATCATGGCCTTTATGAATTTGAAACAAATAAATACATTAAAAAACGAAAACAGTAGAATTCTTGATCTTGTTTTATGCAACTCACCTGATTGTTCAGTTAATATCTCCGATGATCCACTCTTAAAAGCCGTTCCTCATCATCCTCCGCTGGACATTTTTTATGAAACAACTCAATCAAAGTATATGCCCACCATCCATAAGACAAAACAAAACTTTTACAGAGCAAACTATGACCAAATTAATACTGCTATATCAGAGACCGATTGGGTTTCTGAACTCAGTTCTTCTTGTATAGATACTGTAGTTGACAAATTTTATAACAAAGTTATGCATGTTATTGAATCTTATGTACCACTTGTCAAAGTTAAAACCAATAGATTCCCTAAGTGGTTCTCTATTAGCTTAATTTATACACTTAGGCGTAAATCTAAATTGTGGGCACGATGGAAAACGTACAATTCGTTACGTGACTATCAAGAGTTCTCCCTATTAATAAAACGTGCTAAACGTCTCTCAATTAAATGTTACAATAAATATATAGAGAACGTTGAGTCTTCAATAAAGGATAGTATAAAATACTTTTGGAAATATACTTCAGATATAAAGGAAACAAATACGGGAAATCCTCAAATAATGAAGCTGGGAACCAAAACTACAGACGACCCAAAAATAATTTATGAAATGTTTTCACATCATTTATAATCCGTATTTGAACCGTTGTTAGACAATGCATATACATTAGCTCAACACTTAGAGGATAATTTTACTGGAACAAACTTACACGACATACGCTTCACACAGTTGGAAGTTTGCACTGTTTTAAAAACATTAATTCAAACAAAGGTGCTGGACTTGACAAAATAAAGCCAGTGTTTTTAAAACACACTTCTAATACAATTTGCATGCCGCTCAATATAATTTTTAACAAATGTTTGGAAACTGGAACATTTCCAACTTAATGGAAAGAAGCATACATTACACCTATTCACAAATCAGGTTCTAAGAACAACGTAGAAAATTACCGTCCAATATCAATTCTTTCGGCTATTCCTAAAATTTTTGAGAAACTTATTCACGATCATATATATTCAATTTTGAAAAATACATTATTAGAGGAACAACACGGCTTTGTTAATGGCAGGTCTACATTGACAAATCTTCTTGTTTTTACTAACTTTATTTTTAATAGTTTAGACTATAAATCTCAGATTGAAACTGTATACACCGATTTTAAAAAAGCATTCGACAAAATTGATCACTTGTTACTTTTAAAAAAAATCTCCTACAATGGTATCAAGGGTAATCTTCTACGTTGGTTTGCCTCTTACTTACAAAACCGCATACAGTCGGTAGTACTTAATGGCTACATTTCCTTACCCGTTGTAGTAACATCTGGCGTACCACAGGGATCAATACTGGGGTCACTCCTCTTTATCCTATTTATTAATGACATTTCAACTTGCTTTGACCACTGTAAATTCTTATTATACGCTGATGACTTAAAATTGTACTCTACCATTACTAAACCTGACGACATAAAATTAATACAAAACGATTTGGACAGACTTGAAAACTATTGTAAAATTAATAAATTATTCTTGGCTTATAATAAATGCAAACACATAACATATACTAGAAACAAAAATGTAGTACACGCGGAATTTTACTTAGGTGGTCACAAAATTGTATCAGAATTTAGTATACGTGATCTTGGAGTATATTTAGATACCAAACTCACACTAGATAGACACATCGAAGAAATACTGAATAAATCCTACCGAATGCTAGGCTTCGTTACACTTATAACAAAATCATTTAAACACAAAGATATTCTTACCTGCCTTTATCAGTCATTGGTAAGATCTCACCTAGAATATGTGTCCCCCGTTTGGAATCCATTCTACTCAGTTTATGAAGATAAAATAGAAAAGGTCCAAAAGTTTTGTTAACTATCGAATGCATTCACCTCGCGTTTCCTATGAAAATCTCTTAACAAAATATCAAATGCTATCATTAAAAGACCGACGCACTTTAATCGACGCCACTACTTTTAGGAATATCTGTGTTGGTGAGATTAAGTGTTCACAGTTATTATCCGAGTTAAGGTTTCGAATACCACCCAAAAACACACGATCAAAAAATTTATTTCATATACCAAAAACCAGGACCAATATTGGTAAAAGAGCACCAGTACACAGAATGTGTGTCCTCCACAATAAAATGCTTAACGACATCGATATGTTCTCTATCTCCCGTCCAGCTTTTAAAACTAAATTAAAAAGTACTTTAGTAACAATTATGAATTAGATATATAAGGATATTTAGTATTTAGTATTGTACAAGTTAGATGATTGTTTTCAGATGATTGTTTTGTTTTTATTTATGTACAGACTTGTTACCCTGCTTGTTGTGCAGACGATACCAATTACGACCTGCTTCGTAATATAAATATTATGTATGTTCTTAGTGAGACAGTTTGTAGGAAACAATTGTAATTACCATTGTCTCATTTTACTTGTATGTTTTTCTTTCATATCTTTTGTTTCTGTTTTTTCTCCAATAAAGTAAATAAATAAATAAATAAATACAATAATTTTTTTGATTTTTTTATCTATAACAGATAATATTGCAATGGGCTTATACTTAACATATTCTAAATGACTTCCTGATTTGTATGTAGGACGTATAATTGATTGTTTTAACTGGTCAGGATAAGTACCATTAGATAACGACATACAAAGGACATATAAGGACAATTTATTAGTGAAGCTATAACACTACTTATTTTTTTACTTAAATATATAATGTCTTGCGCCCGTATTCCATCTGAACCGGGTGCTTTCTGACAGGACAATGTCCTTATGACCTTTTCTACGTCTGACCGAGTCACCCTACTGTATCTATAGCTTATCTCGCTCGGTTTTACATATTTATTTCTATCTAAAATCTTCAAATTACATACATGTTTAATTCCCTTTATTTTATCCGTAAATGTTTCAGAAAATTTTGTACAAATCTGTTTTATACTATCTGTTTTTCCTAAATGCCTTAAAATAATATCATCTAAGCTAGTTTTGTTTCGACCCAACCACATGTTTATATTTGTCCATATTTTCCTAAAATCTCCATTACAGTTTAAAATTTGTTCCTGTCTATATTTATTTTTTTGCCATATTTATAAATTTATTTACTTTGTTTCTAAATTTTTATAGACTAATCGCTTGTTCATGTTCTTTGGATCCGTTTTCCAAACTCTAAATAAATAATCCCTTCTCAGTAACATTGTATATGAATATTTATCTATCCATGGATGTCTTGTTACTTTTTTTCTATGTAGATTAAATTTAATTATACTTTCCTTGTTAATGTTATCAAATAGACTACACATCGTCTGATACAATAATAATGGACACGTTGTTGTAATTAACTGGGCCCTATTATATTAATCCAGCTTTTGTTTAACAGTTTTGTCACTTAACACTTCAAGCATACTATTGTTATTTATATTGCCAATCACACATTGATTTTCGTTTCGACTAACACATAAGTTTGACATTAATCCTATTCCATGATGGTCGGCGATGTGTGACTCAAGCAATAGGCGCCCGCGTCATGCTCGCTCCTTCCCGCTCGCACCCAGATATGATCCAAGCACGATGCCTCTAGCTGGCCCTCCGCGATCCGCTTCGTGCGTTGTCTCTTCGCTCGGTATTACACATAACAGACCGTATTCACACAGGGCGTTTTTGTACTTTGTTATTATTAGGATTAATCGTGTCATTTAATATGTTTATATTCGTGTCCTCAATCACTATTACATTATCAGATGCTGGTACGGATTTAACTAGTGTCTCTAATTGCTGGATAAATATCAGTTTATTACTGGCAGGTGGCCTATATATCGCGATTACATATGTTTTAGTTTTCCCGTGCTTCAATTGACCATGAAATGTTTGCACTGCTTCTGTGTTTACCATTTTAGCTTCGAAATTCAATCCATTCTTAGCGTTTATTAATATTCCTCCTCCTCTTTTCGTTTCTCTAGTATGTATAAATGTATTATATCCCACTATTTGGTACAATGAAAGTTCTTCCTTCCTAATATTTATTTCGCTTAAAATTAATATATCTAATTTTACCCTTATTTTTATCAAGTATTATTAATAACTTGTTAAAGTGTTTCCAAAGAGATCTTATGTTCAGATGCAATATATGGGTATTCCATATATTTTGGGATAGGTCATTATTTAGAGCCATTATATCATAGTATCTTTTAAAATTAAAATTAAAATTACCGGAGAAGCTATCTATACAATCGAATGTTGCTGTTGAATATCACGTCGTGTGCACTCGCCGGGTTATATACGCGTGTTTATTTACATTCATCGAACTTTTTCAAATCTTCCTCCGATCTAATGTTGTAAATTTTTTGACCAAAATACTACCATTCTGCCACCCCAAAATATTTGAAAACCTTTCGGCTTGAGTTTATTTCTTACAATCCAAAGAAGCTGTCGTTCTTATTTTGGTAAATCTTCGTTAATGTATATTCGCTTTTTCATTTTAAAACAGGGTTGTGTCATGTCTTCCTGGCTGTTCATACTGTATCTCGACAGCTGTTTACAGAAGTTGAAAGATAGCTGTTTGGGTGTGAAATTGGGTGACATAAAAGTAAATTGTCTGCTGTATGCTGATGATGCAGTGCTTATTGCACCATCAGAGGCAGAACTGCAGGCATTAGTCACGTGTATGAAAGAGGAATGTGAAATTAAAGGTCTCCGTTTGAATGCCAATAAAACTAAGGTTCTGGTATTTTGAAAGGGACGAAGAGAGAACGAAGTGTGGAAATATGGGTAAATCAGGAATGTCTAGAACAGGTAAATGAAATTGTATACTTGGGGAGTGCTTTTAGCCGGGGATGGAAGATGTGATTTAGATGTGGACAGGCGTGTCGCTGCCGGGAACAAAGTCAATGGTGCCCTGACTGCGTTAGTCAAAAGGCAAGGCGTAGTGAAGAGTGCACGCCTTGCAATACATAACGCAGTGTTGGTACCGACTTTGTTATATGGCAGCGAAATCTGGGTATGCCAGAAGAAGCATAAAAAGCAAGTTGAATGCAGTGGAGATGCGATCTCTTCGTAAAATGTGCGGCGTTACCATGCCGACCGAAAGCGAAACGAAGAGATTCGCAATATGGCAGGTTTGAAAGATGACCTTATCACAAAAATTGATAAGGGCGTGCTTCGATGGTTTGGGCACGTTGAGCGAATGAGTGAAGACCGAATGGTGAAGAAAATATATAGCGCGAAAGTTAATATTAAAAGGTGTCGAGGTAGACCGAGACTAACTTTCGAAGACCATGTGAGCAAACTGCTCGAAGAGGGGAGGGTCAAGAGTACTCGGATACCTAGACGTGCATGTATGAAGAAGATTATGAATCTGAAAGAAGCGAAAGAGGTATGTAAGGATCGTGACACTTGGCGATCTGTTCTCTCTGGCTACCCCGTCAGGGATTGTGCGTGAAGATAAGTAAGTAAGTAAGTAGGTATTTTATTTTATTTTGCATCATAGACTTTATTATTCGTTATTTTGGTTTCTTTCTTTACAAGCATCCAACTGTTGCGAGCAGATTTCGACCGAAGCGTGACCAATACAGTCTTGGGCTTTGCGTCATCCGGTTTTTCATGTTTTACCCTCTGTGCATCATGAATTTCATTTGGATCTAGATTTAGTTTCTCTGCCATTTTTTGGACTACTAATATAGTCTTTTCGTTTTCATGTTTCTCTAATCCGTGAATTTCAATATTTTTCTCTTTATCTTTCATTTCCAAGTCCTGTACCCCGTTCATCTAATGCCTTGTTACATTTCTTGCTACATTTTAAACACATTAATCGTATCTTTTAATTTGAACATATTAATCTTATCGACGCGATTGGTTCATTGCAATACAACTAAACACCCTTTTTAAACCATAATGGCAGTACAACCTACCGGAAAAACTACACCTAGCTTTCTAACTGTTGCGTTCTTTTACGCAAACGGCATCAGAGATAAAAAGTAAGAAATCGTGTAACTTTTTACGCAATCATGATGTCGAAATTATGCTAGTGCAAGATACTTTCTTGAAACTTAGCGTGCCATCCCAAAATAGCTAATTATACTTTAGTAAGAAGTAATAGGCTGACCAGACTTAAAGGCAGCACCTTGGTCTACTACAAAAGGTCCTTGCACTGTATACTATCGTCATATGTAAGTCATCGCTCCTGAAAGTCCAACTCGCTATCCTTTTTTTACACCATCATCCGGACGTCCTTCATGTAACACTACTAAAATACATCCGGCTTACTATTAATTTAATATAAACTTTTGTCGAATTATGGTCGGACCACAGGTTGGTCGTATTAGAACTGGGCCAGTCGGCAGGTGAGGTACCTCAGACTAATACCATCGTCGACTAGCATAAAACTCGAGGTCAAACTCGAGTCTACGAACTCCCAGCATTTAGTCTCCATTCCGGACAAGACTGACTCGCTGGAGGAAGCAAATAGAGAGATTAGCGCCCTATCGACTCACCTCACTTCAGCGGTCGATTACTGCTCCCATAAGGTCGTGTGTCTAGTGATCGGTACAACGAACCTTCCGGCGGACCTTCGACAACTAATTAGAGCGAAAAACACCGCGCTAAAATCTCATGACCGTTATCGCACCGAAGATATTAAAATTCGACTACGTTCTCTACAAAACAAGGTTAAAGAACGCATAGCTAAATTTAGAAATGGTAAATGGGATTACCTCTTAGAAGGAATAGAACTATCCCAGTACGCCTTTTGGAGGTTAACTAAAGCTCTGAAAGCAGTGCAAACTGCTCCCATTCCGCCTCTCGTGGGGCTAGACTATCCTGATCTCACCTGAGACGATCTCGAAAAAGCCGACAGTCTAGCTCAGTGTACCCCATCTAGCGTACCAACAGAACCCGCTCACCTACTAGAGGTAGAAGCGCAAGACGAACGTAGGTCTGCGTATACGTCATCCGAGCCTTTCCTACAAATCGCTCTTTTCGCTCTAGAGTGGAGAGAACCCGCACTTCGAAACGTTTTCTAAAGGCTGGACCCCCAACAAGGTTCCGTCCTGTCTCCAACCCTGTTTCCAATTTTCACGAGTGATATCCCTAAAGATCCAAAAAAAGAGAAATCATTATTCTGTTTGTACCAGATTACAACAGGCATAGTCTCACTTTAAAACTTCAAAAACTACCAATCGCTTAGGCGAATGGTTCCGCCAATGGAGAATTGAAGTGCATCCTGAAAAAAGTGTAGCAATATATTTTCAACGGAGTCCAACACCACACCCAAAGTATTGTGAACCAAGAACCAGAATTAAGGTAATTACCTTTATATGAAGAATAACACATGTGATCTATATTGAATAAAAAATTATTCTATCTCTTCTTCTTTTACGATCCTTGACTACCACAGACACTTCTTGTCTTGACCTAACGGTCGAGCAACTTAATAAACTTGAGCGGCTTCAAAATCATTGCATAAACTTTATATTTGGGTTACGAAAGTATGACCACATATCCGAATTCCAACAAAAGCTCAAGTGGTTAACGATTCGCCTTCGCAGGAATACTCACATTCTTCATCTTCTTTACTGCATTCTGTTCAATCCGACCACTCCTTCTTATTTGAAAGACCGATTTATATAATTAAGTAGTTTACACTCTTTACTTCTATGATCTCAAAATAATCTCCTTCTAAGTACTCCTAGACATTCCTCTTCCTTCTATTCTAATTCTTTTACAGTTACCGCTAAACGACTATAGAATTCCCTCCCCTTACATATTAAAGAATCTAAATGTCTTCCTATATTTAAAAATAAATTAAAACTTTATTACCTTTCCCATTACTATTTATTTATTACTATTAGTTACTACTTGTCGTCATTCACTTTTTTTTTCCTTTAATCACTTATGTTCTTCTATTTATCTTTATGTATTATATTCTGTCCACCCCCCTTCGCTATCTTTTAAAAATTGTATCCTCTGCCCTAAGGTTGCCTGGAAGAGATCGCTGTTTTAGCGATAAGGCCGCCTGTTGTACCAATGTCCCTTTAAATATATAAATACTGTAATATGTTCCTTGGTATACAATCAAGTATAATTTACTTTACTTTACTGAACTTCTATTCTATTCTATGGCCGCTCCATCACTTAGGAAGATTCGGTGAAATATCTGGGCGTCAGGTCCGACGTCCGTATGCGTTTCGCAAATCACCATAAGTGTAGTACGCAACAAAGTCAGGTCAATCATTAGCCGTCTCCACCCCACTTGTTAACAGTAAGAGTAAGATGTCTCTAAGGACATAAACTACACCTGTACAAACCTGCGTTAGGCCTATCATGTCTTACCTAAGCGTAGCCTTCGCCCACACGTATAAGTCCCACTTATTGAACTACAGAAAGTTCAAAACTTTTTCATCCGTAGAGCCGGTGGTATCAACGGAATTGAGATTTACACAGTGATTGTCAACTTCCCACTATCTCCGAATACTTCAAGGATATGCCGCAGTGCTACTTTGATAGCGCAGAAACGCATCGAAACCCACTAGTTGCAATCGCAGCCAACTACGTACCGATACCGAATGTCGCGCCGACTCACCGTAGACCGCGTAACGTACCAATAGAACAACCACGCTCGCTCAATCCCGTCGACCGAAACGTCGCAGGTACATCATACACTGACACTACCCCCACACGAAACACAAATACCATAACGCATGGTGCGCGTCGCACACATTCCAGCACACACCGTGTACACACGCGTACCTGGGCGGTTCTCACCGCCCCGTACATCAACCGATACGAGAAAAGCATTCAGAGGTGGAAGTTCACTCAACCCCTTCGGACAGCCGTTAGATAGCTCAAAAATAACCTCAACAGAGGGGACGTGATAATTTGTAACAATACCATTTCATAAACCATCACCATCTTCATCCCCATCCTAATTACCGCCTTTCGCCGAAAGTGTGAAAAGTAGAAAGCGGTTGTACCTTCAGGGTCGTAGACAGCCAGCTAGCAGACAGAAGCCGATAACACACGAGCCCTATGTCAGATGAAACTGTGAGAGCCGCATAGGCTAACAGCGCATACATCACGAAAATAGATAGATTACAGAACGTGAGGAACCTGGGTTCCATCTTCGACGTTAATGAAATTGCTAATTATAATTTTAAGTGCTGATTGACAAGTTTCTCGTTGGTTAAGGAAAATGTCTTGAGGAAACTGACATATCTGAGGAATAAAATTTTTCGAGGACACACTGGAGCAGCCGTTACCGTTACAGCCTATTAAAGTCCACTGCTGAAAACAAGCCTCCCCCATTGGTTGCCTAATAGGGAGGATATTTGCCATACGTGGCACGCATGTCAAACGGGTTGCGGAATGCAGTATTTTGTTTAAAGACGCTACTGCCCATCACCTGACTTGTTTCCCTCTGTCGCCTCATACGACACTCACGGGATGGTATGGGGTAGTGGATATTCGTACATCGCCACTACACGCTAAAATGTACGCTAGAGCAACTACGCGCTGTAGCAGCGCGAGAGACTAACTGCTCCTTAACCTTCTCAGAAACAAAAAGAGGCATGTGCCAACATTAGGACGTTTTTTTATAGGATAGGGTGACAAACGAGCACATAGTCCACCTAATGGTAAGTGGTTGCTGTGACCCATAGACATCTACATTTATCTCTACAAATAAATAAAATTGAAGTGTCTGTTTGTAATGTTAAAATAACAGCATTTAACTAAATGCATATGAATGTATATACGGTACTTATAACGAAAACAATATTATTAAAATTTTTGTCTGTCTATCGGTCTGTCTGTCTGTCTGTCTGTTTGTTCCGGTTAATCTCCGAAACGGCTGGACCAATTTCGACGGGACTTTCACTGGCAGATAGCTGATTTTCTAAGAAGTAACTTAGATTACTTATATGTGAGAAAAATAATTAGGGTTCTGAGCAATATAATTAAAACCCTAAGTAACACGCGGGCGAAGTCGCGGGGAACAGCTTGTCTTATATAAAATAATAAAAGCTTTGTATATACATATAACCAAAGAATAAAGAACTGCGGTTGTCAACCAGCGTGACAAGCGTGGCAACTACGGCAAATATCCCCTCTGTGAGGCAATCTATGAGGAGGCCGGTGGTCAGCAAGGACTTTTGATAGCATGTAACGGAACGTTACTTATATACAGAAGTAAGGTCGTTACGTAAACTGAACTGGACCTTCGTCTGAAAAGGTTTATCACGTCACCATGGAAAATGGCTGCTTGTCCTCAATAAAGAATCAAAATGCAGATCCGTCGTTACCCGTGAGAACTGAGATGGAATGCTTCTTTTCCAGTAAAATGGGTCTCCGGTTCTCTACACTCACCATACGAAACACAGCAGCGTTAAGCTGCTATTTTACGCTGGTATTCTGTGAGACCGTGGTTCTTCCCCAGTCGAGCCGACCCATTCGTGCTACTAATATAGCTGCAGTATGGATCTACCACGTATAATAGACTGTGATTTTTATTTTATCTTACTTTACCATTTCAAAAGATAAACTGTTATTTAACCAGGACGCTCTCATAGAATAACAGCGTAAACTAGCAGCTTAACGCTGCTGTGTTTCCTATGGTGAGTGCAGAGAACCGAAAACCCTTTTTACTGGTCACGAGGTATTCCATTTTAGTGCTCAGGGTTGAAAACATATCTGTATTTTGATTCTTAATTGAGGATAGATAAGCCAAATCTATGGGCCATAGCATTAATTCACTTTTATGTTATAAAAAAGTGAGTGACGAAAAAACAATGGAATTCAACTAAATTGATTGTATTCATTGCAGCTCATCACAAATCCACTGCTAAACTTAGGCCTGCAGGGTGCCTAACAACAGTACTAAAAACCACTATTATATAGTTCAATGATAATTATACTAATTATGTGTTATTTACTGCGGTCTATGAAATGTGTTGCAACCAATTATCGAGTAAACTGTGGCTAAATATATTTTAGAGACACATAATAACTAATTAATTGAATAACTTATTCCATTTTTCTATTATTTTTTTAATTAAATGACAAAAGTTCTTATCTGATAATAAGTGGCTACTGCAGTGCATGGACAGCTGCAGACTGGAACGCAGCAGTACAAGCACTCCTATTTGGCGGCAGGCATATTTCAGATGTGGCGAGTTTTACACTTTATTTGTTGAAAATTTTAAATATTAATATTTTATACATAAATTTTAAGTTATTATTAATGTATGTTCTGTTATTTATTAAGGTTGTTCAATTGTTAATAAATATGCGTAAATTTTGTAAGATATTCCAATCAATAAATTAAATTATGTACAAGCAGACACGCGCCATGCATTTTATGTATTTGCATAACGAAGTAATGTAAAACTGGTTCGGTCGCTGCGCCCGCGCCTTCAGCACAGCAGATCGCCAGTTCGTCCGCTTTCGCGTTGCACGTCATACGTATCCTATACCCGTTGTTTGAAGCCTACGCAGTTCTTTTAGTTAAATTATTCCGTCCTATATGTACCGTATTCCTGTCTACTCATTTGTACCTTCTGTATTGTGCTGTTATTGAAATTTATTTCTGTGTGCTTAGCGCAATAAAAAATATATTAGTGTGAGAGAGAAAACGGACTATTAATTAATTATCAGCCCCCATACGCACTTACAAAGAGTTTGTTATAATTTGTACTTACCGAGACGGACTTCTAAGCAGAAAAGGAGATCTTTCGTTAAGTAACCATTACCGTTACAGTAACCCGATGACGCAACCGCTATCTACTTAAGAAGCTAGCGACTGCGTCATGCGATAAAACATGCAACCAATCACCGCCGGACTTACGCAGCCGTTTTTAAAATTAAAAACAAACCGCCGCGCAACGCCTACCCTCCAACCACGCAACCAATCGCCGATTACCGTGAGGGTGACAAACGACCATATTGGTCACTCGCAATATGGTCGTTTGTCACCCTCACGGTGATCGGCGATTAGTCTGTATAAAAGGCACTTGTTTTTGACTCGCCGCTCACTTAGCGGTTAGTCGCCGTAGAGTCCATGTCACCTGAGGATGCCTCGTGTAGAGGCGAAACACGTGTCGTATTATCGTCAGTGGTGTGTCTTGCCTAGTGTAGTGGTGTTGGGAGTAGCGGTGCTGGGATTAGTGGTGACGGAGGTAGTGCACGCAATTGAGGGAGGGCGGGAGGTGCTCTTCAAACTAGGTGAGACACATCATTTTATTTTATAACGCGGATATTTGCAAAGTAAATTTTTCTAAAAGCTTTTATATAATGGATTTCCGCAAAGTAACGCCTGATTCTATTAATTATAAAACATTTATTTCCTAATTACCCCCGGCTACCGAGATACTGCGGGCTGCATATGAATGTGAGATAATTTGACGTATATATTTAACGTTCTATATAGAAACAAGAAGCAGCCACAATATCATCAGCGCCACACCGTCTTCACACGCCGGCTATCTTCAAGCATCCGTCGACCATTTTCGTGCCGTTTTTTCAACGCCGCAGCTTGGTTCTTCTTGCTGTTCCGGAGATGTGTCCCTCGCCGCCGCCGCTCGCCGATTACGCGCGCGCGCCGGTCTGCACCTCTTTTATAGCCCCGTATAACAACGCAGACACGAGAAGCTATCGACGAGTCTTACGCCGGCAAACGGAGTGCGACATACATATAATAGCTATACTTAATATCTTATTGATTAATGTTTATTGGACAAAATTTATGTATTATAATTGGCTAATTAAATAAAATATTATTCTATTGGTAAGTTAAGGATGTAGCCGGGCGTATAAATATAGGCAGGGTTAGCTGAATTAAACACACCATTCGCTTGCACATAGTAAGGCATATCAAGAAGTAGTTTCATTTCTCCGCCACTAGCCCACTCGGAGTCTGTTAATAGTGGACCCATACGCCACTATTACACAAGCTTTTATTTAACTTTCAATATAACTATGTTTGTTCGGGTGGAATTTTGCAACTCAATTTTGAAGCAGATATCTTCAATCGATTGAGCTGAAGTTTTAGTCATCACAATGCATGGTTAGCTGTGTTACGTTATTCTAAATCCAACATAGCGAAACACTCAAGATGGCGGACCAGTTATTTTTAATGCACTCCTGCAATATGTGTATCAAACGAAAGGGCTTGCTTAGTGCAACTCGGAAAATAAAGTGATGTCACTCTAAATCCAATATGGCGGACTTCTAAAGATGACGGACTAAGTATACTTTCCTATTTTTATACTTTCCTACGATATGGGTGTTAAATGAAAGAACTTGCTTAGTATAACTCGAAAA
Organism: Parnassius glacialis; assembly: GCA_033319125.1. Taxonomy (NCBI): domain Eukaryota; kingdom Metazoa; phylum Arthropoda; class Insecta; order Lepidoptera; family Papilionidae; genus Parnassius; species Parnassius glacialis. The sequence goes on along the minus strand of JAVANC010000017.1, from coordinate 742,185 downwards.
ATTAAGTGACGTCACTCTAAATCCAATATTGTGGATTTCTAAAGATGGCGGACTAAGTTTTTTATGCTTTCCTACAATATGGTTATTAAATGAAAGGACTTGCTGAGAATACGAATGCGAGTTAACCAAAAATAAGATGGTGATCACAAACTCGGTTGCTCCAATCCCTCTGAAATATTGCAGTCTTCGATAATAATATCGAGGTCGAATTGTTCGAGTTACAGACTCGAACATCGGTTGGTTAACTTTGACTCGTGTAATTTGGCGAGAAAGGCGTCAACAGCATTGGTTTGCAACCTGTAGGTTGTAACCTGTAGTTTGAAGGGTAACTCCAAAATGAAACCTGGAGCTGTGTTTCGTAAGGCACAAGTAAGCTTCAAGCTGAAATAAGTAAAGAAATAAGTAGTGTATTCCTCCAAACACCCCAGTCAAGGTGAGACTATGCCGAGGACTGAGTGGCATCAGCATGTAACATCATGTCAAGAGTTACCTGTGTAGATAAACAGGATCTGATTGATTTTAATTTAAAAAAAATTCAAACTTCAACCTCGCGACAAGCTTTTATATCATCTGAGATGTTTAATGACGTTATAAGTTGATAGTAAAAGTTTTAAAGGAAAAGTTTATTTTATTCTTTTAAGCGCATTTAAATAAAAGCTTATATAAAAGAAAACTTGTTTTACTTTTAACTTATTTAATATATTAAGACCTTATTGCACACTTAGTAAGTAAATAAATACTTGAATACTCTGAACTGGACGAAATTTTTACCATTAAAAAGGGTCTGGTTTAATACGTTTACATGGTTTCAATTTCGACAGCAACATTATGACATTTTTAGGGTTCCGTAGCCAAATGGAAAAAAACAGAACCCTTATGGATTCGTCATGTCTGTCTGTCTGTCTGTCCGTCCGTATGTCACAGCCATTTTTTTCCAAAACTATAAGAACTATGCTGTTGAAACTTGGTAAGTGGATGTTTACTGTGAACCGCATTATGATTTTCAAATAAAAAAAAAACAATAAATTTTGAAGGTTATACTTAGAACTGAAACTCAAAAAAATTGTTTTCATCAAACCCATACGAGTGGGATATCTATGGATAGGTCTTCAAAAATGATATTGAGGTTTCATATATCATTTTTTTTTCAAAACTGAATAGTTTGCGCGAGAGACACTTCCAAAGTAGTAAAATGTGAGTCCCCCCCCCCTGTAACATCTAAAACTAGAGAATGATAGAATTAAAAAAATGTATGATGTACATTACCATGTAAACTTCACCCGAAACGAGATCTAGTTAGTAGGTTTTTTTAATACGTCATAAATTGTAGATTATGTTACTTGCTGCTACGGAACCCTTCATGGGCGAGTCCGACTCGCACTTGAGTTAATTATTTTTTATTTGAATTGCATACACCAAGAAAATTCATTATTTAATTTTTCATGTAATAAATTTTAACATAAAAGCCTGAAAAAGACAATAAGTTGAACCATCGTAGATTTATTAATATATGACACTATGAAACTAATAGAAGAAGTGTCGGATTGCTGTACCTGTATAATTGTGAAAATCAGAGTTTGAAGTAGATAGATACATTAAAGTGGTGCGATTTTGTGAATTAAATATTTGCACATGTGAATTATTTGTGGAAACTATGAAACAAGTGCTCCGATGGTGATGTGAAACTCAAGATAATATGTTTACTTAGTCGCCTTGATATACTATCGTTATCAGCTGTCTGCTAAATAAAATCTCTCGAAAACTTCATAGTGTGACGCATAAATACATTATGAAAAATTAACTAAACAAATTATTTTAAAGGTAATTTCTGAGATACTTCACACTGGCAAAAATACAATAATATAGTTTTTAAAATAAATCAAATCAAATTAAATTTGGTGTCCCTTAATAATAAAAAAATATAATTTAAATTGTGAGTAATAAAAAAAGCTTTAGCACCATACACCACATACATACCCTTCGGCAAATTGTACAGAAGTCCGAGGAGTATAATTTGCCACTGTGTGGCTTATGTAGACTGTGAGAAAGCCTTTGATTCCCTTGAAATTTGGGCGGTGCTGCAGGCCCTTCAGCGGTGCCAAGTTGACTGTCGATATATCGAAGTGCTGGAGTGCTTGTACAGTAGTGCTACGATGGCTATCCGAGTACAGAACCAGAGTATGAAACCTTTCCAATAGCATAGAAGTATAAGGCAGGGTGACGTTATATCCGTCGTCGACGAAATTCTTCACCGCTGCATTGCAAGACGTTTTCAAGCTTCTGGACTGAAAAGTATACGGTATTAACATCAATGGCGAGTACATCACTCACCTTCTATTTGCCGACGATATAGTCCTTATGGCATAATCGCTGGAGGACCTAAGCAATATGCTCAAAACCTAAATAGAGTTTCCCAAGGGATAGGTCTTAAGATGAACATGTACAAAACAAAGATCTTGTCTAATGTCCATGTCACACCTATGCCGGTAGTTGTTTGGAGCACTAAGGTTGAAGTTGTTGACGAGAATGTTTACCTGGGACAAATAGTTCAACTAAGTAAGTCCAACTTCGAACGAGAGGTCAATCGACGGATTCAACTCGGATGGGCAGCGTTCGAGAAATTACGACACATCTTCTCGTCAGGTATATCCCAAAACTTGAAAACGAGGCTGTACAACCAGTGTGTGTTGCCAGTGATGACTTATGGAACTGAGAAGTGGTCTTTCACTGCTGGCCGGATAAGGAAGCTCAAGGTCGCTCAGCGAGCTATAGAGAGGGCTATGCTCGGAGTTTCTCTGCATCATAAATTTAGAAATGAGGATATCCGCAGTTGAACCAGAATTACCGACATATCCCAATGGATTAGTAAGCTGAAGTGGCAGTGGGCCGGCCATATAGGTCGAAGAACCGACAACCGATGGGGAAAAAAGGTTCTCGAGTGACGGCCTCGTACCGGTGGACGAAGTGTAGGGCGTCCCCCTACTAGATGGAGTGAGGATCTAGTAAGAAATGCAGGAAGTCGATGGATGCAGGTGGCTCAGGATCGTGCTTTGTGGCATTCCTTGGGGGAGGCCTGTGTTCAGCAGTGGAATTGTGAAGGGCTATAATGATGATGTAATGATGTGAGTGATAAATAAAGGCTCCTTACTTACTTCAATATAAAAAACTGTCATATGAATCTCAAGTGTATCTAAACACTACACGTTGAATGAAAATATTTTTACGGATTCTATTCTGTCGCTTCATATTTGTTGTTTTTATATTCCCGACTTTCCCTACCCATAGTCACGGGGGAACTAGGTGCCGCAAAAACGCCCGAAATCGCGTCGGGAATAGAAAAATAAAACAATACAATGCGAATAAATACGCAAAACTTATTTAAATTTATTCTATCTGTGATTCATAGTAACACAGAAATTTTGGGAATGTTAATTAGATGTGTTGATAGTTAAATGTGATGATATTACGTGTACACTAAATGTATTTTTTTTATTTTATCCTATTTTCTTTAAGAAAAGTTACTTCAATTGTAGGATTTTCTTTTATATCTTAATTTTACATATAAATATGTTCTTTGATATTTTACAGAACGTGAGGAACCTGGGTTCGATCTGCGACGTTAATGAAATTACTAATTGCAGTTTTAAGTACGAGTTGCTCGGTGGTCAAGGGAAGTATCTTGAGGAAACCGGCATACTTTTTTTTCATAGGAAAGGGCAAACGAGCACACAGTCCATCTGATGGTAAGTGGTTGCTGTGGCCCATAGACATCTACATCTATCTTCGTTTGCGAATCAAAATGCAGATGCGTTGTCACCCGTGAGGACTTAGATAAAATGCCTCTTTTCCAGTAAAAAGGGTCTCCGGTTTTCTACACTCACCATACGAAACACAACAGTGTTAAGCTGCTATTTTACGCTGGTATTTTGTGAGAGCGTGGTCCTTCCCCGGTCTGAGGAATAAAATGTTTCGAGGACACGTGAAGTCCGTCAATACGTACTGGAGAAGCCGTTACCGTTACCGTTACAGCCTATTTAAGCCCACAGCAAAACATAAGCATCCCCCATTCGTTGCCTTATAGTAGGGGGGAGGGGGTATATTTGTGATTCTTGCCACACCTGCCGAACAGGTTGGCAACAGTAGGTTTTTATTTTAAGCCGTTATTAGGAAGACGCTTCTACCCATCTCCTGTTTTGTTTCCCTGTGTCGCCTCTTATGGCACAGGATGATATGGGATAGTGGGGAGTGGGATAGTGGATATTCATACATTGCTACTACACGGTAAAATGTACGCAAAGGCAACTACGCGCTGGAGCAGCGGGATACACTAATTGCTCCTTAACCTTCTCAGAATTAAAAAAGGGCATGTGCCAATATTAGGACGTATAGACTGTAATTTTTATTTCATCTTACTTTACTATCTCATAAGATAAATTGTTATTAAACATATCGTACGATACAAAAACTGTTGTCGGTGTGATTAGAGAAATTTACTTGATAGAGCCATGTTGCACCTACATCGTGGGTCTACTCGACCGGGATAGGACCAGGCTCTCACAGAATAACAGCATAAAATAGCAGCTTAACGCTGCTGTGTTTCCGAAGGTGAGTGTAGAGAACCGAAGACCCATTTAATGGTCACAAGGCATTCCATCTTAGTACTCAAGGTTGACAACATATCTGCATTTTGATTTTTAATCGAGGATAGATAAGCCATATCTATGGGCCGCAGCATTAACTCAGTTTTATCTTATAAAAAAGTAATGAAGCAACAATGGAATTCAACAAAATTGATTTAAAAAATGTTTCTACATGATTTTTTTAAAGAAGGAAAAGAATATTCGATCCTAAATTTCTTAAAATGAATGAGTCTTCTGGGACTGAGTTAGGGTTCGAAAAATGCCGTGCTCGTTTATAACAGAGCCTGCCTCAAGGCGATCAGTTTAGTTGCCTTTATATTAGAAATTATCTTTCCGTGTTTTATATAGAAGATGCTAATACATTGGCAAATAAGTTAAATAATTATACCGAATTTAATATGAATCGGATGTCATAAAGTGCTTTAAATGTTGATTACAAATTTTATAGCAAAACAATTTTAAACATACGATGAATGAAATTTAAATAAAACTTTTAAGAAGCTTAGTGGTTAAAACAGCAATAAAAAAGCGAACTGTGTATAAAAGTTTACTGAAAAGAGAAAAACTTTACACCTTATGTCACTTCCACAACTAAAACTATGCCCCGTAATACGAGCATGTTAAAATATATCAAGCCCTTAAGGCTACAAAGCGTGTCTAAAAATAGACATACATCTACACATTACATATACGCATGTATGTACATGTATATGTAATGTAATACAGACAGAATACGACGATATGATTATATTTCGAAATATTGTTTTATTGACCTAATAATTTACTAACAATACCCTGACTAAAGCATTCACTACGTTAGACAGGACCGCTCATTCGAAGGGCGAACAGAGCATGTAAACATTACATTTTGATTTCGGTGCTTTGATTAATAGTTAACATTTGATATTTGATAATAAGTTAACAGTGGTAGAGCCATGCGGCAGCTTTTGCTGTCGCACGGATGTGCCGGCTCGAACCGGGGTAGTACCACGACCTCAAAGAATACCAGCGTGAAGTAGAGGTTTAACTTTGCGTTTCGCTTGGTGAGTGCAGGTGGCCGGAGGCCCTTTTTTACTAGAAATGAGGCATTCCATCTTAGTCCTCACGGGTGGCAACGCATCTACATTTTGATTCACAAACGAGGATAGATATAGATGTCTATGTGCCGCAGCAACCACTTCCCATCAGGTGGACTGTGTGCTCGTTTGTCACCCTTATCCTATAAATAAAGTAGCTTGTCTTTGGTCTACTGTCATGAAATTACACGTAATAATTAGTTATGAATTCGTAAATCTTATTAAGGCACGAAGGTCAGGGTGTATTCAATGCAAACGAGTATTTCATAACAATCCCTACTTGCACATACCATCCATAATAATATGGTCGCGGGGTGGTTTATATATATAATACACATATTATTTGAGTAAATACAGGATTATATATAGCTGCTCGTATTTCGAACTACTTTGTAGCTACCCGAGTACCCTTTATAAAAATAATTCGAATCGTATATTTCTATAAACGTTCAATTAAAAATTACAGCAGATTTTCCAAAGACTAATATATAAGGTGACAAATGAGCACACAGTCCACCTGATGGTAAGTGGTTGCTGCGGCCCATAGACATCTACATCTATCCTCTATTACAAATCAAAATGGAGATGCGTTGTCACCCATGAGGACTAAGGTGGAATGCCTCATTTCTAGTAAAAAAGGGCCTCCGGCCACCTGCACTCACCAAGCGAAACGCAAAGTTAAACCTCTACTTCACGCTGGTATTCTTTGAGGTCGTGGTACCACCCCGGTTCGAGCCGGCCCATCCGTGTGACAGCAAAAGCTGCCGCGTGGCTCTACCACTGTTATATTGTTATATTCCATGACTTTAAAATTGATAGTGCTTCATTCGTATCAAAAAAAGTAAATTAATTTTTTTTTTATAGGATAAGGGTGACAAACGAGCACACAGTCCACCTGATGGTAAGTGGCTGCTGCGGCCCATAGACATCTACATCTATCCTCTATTACAAATCAAAATGTAGATGCGTTGTCACCCGTGAGGACTAAGATTGAATGCCTCATTTCCAGTAAAAAGGGCCTCCGGCCACCTGCACTCACCAAGCGAAACGCAGAGGTAAACCTCTACTTCACGCTGGTATTCTGTGAGGTCGTGGTACCACCCCGGTTCGAGTCGACCCATCCGTGCGACAGCAAAAACTGCCGCGTGGCTCTACCACTGTTTATTATTTATATATTATTAATATTCAAATACAAAAAGGGGGCTCCGGTGCTGTGATCGAACTTGACCTGTTTGTTAATTAGGTCAGTTGCTTTGTGACAGGCGGTTCAACGAACAGACACTTAGTGTCATGTTCGCGTCTGCAGAAATCTATACGTCTCTCTTTCCATACATTTCTTTATCGCTTTCGGTTTTTACTTCATTACGTAGTTTAGGGTAGGTTGAGAGTCACGGTCATTCAGATATGGCAAACCTTTTTCGTTGTTTGCTTCGTTCATGCATCAATGATCAAAGTTTAAAAGAATAGTGTTATGTCTATTGAGAACTTTGAACTTTGTGATCGCCGTTTCTTATTTGGGCAGGGGAAATCAATTTTAAAACGATTGTAGAGTATTTTTTTTTCATTCTTCAAAAAATAAATTGTATGCATTTTATTTAATTACGTATAATATGTTGTTTTTGTATTTATTGATTTATTTATCAACAAGTTAAAACTAACATATTAAAATAAAGCAAAAACATTGATCTTGCCACCTTACTATGCCGTAACATATTTAAGTAAAGAACTAATACAAATCCAAATTTAAATGAGGTAAACAAAAATACATTTCGAGTTATGATAATAGTGCTACAGTAAAGTTACTTTTCTACCCTCCGTACCAGTTTGCACTGTATTACGTCAGGCGTAGTCATCTTCCTCAAGTGCAATAACAATAATTTATTATCACGTTACTCTGTCTATAGTGCAAGTTATATATCGTAGAGCTACGTTGCAATTATATTATGGTTGTAGCACGAATGGGTCGGCTGGACCGTAGTATGACCACGCTCGCACAGAATACCAGCGTAAAATAGTAGCATAATGTTGCTGTGTTTTGTACGGTGAGTGTAGAGTTGCGGATACCCTTTTTACAAGGCACTTCATACAAGTCCTCAGGGATGACAACGCATCCGCATTTTGATTCTTAATCGATTATAAATGTAGTCTGTGAGCCACAGTATCCACTTACAATCAGGTGGACTGGGTGCTAGTTTATCAACATTATTCTATTTAAAAAGAAATTCACACTATGTCTTAGTTCCCACTTTCGAAGTTACTAGCTGATAACCGCTCGATCGCTGCGCGCACGATAATAACGTAGAAATAAAATATCATATTTTTTTTATGGGACTCACGTAAAATCCGTTCTTAGTGAGCGTCAACATTGTAAAATGAGTGACCATATTAAATTTAAAGTAAATCGGGTGCATAGTTTTGAGATATCGTGATGAGTCGTCAGTCAGTCAGTGATATATCGCTTACACTATGTATATATAGATTATGTGCATATTATTTCTAGGAATAACCTTTTTATTTAATTCAATATCTTTGTCAATAATTGTAAACCGATTGACATAGATTATGTTACAGGGGTGGTCCAATATACTCGTATATACATAAAGAAAAAATAAAATAAATTTGGGGCGTATATATTAAAAATTAAAAGCCGACTTCAAACAATTAAAATTAGTAAAATAACTTCACATTTTCAAGTTGGAACTTTGATTTTTTCTATACTTCTTTTTATCATCAATATCATCATACAACCCGTCCCAATTCCACTGCTGTACATAGCTCTCCCCCAAGGAATGTCACAAAGCATGGTATGAGTGACGGCCGGTAGTGTAGGGCGGTCCCCCACTGGAAGGACTGACGACCTGGTAAGACATACAGGAAGTCAATGAATGCAGGTGACTCTATAGTATTACTTTTATTTATTTTCTTCCTTTTAGTTGTTGGAAGTCGGATTTTACTCTATTAATATATTTTTTTTATTCTTTTAAATTCTTTGATTTCGTTTTTTTTATAGGATAAGGGTGACAAACGAGCACACAGTACACCACCAGAGTGATGGTAAGTGGTTGCTGTGGCCCACAGACATCTACATCTATCTTCGATTACGAATCAAAATGCAGATGCGTTGTCACCCGTGAGCACTAAGATGGAATGCCTTGTTTCCAGTAAAAAGGGTATCCGGTTCTCTACACTCACCATACGAAACACAGCAGCATTAAGCTGCAATTTTACGTTGGTATTCTGTGAGAATGTGGTCCTTCCTCGGCCGAGCCGACACATTCCTGCTAAAACCATAATCTAGCTGCAGCGTGGCTCTACTACGTATGAAAAAGATTTACTTTTTTAATGTTAAATTTTTATGTTGGTTATACAGGTAGGTAAAATTTATCGGTTTTTATTAGAATTGAGACATTAGAGGAATGAGTTAGCATGAATCAGGCAGCAAATCTTTGTAAATATTCAATCATACAAATATTTCACTTTTTGTAAAAGATGCAATAAAAATAATAAGCAACGTATTGATGGCCTAAAAGAAACCATAATTATATGTTTATGATTATGGGAAAAGACAAAAAAATCATTCGTTTCATTCATTCTTTAATTTCAAAAATCTATATTATCCGACTTATGGCAGTAAAACATCATGTTTACGTCAGACCTTAAATACTCGCGACGGGTAGCAAAGCGTCAAAGATGTGAGACCTCTGACTGTTGTCAATGCGCCACTATCACACACAAAACTTAATGATGCACACACCAGGGACGAGTAGCAAAGCGTCAAAGATGTGAGTCCTCTGACTGTTGTCAATGCGCCACTATCACACACAAAACTTAATGATGCACACACCAGGGACGAGTAGCAAAGCGTCAAAGATGTGAGACCTCTGACTGTTGTCAATGCGCCACTATCACACACAAAACTTAATGATGCACACACCAGGGACGAGTAGCAAAGCCTCAAAGATGTGAGACCTCTGACTGTTGTCAATGCGCCACTATCACACACAAAACTTAATGATGCACACACCAGGGACGAGTAGCAAAGCGTCAAAGATGTGAGACCTCTGACTGTTGTCAATGCGCCACTATCACACACAAAATTTAATAATGGACACACAAGGGACGAGTAGCAAAGCGTCAAAGATGTGAGACCTCTGACTGTTGTCAATGCGCCACTATCACACACAAAATTTAATAATGGACACACAAGGGACGAGTAGCAAAGCGTCAAAGATGTGACACCTGTGGATGTTAATACTCCACTAAACCCTGAGAATAAGGTTATCGCCACCATTCTGGTTCTATTCGAATTCATTTAAATAATTGTAAAATTAATGAGTCAAATGTAATCCCGCAGGGTTTCTTGCTGGTTCTCCCCAGGACAGAGGTATTTTTCAGAATTATTGGTAAATAAAAAAATACTTTCAATGAGTTTAATAAAATAATATATATTTAATAAATATATTCTAAAGTATTCTATTCTCTTGTATTGGCTGTTGAAGAAGATAAAAAAGAAAAATATGAAATGTAACTTAGTTAACATTTTCTGTTTAAAATTATTTCTTTTCTTCGTGTGTTTTAAAACTTTGTCAGTCTTTTTGTACTTATTTCAATAAGTCATTTAAAGTTATAGATGTGTCAATGTAGAAGAAATATTTAGGTGTTATCTGTTATCCGGATGCTAAATACCGGGGTGTTTTTATTATTTAAGTATATTTAATAAGTATTTTATTATTTAAGGTTGTCATATTTATTTACAAAAAATTAAAATTGTGTATTTTAGAAAATCATTGAGGTAATTAAAATTAATACTTACTGAGAGTTAGGATTCCTGCCTAAGAATATGTCTGGGTAGTACCCATTTCTTTTGCTAAATAGTACTTGCATGCTGCTGTTCCCGCCTGAAGGTTTAGAGAGCCAGTGTAATTGCAGCCTGTGAGGAAATTCATCCTTTAGTCCTCAGAAGTGACAATTCATCTGTGGGCTTCTTTGCTTGAAGTTGAAGATAAGTATCCAAAGGCTGCAGTAGCCACTTGGACTGTAAGTTCGTTTATCATTTTAGTTTTATAAAAATACTAGCTGTTCTCCGCGACTTCGCCCGCGCGTAATTTATTACGATTGTATTTCATGGGTTTTAATTTTTTTGCGCGGAAACCTAATTCTTTTTCTAAAATAAAAATACCCTAAGTTACCTTTTACATCATAAGATATCTGCCAGTGAAAGTCCGGTCAAAATCGGTCGAGATTAGCCGGAACAAACAGACATACAGACAGACAGACAGAAAGACAGACAGACAAAAATTTTAAAAATCGTGTTTTTGTTAAGTACCGTATATACTTCCATATGCATAAAGGAAAAAGCTGTTATTTCGACATTACAATCAGACACTTCAATTTTATTTATTTGTATAGATATAAAATGTTTATAGTCGCCTCTCTCTACACACATGGGACATGTGTTCGTGGATTCTTTTACGAAGCTACTGCACGGGATATTAAGTTAGAAAGCTTTCTTACATTTATTTTTACTGACTAAAACCGGAATAATGCAGTGATGTGTGGTCTGCGGTGAAAATATAATATTTTAAATTGAAATGCAAACAAGCGGAGGTTCGATTTATAAGAATTACTCATTTTATAAAAATTGTGCAAATTACTAAGCTCCGTCATCTTTATATTTGTTTAATCAGTTTTACTTAAAACATTCCCATAGCATAATGTCGTATGGTATTTTGTTATGCGCGACTGACACTGTAATTGTATTTGATTTTGCTCTTTCTACTGGAAAAAAAGCATTCCGTCTTAGTCCTCACGGATGATAACACATCTGGATTTTGATTCGCAAACATATGTAGATGTATATGAACCACAGCAACCACTTACCATCAGATGGACTGTGTGATCGTTTGTCACCCTATCCAATAAAAATAAGATCCTAAGCAGATGGCAGCACCCATCCATCTTCTCTATTCAAATTATGATGTTTTTTAATTTCAATAACTTCGCGAATCATCCTTTTTTGCGAGGATTGTGATTTATCAAATCTAATATAATGGTGGGGACGATCTTGAACAAGTTCACAAACTGCAGACTTCCCGGAACGTCAGTGCTTCAAGTCAACTATATGTTCTTTTACGCGAGTTTTTATAGATCTTTTTGTTTGTCCTATGTAAGAGTGACCACATTGACAATCCAGAATGTACACTCCAGCATCTTGTAGAGGGATATGACACTTGACGGATGGTAAAAATTGACTTATCTTCTTTGGCGGCTTGAAGTATGTTTTGGGTTTCATTTTAATTTAAAATAATCTGACAATGGGATAAATAATAACGGGAAAAATTGAATGGCACTACTCTTGCGGTATATAAGGATATACCTCGTGGGTTGATATACTATATATATGTATATATATATGTATATATATATATATATATATATATATATATATATATATATATCTTTATATATAAAAATTACGTGTCACGTTGACAACAACTGAACTGAATTCAATGAAATTTGCACACTCTATGCAGTTTGGCCCAACTTGAGAGATAGGATAGTTTTTATCCTGATAAGTGACACTCAATATTTTTTATTACGAATTTAAGGATTTTTTTATGAAGGGTTGTCGAAAAGGGCAGAAAAGCTGTCAGCTAGTATATATATATATATATATATATATATATATATATATATATATATATATATTATACATATAGCATCAGGCCTGTAATCCTCAAGGGTCTGGAAACTCTTGCGGCCACACATCGTCGACAACTACCGTACCATACTGAACAAATATTAAATTTGTATTTTTTATATTGATTACATCCTTCTGTCAGTGCTATATTAGTTTAAATTACTAAACTATTTCACCTTTCGCAAGAACAATTATATTTTATTATAATTGTATAGTAAACGATCGCATCGTTGCCTTTTAAAGTCCGGATTATAGACAGAGTTTACGTCGTTATTCTTACGTAAACATTGGCTCTCGAAGTGCACTGCAGCGCTCTAACGTCATCTAATGCTTCTGATCTGATTTTCTCAACGGGATTTTTTCAAAGCCAAAAAGACTCTGGAATATTTAACGCTATTCAAATATAAAACATTTTTTTTAAAGAATCACACTGATAGTTCATATAAATTGTTTTATAATGGAGAAATTATGAGTAGAAAAATAGTTTTTCTTTTGCAAATCCACTGATTGATATTTTCGAATAATTAAAATGTCAGATATTGCCAAAAGTAGGAATGGTTCGTAATAGCAGTTGTAACTATGCATCACAATGACTATAAAAATATTCCCGCAAAACGTCTAATGCGTTCTGCAAGTCCCGCAATCCAAATTTTTAATTATTAAATTCACTCAACATAGTTCTCAAAATCTAACTACTGCACCAAAAAATATAACATTGTCGTAATTGTTAATGTAATCTACGTTTTTAATAGAAAGTAAATAAATAAAGTAAAGTTGCAGCCTATTTTACGTCCCACTGCTGGGCACAGGCCTTCTCTCATATCTGAGAGGGATTTAGGACAATGAAACTCCCGCCGCGCTGCCCCAATGCGTGTTGGCGAACTTCACATGTCTTTGAAATATTTTTTTCTTATTTCTCAGACATGCAGGTTTCCTCAAGATGTTTTCCTTCACCGCCAAGCACGTGGTAAATCAGCACTTAAAATTGCAATTAACAATTCCATTGGTGCCGGCGGGGAACAAACCGGGGTTCAGCTTAAAGCTAGCACTAACCACCTGAGCTACCATATGTAATTAAAGAATTTTTACTTAATGGAAATATTTTACAGAAAAATACAAAAATTTCTGGAAAATTAAAATATTCAACATAAAGAACGTACAGACAATGACAACTACATTTACTATAAATTATATCATATTATCTATGCTGCTAAATATTTATTATGTATAAGTATTCCTACATTATATCCTTTCGTGCGCTTGGCTTCTTTTTAGGGTTCCGTACCTTAAAAGGAAAAACGGAACCCTTATAAGATCACTTTGTTGTCCGTCTATCTGTCTGTCAAGACCCTGTTTCTCAGGAATGTGTGGAGGTATCAAGCTGAAATTTATATCAAATACTCAAGTTAACTGTCCCTTAGAGCTGTGAAAAAATCAAACTTTTAAGCCAACACAATCAGAAGATGATTTCACAAGAAAAACAAAACAGACAGGCCTTTGATGCCGTAATTTTTCGACATCTGCAAGGGAATTCGAAACCTACAGGGTACTTCCCGTGAACTCAGGATCTTCAAATTTGGTACGAAGCAACGCTTTATAGCACAGATAAAGGAAACATTGCGAAAAGCATAATTTTTTAGTACCATCACATAATAAAAATATTTTTAATAATTTTAAACTTATAAAGCTACAAATTTGTTCGGGACCCTCGGTGCGCAAATCCGACTCGTTCTTTGCCGGTTTTTTATAGAATAAGGTTGACGAACGAGTACACAGTCCACCTGATAGTAAGTGGATGCTGTAGTCCATAGATATCTACACTTATCCCCCATTAAAAAATCAAAATACAGATGTGCTGTCACCCCAGCGGACTAAGATGGAATGCCTTATGTATTTCTAGTTAAAATGCTATTTTATGCTGGTATTCTGTGAGACCGTGGTCCTACCCCAGTCGAGCCAACCCATTCGTGCTACAACCATAATATAGCTGCAGTGTGGTTCTACTACGTACAAATTATTAATATTCCAAGAATAATTTAATGCGTTACATTATGTTTCTTCGATGGTATTTCCAACAGTATCATGTTCAAACTTTTTTCATCAGATATCAAACTATTATGTTTTGCGGTTATCCTCACTCATTTTGTATTTCACAAAACTAAATAATATCAAGAAATATGACACACAATAAAAACAAACACAACGGTTATAACTACATAACTTGCAAACAACTATTTTAGACACTATAATACGAGAAAAGCTAGTGGACATGATTTAACGTTTTACATCATCCCATAATAGAACGATATTTTTTGCAGAGTTTTACATTTGTTCATCATTTACTAGCTCCTCGCGTAAAGTTATTTCAAACGTAGATATCATTTAGATAGCACGGACAAATGACACACGTCTTTAATCGAATTAAATCATGGAATAGATTATATCTGATATAGTATTTCATATATAAATCGAGTTTTGGTCGAATCCACCTTTAATCGCATAAAAACAAGAGCTATACAGTGCCGCAATGCGATTTGAAGTGTGTGCAAAATTAAGTTTATTTTAGCAAAATTAACTATATTTAGCTTTTATTGCATAAAATTTTCGTCATCTATTTTCTCCTTTAATCTCGAAAATTATATAATATTCTAAAATAATATCATGTACTTATTCATATATTTAGGGAAACATTTTAAAAATATATTGGTAAATCCAATTGGGCATACCTTAAGCGCATTAAAAAAATTACGTATCACATGATTATACGGAATTATTAAAGTAGTTTAAATACATTTTGACAGCACTATCGGCTTCAACACCCTCGAAAACCATGAAAATGACACCCATGATGAAAAACTTGATACCTATTGCAGACGCCATCTTGGATTTACATTTCGACAGCACTATCGGCTTCAACACTCTTGAAAACCATGAAAATGACACCCGAGATGAAAAAATTGGTACCAACTTCAGCCGCCATCTTGGATTTACATTTCGACAGCACTATCGGATTCAACACCCTCGAAAACCATGAAAATTACACCCAAGATGAAAAACTTGATATCTATTGCAGCCGCCACCTTGGATTTACATTTCGACAGCACTATCGGCATCAGCACCCCCGAAAACCATGAAAATGACACCAATGATGAAAAAATTTATATCTATTGCAGCCGCCATCTTGGATTTACATTTCGATAGCACTATCGGCTTCAACACCCTCGAAAACCATGAAAATGACACCCATGATGAAAAAATTGGTACCTACTTCAGCCGCCATCTTGGATTTACATTTCAACAACCCTATCGGCTTCAACACCCTCGAAACCCATGAAAATGACACCCATGATGAAAAAATTGATACCCATTGCAGTCGCCACCTTGGATTTACATTTCGACAACCCTATCGGCTTCAACTCTCTCGAAAACCATGAAAATGACACCCATGATGAAAAAATTGATACCTATTGCAGCCGCCATCTTGGATTTACATTTCGACAGCACTATCGGTTTCAACACCCTCGAAAACCATGAAAATGACACCCAAGATGTAAAAATTGTTATATTTTGCAGCCGCCAACTTGGATTTACATTTTGACAGCACTATCGGCTTCAACACCCTCGAAAACCATGAAAATGACACCCATGATGAATAAATTGGTACCTAATTCAGCCGCCATCTTCGATTTACATTTCGACAGCACTATCAGCTTCAACACCCTCAAAAACCATGAAAATGACACCTATGATGAAAAATTTTATACCTATTGCAGCCTCCACCTTGGATTTACATTTCGACAGCACTATCGGCTTCAGCACCCTCGAAAACCATGAAAATGACACCCATGATGAAAAAATTGATACCTATTGCGGCCGCCATCTTGGATTTACATTTCGACAACCCTATCGGTTTCGACACCCTCGAAAAGCATGAAAATGTCACCCATGACAAAAAAAATTATACTACTTACTTTTAGTACGTACTACTATTATTTATTCTGTGCTTTTAAATATTGTAATAAAAAAATCTCCTATTATTATTGTAATCAAGTATTTAAGAAATTTGGTTATTCGAATATTGTGTATTTGTACAGCGATCTTTTTGAGCCGCTAAAAACAACCGAAACAATGTCCACTCACGACGGCGACTGAAGCTGAACTAAACTTAATACAAAGGTACTCTGTGAACTAAACTACTCTGTGGCTGTAGATCCCCATTTACAGAAACAATTTATATACGAGGCAACGTAATCAACGAAAATTTTGCCATTTTGGAGCCGAAAAAAATTAATTATAGCTAAACAAAACAAAATTACACTGCCATTTACATTCAGTGGCTTCCCACATGATAGATGAAGAGATTAAAAAATAGATTGAGTTAAACAATTGATATTTTCAAAAGTTATAGTGTTTACAAGCCACAGGGACATGATAAATCCACACCATAAGCCACTAAAACCCTTTTTTTATTTAAAAATAGCAATTAATCGATTTAAGAAAATTATTAATAAGTTCAACAATCATTTATCTTTCTAACAATGTGCTTTTTATATCATTTATATGTATAATATGATTGCTAGATACGATTTTATTCGATAAAATGTTGTAATTTTAATTTTTAGGCGATAGTAGAACATTACCTTGCGCTTTCGCTTAAGGTATGCAATATTCACTTTTTGTTGGTAATCACACAAATTGTGAATCCACTTTGTGTCAATATATTATTAAAAGCTACATACATCTTTTAACTAATCCATTAAGAACAAAAGAGCATTAGCTTTTATCCAAGAATTATTCTTCGACCTTTTTACCTTTACACTAGATTACACCCAAACCTTATTACGTAAAAGCTTTTAATATAAATCTCAATTTTATCAAATCTAAATTGTGACATTTTTGTTGTCGTCCCTATTAAATTAATCACCTTATTATTTAAGTGTTAAATAATATAAATATTAAAAGTAGTACTTAAAAAAAGTACAACTGATGAGGAAGAAAGATTTTGAGCCTTCGATCAGTAAGTAAAGTGTAGGGAAACCACCTACTAGGAGTGACGACCTGGTAAGACATTATTATGTCACATTGTCGCATTTCTTGGGAGGCCTATGTTCAGTAGTAGACTTGTGAAGTGCTGTAATGATGTTGATGATGATGATGAAAAACAACAAATCACGAAATTCCATCCTCATCATTTTGATGATTGGCGGTCGACTGCCGTGCGGTTTACACGGAATTACAGAAATCGTGGCCACACTGTGAAATAAACTGTAGCGGACGGTTTTTCCGGACCGATAAAACTTCAAGAAAAGAGTCTACTCCTTTCTACAAGGCCGGCAATGCACTTGCGTTTCCTACGCTTTTACGGATGTGTACTTGCGTACCTAATTATTATCTTTGACTCTATGACACTGGTTTCGGTATCTGCAGTGCGAGCGTCTTTAAGTAGCACTGGATACGCATGCTCATTGCGCAACATAAACATTTGGTTTTCGCTTCTGTTTTAGAACACACAAATCACTTAATGTAAAGTGAATGCGTGAATGAAATAAGGTAATCGAGATAAGCTATGAATCATAAACTGCTACATCTATTAAGAATCAAAATGAAGAAAATGCGTTATCATTCCTGAGGACAAAGATAAGATACCGCGTTAACAATAAAACTTAATTAAGTATTTTACCCTGGTATTCTCATTGGTCTTTCCCCGGTCGAGTCGACCCAATTCTATTTCGTCCATCACATAGCTCTGTCACTTTAAAAACTGTTATAAATCCACGTTAAAAATGTAATACATCCGATTATAATGTGGTTGTCTTCAAGGTAAGAAATGGATAAAATTTTGTTAAGCTTAGTCAGTGCGCTTTACCATCTTCGGCTGCATTACCACTTAGCATCAGGTAGTATAGTAATCAACCGGCATTAGTCCACTAGCTAATAAAGTGTAAAAATATGTTGTGTAATATAATATGGTAACCACATTAATAATTATATGCTATATGTGCTAATACAGTCTTTGTTTTTAAAAAATGTGTTTATTGTACATTTTATTATTATGCACTTGCTTTTATGATATATTATGTACTTTTATTGAGTTACAAGTACGCACTCACCCTCAGTTGGTAGTCTTCTCCAGTATCACCGTGCATCCGTGCATACACACTTCACTTACAAAACTTTATTCGCTTAATAAAACAAGTTGAAAAATTAAAAATTTTGCACAACCGACTTTAATATATATAGAATGAGAACATCATTAAACAATATAGAAGTAAATAATAGATAAGTTAATTAAATATACGCATTATTAAGTATAACTCAAAAACTACTGATCAGATCTTGATCAAATTTATATGGGACCACATGACCACCAAAACCCACTTACCAAATAAAAAGCACATAAACACAAAAAACACACATAAAAAAGAAAAATACACTCGAATTAAGAACCTCTTCCTTTTTTGAAGTCTGTTAGATTGTTTTAGTGGACCCACTTACGCTGCCACTACATGCGGAAATGAAATAGCAGAAGTGAAGCAGCATTTTTTTGATAACCACTCAAAATAAAACAAAATCTGCGTCTGCGGTAGCAAAGCGTGCCAACTAAAGCAAGCATACGCGCTATAAGGTTGGATAATGATGACATAAAATATATCTTTTTTAATTTATTATTATTATGTGGGGTATCTATATAGTTTTCTCATCTGGTTGGCGTGTTTAAATATGTAAATGTAAATGAAAATGATAAATATACATAAATATCAATATAATAAAATAAATACATAAATAAATAAAAATTCAACCAGATGGAGGCCCTCGGCAGCGAAGACCAAAAGGCCGAGGGTTAGGAAGAAAGGAAAAGAAACCGGTGGAGGATGAGTGCGGTATCGAGGAGCATCGATTTCTGCATCTGAGTCCGGAGCGGTCCGTCACGGAGTCCCAGTCGCCTAAAATGCCCTGAGAGGCTGACTGGGATTTTCCCGTTTGCAGAAACGACCACAGGAATAATTTCGGCCGGCAGACCACTCCAAATGTCGGGCACCTCGTGAGCCAGGTCCAGATATTTTGTCAGCTTACCTGTTTCGGCTTTCATGAGGTTCTCGTCATAAGGAATGGTAATGTCGACCAAAAATATCCTCGACTGTGCCCGGTCTATCAGCACAATGTCAGGCTTATTCGCAAGAACAGTACTGACTGTGATGATGGTCCCGTCCGAGTAAAGCCTAGCGTGGTCATTTTCGTGCACGGCTTTCGGCAATAATAACTGTTCTCCTAAAATTTTATTACACTTAATTAAACAAAGTAAAAAAAAAAATTAAAAGCGATAAAATTCGTAAAATTAGTTCATCCAATATACTTGCTGATACATATTATTTATATTCAATTATTATTTTGACTATCCAAGTATATATTAGGTGAAAATATATACCAAGATACCACATATATTTATTATTATATTTATATTTTCTATATCAGCTTTCATGGCATAATGCGCAAAAATAATTTAGCTTCCATAACTGAAAGCAGAACAAAGCCATAAAATATTTTTCAACGGATAATAATACTGAATACGGCATTAAGTGGTAATAACGACGCGGGGCGGTTGGAAAAATTTTGGCATGGTTTCAACTTTACTAAATCGTAAATACAACAAAATCACGAAATCTGAAATTATTCAGTCAATCCATTTTCGATAAAACCGCATTTATTGTAGTTTAAAATAATGACGGACTACGTAAATGCATCGCTCATTCTGTTACCTTCTTTAGCAAATAATTATGTAGTGCAAACAAAACAATCGAAACAAAGACTCTGCGAATGCTGATATTAAAAACAAACGCTGTGGCTATATTAAGGGCCACTGTGACATCAGGCTTAAGAGAGATATTAAGGTAGAGTTAATAGATAATTATTTATAGTCCAGCAGTCCACCATCCAGTCCATCTTCGGTGTCAGGCGTCCAGTTGCTGCCAGCCGCCTTGCGCACAGAGGTAGAGGATAGAGTAATTTAATAGATACTGCGCTTAGGTAAACGTAGTGGGGGATGCTAGCGACGTTCTGCGCAAGGCGGCTTGCAGCATAGAACTATTTACCGAGGATCATTAGTTAAAGATACAGCCTATTTTTACTATACTTCCCACTTGCAATACTTGCAATACTTCCCACTGCTGGTTTGAGAGCAAGCAAATGTCCGCCACCCTGCCCCTTGTTTGTTGGCTTGTTTACGAAATTCACATATCTTCGAAGTATTTTCTTCTTATTTCTCAGACATACAAGTTTTCTTAGGATGTTTTCCTTCACCGTTGAGCTTGTGGTAAATCAGGAATTAAAATTGCAATTAACAATTTCATTGGTACTGAACTTACATTGAAAATTAAAAGAAAACTCGATGCAAAAAGAGCTGATGATCTTCAAACGGCTGAACAGATTTTCTTGAAATACAGCTAAGAACACCAATTTTAAAGGTGTCTTAGTCGAGACACCTTTAAAAGAAAAGCAAACACAATTAAAATCCGTTCATTCCTTTAGGAGCTATGATGCTACAGATAAACACACACATACACACTACAAACTTATAACACCCCTCTGTTTTCGTCGGGGGTTAAAAACCATTTGACCCGGTGAGAATAGATCATGTTGCAATTTCTTCTTCGTATTGTTGAGAAGTCTGTCTAATATTTAACGCGCATATACATTTAAAACGTAAAATACGTCATCGTCGTCATTATGATTATAGCCAATCACCAGTCCACTGCCTGCATTGCTTACCAGGTCGTCACGCCATCTAGTGTAAGGCCTCTCTTCACTTTAGTTACCAGTGGAATCTGCTACTCGCGAATCTATCTTCCGAAACAGTTGTCGGTTCTTCGAGCTATGTAGCCGACCCAATGCTACTTCAGCTTTCTGATCCGTTGCGTTATGTCGGTTATTCTGGTCCTACTGCGGATATCTTCATGACGAAGTCTAATGTGCAGAGAAAATTCGAGCATAGTCCTCCCAATAGCTGGCTGAGTGACCTTGTCATCACTAGCAATACGCACTGTGTATGCAATTTTATTTTCAAGTTTTGAGGATCTGTCGATTGATTTATCGGTCAAAGTTGATATAACCTAATCAGACAATTTTGACGTTAAATATGCTAAAGGAGATTGGAAAATGGGAAATATTTTGGAGAAGATCTTTGAGTGAATGCGTGTTCTTAGTATTTGTGCCTGTATTAGTGACAATAGAATAGGAAAGAATAGAATGGAATAGAATAATTTTTATTTAATATAGGTAAATTACAAGAATACTACGAGTATTTGAAATTTATATAAGGTTTACCACTGGTTCAGAAAAAATTCTGTCCTGGGAAGAACTAGCAAGAAACCCAGTAGGATATTTTTGTGGTAGTGTGTTTTCTAGTGTCAGAGAGTTAGGGGACAGAGTGATAGACAACATAATTGAGTAGGAATTAAGGGAGGGAGTTGATTTTTAAACTTGACAAAACACACCATTTTTATTAAGCAATTAGTTACTACTAAATTTATTATTAATAAAGCACAGATTTGAAGCAAAACAACAAAAGGAATTGAAATGGAAGGTCACCTGTCTACGATAAAACAATACTTTACTTGATTAGATGTATCATTTGATAAGTATAAGAGATGAGACAGTCCGTGCCTCACCCACATTCTACTAAATGGTGACCGCGCCTTATTGTGTAACACTAATTAGATGGACGGAAATGCTTCTGTAATACGTACGTGCTGCAAAGTGGTTGTTATATACTAGGTGTGTTTTTATTTTAAAAGATTTAAGATAATTAATTATACACGCTACACGCCAAGATAAATAAATAAGTTTAACATAAAACTTATAAACTATACAAGATGGCCTGGTGGCTATTAATATTTTTAATACGTAACCTCCTACACCACGAATCTTTGTCTTACACTATAAATCTTTGTAACACGGAGACAGGAGAACAGTTGTAGAGCCACGCGGCAGCTTTTGCTGTTGCACGGATGGGCCGGCTCGAACCGGGGTGGTACCACGACCTCACAGCATACCAGCGTGAAGTAGAGGTTTACCTCTGCGTTTCGCTTGGTGAGTGCAGGTGGCCGGAGGCCCTTTTTACTGGAAATGAGGCATTCCATCTTGGTCCTCACGGGTGACAACGCATCTGCATTTTGATTCACAAACGAGGATAAATGTAGATGTCTACGGACCGCAGCAACCACTTACCATCAGGTGGACTGTGTGCTCGTTTGTCACTCTTATCCTATAAAAAAACGTATATATCTATATATATATTACGGACCAAGTGATTAATAGGATTCATATCGCCCGGGCATTGTAAATAATGTCCCATTAATTAGGCTATGTGATAAACACTTTTGAAATAGTTAAGTTGACTGGGCTTTATAAATAAATTCCGTTACATATTGGACATAGTAATAAAATAGGATATTAGGTTAGGTTTTTTTTGATTCCATATATTTAACACTTAATCACCTTGGCTATAAAGTTTTTTATTACCAAACAATGTGATAAATAATGAAGTTTATATCAGTATTCATTACATAGCCCGATTTGACTTGTCATTATTCATATTGCCCGGGCATTATTAATATTGCCCTGACTAACCTTTTGATCCATAACATATACATAAATTGAAAATATGTTATAAACATTCAGATAAGAATGCACTATTTGCAGGTCAAGCAAATGTTTAAAAAAAAACTCTAACCCGTAACAAATATTTTAGCTCAGTGCCACCAACGTCACTAAGCCTTCGAGACTTGTTAACTCGTTTTATAGTTGGAAGAGAACTGTTTACAGTATTTTGGTAAGACTGACATAAGGATTTCACTTTTCACACTATGAGTAATTCCTTCCTAACCAGGTTCAACATGGCGGGTTTCTTCGAAACTTGGGTACCAAATGCGAACAACGGGGAGGAAACTAAGCCGGCTCAAAGTGCGTGCAAGAAGCAACGCATTATGGTTCGTTACAGCAATAGGGTAAAGTTGAAAAATTTGTCCTTCAAATAAGGAGCCGCTTGGAGACGATTGGCGTTGGTAGAGATAGCGCAAAAGCCTTTCTGTATGCTTTACTACCATGAGAGTAGAAGTTTCTCGCCAAAAAATAGGACAAATATTTGAAATATTTTAGTGGTGTTAAAGTCCAGAATTAAACCCATTTCCTGTGTGAGAACACCTTTGTGCGATGGATTTGCCAGAATATCTACACTATGTAGTTGGATGTTGAGTTGGAGTGTTGATTGCAATACGAGACGTCTCACTTTTTATCAACTTTATCGCCACACTATGATTTTCTTCTGTATTATGGAAGCAGTTTACAAACATACTCGTAAATTGCACAAGGACAAACATCCAGATCCGGAACAATTATTTGTAGACCATACAAATACCTGTTCCATGTGGGATTCGAACGCGCGGTTTCAAACGCTACAACTCGTTCCTCAGCCAGTGCACCAAGGAGCCGTCATTAGCCGGAATATTTGACTTTGTTTCCTATCGCTGGTCTGTGAATTCTTACGTCCTACGTCAAACAAGATGGTATACTGCTATCTGCCGGAAGTCGTCACATTTGTTTGGGATTCGATCTATTCACTCGTCTAATCACCTCCCAAATCTACTACTATTATTATTTTAAAGGTCATTTATTCATTCGTAACAACCTGTCAATAGTCCAATGTTGAACAAAGGCTCCTCCTGTAGATTGCTTTTTACTTATCCCCTATCAGTATCAGGAAGATTCCGCTTCCCATCCCCTAATATCACATCCCATGTTTAAGTTTCCCTTTGTCGCTTCTTACGACACCCACGGGATAGTAAGGAATAGTAAATTATCTTACACCACCACCATACGGCGCAATATTTATAGTTATTAGTCAACATCTCTCTCGGATGATATATTTAAAAATATATCTGTTAAGGAACGAACTTTACTACATAATATACGTAATAGGTTAGCATCATCATTGTACAAACATATCGTGCAACGCGTACTCTATACAACAATAACGCAAAATTATTATACTAGAGGGGAATGAGAAACAATAATATGTAATAACTGTAATGGTAGGTTGTGAGGCAGTAAATTTGGTGAGTGTAGGTAACGATATCTCAGATATAATGGGGTCTGCGCCTCGCCTATTCCACTTGGGTGCGACGGCGCCCCATTGCGTACTCTGGTTTGATAGATATGCCTATATGTATTTACACGCATCAAGATATTATAGTTATGCAATTAAACATATACATCGACATAAATCCTCGTTTAAGAATCAAAACTTAGATGCAACCCCTGTGAATTCAGATGGAATGCCTCGATACCATTAAAAAGGGTTCCCGGTTTTCTGACTTCATCATACGAAACACAGCAGCATTATGATGCTATTTTATGCTAGTGTTCTCTTCCCAGTCAAACCGAACTATTCGTACTGCAGTGCAGCATGTAGCTGCTGTATGACTCAAGTTAAAAATAAAAATTATATAGCAAGTAAATATTAACAATAAAGTTAAAGAAGACATGATTAAGATCGTTATTACAAAATGAAAAATAATAACATTGCGTATATTATATTTTTTGAGAAGTTTAAGTGAAATATTATGTGTTCATCAGCCAGTCAAAGTCCAGAAGAGGATATTGACCAAAGGCGTTTGCACGTTTGTGCGTTTGTGAATTAGTATATAGCTTTGAATAAAACAATTTTTTTATGGATTTTATCGCGTTTAATTTACTATTTTAATTCCCGACGTTTCGAGTGCTTTACAGCAACCCATGGTCACAGGCGGGACTAAGATGTTTGACGTCCCGATGTCACAGTTAGCCCGGCTACCTTCAGTTTTTAATATTAATTTTAAATAATTATAAAATCCGTAAAAAATAGTTTTATTCAATGTGTAGTGTTCGCGTAAATGTAAAAAATCATAGTTTATAGCTGTTTCTCAGTCCTCAGTGACGACAAAATATCTGCATTTTAATTAATGATCGAGAAAATTTGTCAGTATCTATAGGCCATTGCATTTACTTATCGTTAGACGGACTGTGCTCATTTATTACTCTATAGTATCATCATCATCATTCGTCATTTTTACAGACTATCAAAAAACCACTTCTGCTGAATATAGGCCTTCGTCATATATTACTTCATAAAAGAAATTTTTGAATTAGTTGCCAAACTTCGATGCGGGTTAGTAACCAGTTTTTTATTATTTTGAGTTGTTGCCAAAGAGATGCTGCTGCTTATTTCATGTTTCAATTCTGTCAGTTGCCTCTTACGTCACCTTTAGGATGATATTGGGTTGTACATTGTCTTAAGCCTTCACTAGACGGCGAATATGTAGTAAATTATCAAAAATTTGGTTGTGTAGTAGAAAATTTAATTTTGCATAGAGACAAGTAACTCCATAGCGAAATTAATAACACATAGAAAACTCATTGTTCAAATTATACAACATGTAACAAAAACCTTGTGGTTCCTGTTAAGTACATTATTAGGATCAGTGTTCAAACCTATAGAAATAACTTTTTTAAAAAACTTGACCATATTTTTTTATTTTATTATTTTTTTTATTTTATATAGTTTTATTACCTCTTACTGACACTAGCCTATGCTAAAGCTAAGTAAAGCGGAGTCTTTGACAATCCTCTTACTCCCCAGACAATGCATAGGTAATAAAACCACATACAGTATTCATAAAATTATAATTAAAAAAAAATAAAAAATATTGTTCGAGTTTAAAAAAAAGTTATTTCTATACGTTTGAATAATGATCCTGATGACGTACTTAACGGGAACCACAGGGTTTTTGTTACATATTGTATATATATATATATATATATATATATATATATATATATGTGTGTGTGTGTGTGTGTGTGTATGTGTGTGTGTATGTGTGTGTGTGTGTGTGTGTGTGTGTGTGTGTGTGTGTGTGTGTGTGTGTGTGTGTGTGTGTGTGTGTGTGTGTGTGTGTGTGTGTGTGTGTGTGTGTGTGTGTGTGTGTGTGTGTGTGTGTGTGTGAGTGTGTGTCAGAGAATTACAAGAGCGAATCCCAATTTTGCTCTCGGAAATACATCAGGATAGCGTTAATTGTTAAAAATAGTAAAAGTGTGAGTGCGGATGTTCAACTTGCTCTCTTGCCTACGCAGTTAATCATTATCAATAGTAAGACAGCGTAAATGCACTATACATTAAGAATAGAGCAATTACAGTTTTTAAACAGTGGTAGAGCCACGCGGCAGCTTTTGCTGTCGTACGGATGGGCCGGCTCGAACCGGGGTGGTACCACGACCTCACAGAATACCAGCGTGAAGTAGAGGTTTACCTCTGCGTTTCGCTTGGTGAGTGTAGGTGGCCGGAGGCCCTTTTTACTGGAAATGAGACATTCCATCTTAGTCCTCACGGGTGACAACGCATCTGCATTTTGATTCGCAAACGAGGATAGATGTAGATGTCTATGGGCCGCAGCAACTACTTACCATCAGGTGGACTGTGTGTTCGTTTGTCACCCTTATCCTATAAAACAAAAAACACCACCGTAATACGTCTTCGCCACAATCACACACCAGTGCAACGTGAGGTACGTAATTACATGATAACACCAAAATATGCAAACCAACAGCAACACTACTTATCTCAGTGTTACAAAGGGCACCCTCTCAGCATCACGAATCCTCCTTGCCTGCCCTAGAAGAATAACAACAACGAACAGAACCACGACACTATCTTAGCATTAGTAGAATGACCACACTAGTAGAATGCCTTAAGCGGAATCTCTCGCGCACGGCACCTACAGTGAAATTTATACAGCACAAATAAGTGGGAGTTTCTCGATATACCCTCATTTCCACCTCGATCTCGATCCAAGTGATATTTTATATAGGCGCTGACATATATATATTATATATATATATATATATATATATATATATATATATATATATATATATATATTTTATATATATGAAATCTCGGCAATACATCAAATAGCATTAATTGTTAACAATAATAATAGTTTTAGGGCAGATGTTCAACTTTCACTTCATGTTCACATATTGCAGACTTCCCGGAACGTCGGTGCTTCAAGTCAGCTATGTGTTCTTTTACGCGGGTTTATATAAATATTTTTCTTTGTCCTATATAAGAGAGATGTTAAACACCTCAGTCCTTCCCGTAACCATGGGTACTGTATAGAACCCGAAATCTCGGGAATTAAAAAGCTAAATTAAATGCGATAGAATCCGTAAAAATTAGTATTCATTTAATTATTCACTCGTCACTCCATCTAGTGGGGGCTCGTCCGGCACATTGCCTATCGGTACAAGGCTGCCACTCGAGAACCATCAGCTTTTTTTTACCACTACAGCTTATTAATCCGTAGGGCTATGTAGGTCAGTCAGTTCTACTGCGCATATCCTCATTTCTAAGTTTATCACGCAAAGAAATCCCGAGCGCATAGCCCTCTCCATAACCCGCTGAGCGACATTGAGCTTTCTCATATATCATTGGCAACACGTACTGGTTGTACAATCTCGTTTTCAAGTTATCATCGTCATCTTAGTGTTTGTGGGCGGCGTCTTAGCGCATAGCGTTATGATACGTCGGCCATCATTCGGATTAGGGTGAATGTGTTTGGTAGTACTTTTAATTGCAGCAAGCATACTCATCTCCAGGTTTTAGTGCAATAGCGCTATGATACGTGAAATTTTGGTTAACAACATTACAAATTTCGTAACCAAAGTCGATAGGGATCATGTGGATGTGTTGTGAGGGGATGCCATCCGTATGATAGGTGCATTGATGCTTACTGCTACTTGCGATATTGCGTCTTGTGATGGATCTGCGGGTGTACTGCGCCTAATTCTAGTTATTTTCTGGTTCCAGTGGAGGTATGCGGGTAGTGGTGTCTGCTGGAATTTTATGGGGAACCTGGGGATGGTGTTAGACCGACGATAGTCGTATTGGTGCTTGTTTTATTCTGCAGCATAGCGTCTCTGCGAAGGTTGTTTGGCGAGTTGCTATTCTCTATGGTGCTCTCTGCGTCTTGGTTTGACTCACAATCTAAGTAGCTTTGCCCAAATCGGGCCCTATCATTACGTGGCTGCAGACGGTCTGACCTACACGACGTTTTATATCACAATATAATAATATATCTCTACAAATTTCCCATCTTTCAATTATTGAAGGCAACTTGTTGGTGGGTGAGAAAAACATGATCGATAAATGCATACACTCAAGAATCTGAGAAAGCACTCAAGCGTGCGGCCGAAAGCCGCGTAACGTGGGACCCCCACTCCCTTGAAGTGAACGGTAGACTCATGACACGCTCTGCTGCTAATTAGCCTTACTAATCATGCAATTGGTGGTGATGGCTTACACTTACATCACATCTGCAGGAACGGCGGTCTGGCAGGTGATGGCGCTTACGGAGGGCTTCTTGTGTCCAGTATGCCTAGAATTGCCTAATCCATGTGACGTACATTCACTGTGGCTGGATTTGATCGTCTTCTGTATGGCATTTACACCCAATAACATGCACGACTTCGGTCGATGTTTGTGCTTACGCACTACCAAGAGAATATGTCCTCTTTTACTGGTACTACGACCCAGTTCCCAACTTAAAGTCCCCTTTGGGAGGAGCGCGATGGTTGGTTGGAGCTCACCATACACGGCGTGTGTGAAGCCGTTTGCCTATCCACATTTTTTTTTAAATCGTGGGAAAGCGAAGACATTGTATCTGGTATTTGATATAAATATTGTGAGCCTTTTTTATGCGGAAAGGGATTTATTAATAAGGAATTGACTGATATGAACCTGCTACAAGTGAAACAGGGACAATTTTATGTTCTTAACCTTTTTTGAGCCCTGTCTTCGTGTACGGGGTTCTTTAGCTTATAAGGCACTACCAACAGCTTTCAATTACTCTCGTAAATATTCATTCTTTCAAAAGACACGTAAAAGAACTGAGTTAATATACAAAAACAACGTAAATAAGGGTCCTAATTAAGACGGTCAGGCCATAAATTTATTAATTAAAACGTCCTATATTTATGTCTTTAGAAACATATTATATTGGTATATTATATTGGTCACGTAATGATTATGAATGGAAAGGTATATTATATTGGTCACGTATATATTTTTATTATCTTATAGATATACATTCTAAAGAAAGAAACGGCCGAGGGGGAGTGTTACAATACTTTGATGTTATTGTGTAATTATGTCTTTTATATTATACCAGTCTGTAATTGTGACGGGGACGTGTTACTGTGTGGTTGAACTGTAATTGCTCCGAATTTATAGTGCGTTACACTGTCTTATTACTGATAATAATTAATTGCGTGAAAGTTGAACATCTGCCCTAAAACTATTATTATTGTTAACAATTAATGCTATTCTGATGTATTGCCGAGATTTCATATATATAAAATATATATATATATATATATATATATATATATATATATATATATATATATATATATATGTTAGTGTAGCGAGATTATATGACCGTCTTAATTAGGACCCTTATTTACGTTGTTTTTGTATATTAACTCAGTTCTTTTACGTGTCTTTTGAAAGAATGAATATTTACGAGAGTAATCGAAAGCTGTTGGTAGTGCCTTATAAGCTAAAGAACCCCGTACACGAAGACAGGGCTCAAAAAAGGTTAAGAACATAAAATTGTCCCTGTTTCACTTGTAGCAGGTTCATATCAGTCAATTCCTTATTAATAAATCCCTTTCCGCATAAAAAAGGCTCACAATATTTATATCAAATACCAGATACAATGTCTTCGCTTTCCCACAATTTAAAAAAATGTGGATAGGCAAACGGCTTCACACACGCCGTGTATGGTGAGCTCCAACCAACCATCGCGCTCCTCCCAAAGGGGACTTTAAGTTGGGAACTGGGTCGTAGTACCAGTAAAAGAGGACATATTCTCTTGGTAGTGCGTAAGCACAAACATCAACCGAAGTCGTGCATGTTATTGGGTGTAAATGCCATACAGAAGACGATCAAATCCAGCCACAGTGAATGTACGTCACATGGATTAAGCAATTCTAGGCACACTGGACACAAGAAGCCCTCCGTGAGCGCCATCACCTGCCAGACCGCCGTTCCTGCAGATGTGATGTAAGTGTAAGCCATCACCACCAATTGCATGATTAGTAAGGCTAATTAGCAGCAGAGCGTGTCATGAGTCTACCGTTCACTTCAAGGGAGTGGGGTCCCACGTTACGCGGCTTTCGGCCGCACGCTTGAGTGCTTTCTCAGATTCTTGAGTGTATGCATTTATCGATCATGTTTTTCTCACCCACCAACAAGTTGCCTTCAATAATTGAAAGATGGGAAATTTGTAGAGATATATTATTATATTGTGATATAAAACGTCGTGTAGGTCAGACCGTCTGCAGCCACGTAATGATAGGGCCCGATTTGGGCAAAGCTACTTAGATTGTGAGTCAAACCAAGACGCAGAGAGCACCATAGAGAATAGCAACTCGCCAAAACAACCTTCGCAGAGACGCTATGCTGCAGAATAAAACAAGCACCAATACGACTATCGTCGGTCTAACACCATCCCCAGGTTCCCCATAAAATTCCAGCAGACACCACTACCCGCATACCTCCACTGGAACCAGAAAATAACTAGAATTAGGCGCAGTACACCCCGCAGATCCATCACAAGACGCAATATCGCAAGTAGCAGTAAGCATCAATGCACCTATCATACGGATGGCATCCCCTCACAACACATCCACATGATCCCTATCGACTTTGGTTACGAAATTTGTAATGTTGTTAACCAAATTTCACGTATCATAGCGCTATTGCACTAAAACCTGGAGATGAGTATGCTTGCTGCAATTAAAAGTACTACCAAACACATTCACCCTAATCCGAATGATGGCCGACGTATCATAACGCTATGCGCTAAGACGCCGCCCACAAACACTAAGATGACGATGATAACTTGAAAACGAGATTGTACAACCAGTACGTGTTGCCAATGATATATGAGAAAGCTCAATGTCGCTCAGCGGGTTATGGAGAGGGCTATGCGCTCGGGATTTCTTTGCGTGATAAACTTAGAAATGAGGATATGCGCAGTAGAACTGACTGACCTACATAGCCCTACGGATTAATAAGCTGTAGTGGTAAAAAAAGCTGATGGTTCTCGAGTGGCAGCCTTGTACCGGTAGGCGATGTGCCGGACGAGCCCCCACTAGATGGAGTGACGAGTGAATAATTAAATGAATACTAATTTTTACGGATACGGATAAATTTTACGGACGTTTTAATTAATAAATTTATGGCCTGACCGTCTTAATTAGGACCCTTATTTACGTTGTTTTTGTATATTAACTCAGTTCTTTTACGTGTCTTTTGAAAGAATGAATATTTACGAGAGTAATCGAAAGCTGTTGGTAGTGCCTTATAAGCTAAAGAACCCCGTACACGAAGACAGGGCTCAAAAAAGGTTAAGAACATAAAATTGTCCCTGTTTCACTTGTAGCAGGTTCATATCAGTCAATTCCTTATTAATAAATCCCTTTCCGCATAAAAAAGGCTCACATATTTATATCAAATACCAGATACAATGTCTTCGCTTTCCCACGATTTAAAAAAAATGTGGATAGGCAAACGGCTTCACACACGCCGTGTATGGTGAGCTCCAACCAACCATCGCGCTCCTCCCAAAGGGGACTTTAAGTTGGGAACTGGGTCGTAGTACCAGTAAAAGAGGACATATTCTCTTGGTAATGCGTAAGCACAAACATCGACCGAAGTCGTGCATGTTATTGGGTGTAAATGCCATACAGAAGACGATCAAATCCAGCCACAGTAAATGTACGTCACATGGATTAGGCAATTCTAGGCACACTGGACACAAGAAGCCCTCCGTGAGCGCCATCACCTGCCAGACCGCCGTTTCCTGCAGATGTGATTTAAGTGTAAGCCATCACCACCAATTGCATGATTAGTAAGGCTAATTAGCAGCAGAGCGTGTCATGAGTCTACCGTTCACTTCAAGGGAGTGGGGTCCCACGTTACGCGGCTTTCGGCCGCACGCTTGAGTGCTTTCTCAGATTCTTGAGTGTATGCATTTATCGATCATGTTTTTCTCACCCACCAACAAGTTGCCTTCAATAATTGAAAGATGGGAAATTTGTAGAGATATATTATTATATTGTGATATAAAACGTCGTGTAGGTCAGACCGTCTGCAGCCACGTAATGATAGGGCCCGATTTGGGCAAAGCTACTTAGATTGTGAGTCAAACCAAGACGCAGAGAGCACCATAGAGAATAGCAACTCGCCAAACAACCTTCGCAGAGACGGGCTATGCTGCAGAATAAAACAAGCACCAATACGACTATCGTCGGTCTAACACCATCCCCAGGTTCCCCATAAAATTCCAGCAGACACCACTACCCGCATACCTCCACTGGAACCAGAAAATAACTAGAATTAGGCGCGAGTACACCCGCAGATCCATCACAAGACGCAATATCGCAAGTAGCAGTAAGCATCAATGCACCTATCATACGGATGGCATCCCCTCACAACACATCCACATGATCCCTATCGACTTTGGTTACGAAATTTGTAATGTTGTTAACCAAAATTTCACGTATCATAGCGCTATTGCACTAAAACCTGGAGATGAGTATGCTTGCTGCAATTAAAAGTACTACCAAACACATTCACCCTAATCCGAATGATGGCCGACGTATCATAACGCTATGCGCTAAGACGCCGCCCACAAACACTAAGATGACGATGATAACTTGAAAACGAGATTGTACAACCAGTACGTGTTGCCAATGATATATGAGAAAGCTCAATGTCGCTCAGCGGGTTATGGAGAGGGCTATGCGCTCGGGATTTCTTTGCGTGATAAACTTAGAAATGAGGATATGCGCAGTAGAACTGACTGACCTACATAGCCCTACGGATTAATAAGCTGTAGTGGTAAAAAAAGCTGATGGTTCTCGAGTGGCAGCCTTGTACCGGTAGGCGATGTGCCGGACGAGCCCCCACTAGATGGGAGTGACGAGTGAATAATTAAATGAATACTAATTTTTACGGATTCTATCGCAGTTTAACAGTGTTAGAGCCACGCGGCAGCTTTTGCTGTCGCACGGATGGGCCGGCTCGAACCGGGGTGGTACCCACGACCTCACAGAAAACCAGCGTCAAGTAGAGGTTTACCTCTGCGTTTCGCTTGGTGAGTGCAGGTGGCCGGAGGCCCTTTTTACTGGAAATGAGGCATTCCATCTTAGCCCTCACGGGTGACAACGCATCTACATTTTGATTTGTAATAGAGGATAGATGTAGATGTCTATGGGCCGCAGCAACCACTTACCATCAGGTGGACTGTGTGCTCGTTTGTCACCCTTTTCCTATAAAAAAAAAAAAATTAATTTAGCTTTTTAATTCCCGAGATTTCGGGTTCTATACAGTACCCATGGTTACGGGAAGGACTGAGGTGTTTAACATCTCTCTTATATAGGACAAAGAAAAAGATTTATATAAACCCGCGTAAAAGAACACATAGCTGACTTGAAGCACCGACGTTCCGGGAAGTCTGCAATATGTGAACATGTTCAAGATCATCCCCGCCATCACATTAGATTTAATCTATATAATATAATAATTGATAGACCACAAATACTCGCAAAATAAATTAAGATTAAGATTCCTGCCAAGGATGATTCGCGAGGCTATTGAAATTAAAATACAGCCTAGTTTCAATGGAGAAGATGGATGGGTGCTGCCATCTGCTTCGGGTATTATAATTAATAAAATTAAATCCAAAGCCAAGCATACCACTGTAAGACTTAAGGATACTATAATCTCATTCTGCGTAGACCGGACCAAAAATTAGTATTCAAAAACCGAATCCCGGCCAGGTTAACTATGACATCGCGACGTCAAGCACCTCCCGTGACCATGGGTGCTGTAAATCACCAGAAACGTTGGAAATTAAAAAGTTAAATTAAACGCGATAAAATCTGTAAAATTAGTTTCATTTAATGTGTAGTATTCGCGTAAATATAAGAAATCATTATCAGAATAATTATTTTCGTAATTCATATTTATAACATAAATGACAAATAAATGCATACATTTAAATAAAATTGATGTATCTATCTTTAAAGTTAAAATACTGACTGCTTTTGCTCAAAGGGTTATTTGCATGTTATTTAGACATAAATAACCATTTTCAAATTTTGTCTTTCTGTCTGAAATTCGGGATAATCTTCGAAATGGCTGAACTGCTTGTGATAAAACTTTACAAACAGACAGAGAGCAATGCTGGGAGAATTAGATTATATTTTTAATCAATTATTTTTAATCTGTTTTACCAAGCAATAGCATTACAATTATTAAACTAAATGCATACGTTTTTAACTTTCTCTGTGAAGGATTGTTCCGGTAATCGTTGAAACTGAATTTATATACATGGCCCCGGTTGCTTTGATATTACGGTCCTTGAGATCGGCTTATTGTACTCGAATATCGGCGCGTATTGAGACGACAGTACTGTTATTTCATCTATTTGTATTCATGGACTCTGCACTCCATGCATATTGAATAAGGAGTACATAAATTCTTACAATTTTCTTTTGTAGGCTGAGGTCTAGGTACTAGTCATTCAATAAAGCTTCTATTTTTTTTTTGCTCTTTAGTATTTAAACTTAAAGCAATTTTGAAAGAAATGTTGTCAAAAATGTGAACTAAACTACGAAATAAATAATAATTTTCTTCAGACCAAATTGCGGTCACGGTGGCCAGCTTTAACGTAGATTTTCCATCTGTGCAGGACACGATTATAGTGCCCAAGTGTATGCACAAGCACTGGTGCAATCTTTATTCCCTCAATCTCATAGCCTGATAGGACGGTAAGTCGACATGACCGGAGAAAGATTAGGCGCGAACAGCTTTACGTGCTTTCCGAGGCACTTGGACTTGCACTTGGTGAAACACGTTACGTTGGTTAAACGTAATTGAAATAAAAACTGAATTCACGAGATGTTTTTAAGTAATTGGGTAGCTTTCACAGACACATGAGCACTAATAAAAAGATACATATTAAATTTAACGGTCCTTTAAAAAAACACCGATCTTTATGGACGCCGCTTAAGGTGTCATCCGCTTTATGTCCCTATAAAGAGTTTGAACAAGGACAATGCGCCTTTATACAAATATTAAAATTCCGCACTAAATGTGAATGGTTGTCGCGATAGTTTTGGAATATTTTCGTACGGAGCTTAAATATTAGAATCCTTTGCATTCTGGTTTAGGGTTGCCTTCGTCTTCGCTCATTATCTTCGTTAGCATTTTCCTGTTATTCGTATTTCATTATTATTTATTTGCATGGAATGTAGGTGTTACAAAATTATTAGTAAATGATATAAGGATATTTCTATTTATGTTTTTACAAATTTTTTTTCTTCGGCGGCCGTTGAAAATGCTGATCCATAAGAATGGTTGGTTTTCAAAATATTGTCAACAACCGTCAACAACGGAGCGATATTTCTAGGAGGACTATGCAAAACCGTGTAAAAACTAAAACTTAGTGATTTCCTATATTTAGGCGAACACTACACATTTAAATAAAATTAGCTTTTACGGATTTTTATCGCGTATATTAATTTTGTAAAGGCAGCCGTTGTTAACTATGGGCATTACGACATTGAACAACCTCACTCCCCTCACTCTCCTCGTGACCACGGGTGCTGCAAAGTACTCGAAACGTCGGAATTATAAAAAAAGTTAATAAAGGCGATAAAGTCCGTAAAAAATAGTTTTATTTAAATACTATAGTTTAGTGTGAATTTTGTATATGCCGGAAGGTCCAACACGGTTATATAAGTGCACACAAGTGGTTTACTTGGAGTCGGTTCATTGACAAGAGGCTGTGTAACCAGTAGACAAGAAGGGTATGTTATAAACTCGATACATGAACCGGGATCTAGTAATATATAATATAATTAAAGAAACGACCTACTTCAGACCACCCCACATAAATTCTACTTACAAATAACAAAGTAATAGCTAATTATCCTTAACTCTAAAATAATACTAATGTTTTACTATTTTATAAATTAAACTACTTTAGAACACTATACAGATCTACGAGTATTAACATGATGACTTATTATTACACGTGATCACAGATGATGTGATGAGGCCTGTGCCTCAATCTCTGGTTTCTTCTTCATTCCGTCCTTAAACGACAACACATCATCCATAATTCCTACTGGTGCCTGGTTTACTTTTTCAGTGCCGTTAGAAATCACTCCGGATTTTTACAATGAAAGTTTTAAATTTTATGACAATTCGACCGCAGCGATACTACCTAATATGTCAAGATGTTGTGATATTTTATTTATGCACTAAACCAACGTGTCAATGTTAGTAATTTAGGCTTATAAACACATCATTCCGTAGGTATCGTAAGAGGGAATAAAGGGAAACTGAAACAGGAGTTAGGCAGCAGCATCTTCCAAATATTTTTTTTATAGGATAGGGTGACAAACGAGCACACAGTCCTCCTGATGGTAAGTGGTAGCAGTGGCCCATAGAAATCTACATTTATCCTCGTTTGCGAATCAAAATGCAGATGCGTTGTCACCCGTGAGGACTAAAATGGAATGCCTCTGTTCCAGTAAAAAGGGTCTCCGGTTCTCTACACTCACCATACGAAACACAGCAGTGTTAAGCTGCTATTTGACGCTGGTATTCTGTAAGAGCGTGGTCCTTCCCCGGTCGAGCCGACCCATTCGTGCTACAACTATACTACTAATATAGCTGCAGCATGGATCTACCACGTACAAAATATTAAATTAAGTTCAGAGTAACAAAAAACTGCTGTTGCCAGCGCGCCTGCTGAGCTTGGCAACTATGACAAATATCCAACCTATTATGCAATATACGAGGAGATCTTTCATAAAGAGGTCCATTTTTATCAATGGACTTTATTAGGCTCTAATGATGATGATGAGGTCCATAAATATAGAAATTTTTTGATCACTTGACTTTGGTTTCACCTATCGAATCCTAGCATAATTATAAACCATCGTTTTGAAACCAATGTTACGTGCGAATATCTTACTCGATCAAATCGTTTAGAAGTTACACTGGCTTTCTACGTGCTGCAGCACAAATGGGTCGGCTTGACCGGGGAAGGAACATGCTATCACTGTAATACTAGTGTCAAATAGCAGTTAATAAATTAATTAAATACATTGATGTGATATTTTGATTCTGAATCAATGATAGATGCAGGTGTTTATTGGCCATTGAATCCACTTAAAATTAGATGATAATCTGCTGCTGTGTTTCGTATGGTGAGTGTAGAGAACAGGAGACTCTTTTTACTGGAACAGAGGCATTCTATCTTAGTCCTTACGGGTGACAACGAATCTGCATTATGATTCGTAATCGAGAATAGATGTAAATATCTATGAACCACAGCAACCACTTACCATCAAGTGAATTGTGTGCTCGTTTAACTCCCTTATCCTCTAGAAAAAAGATGGAACTTGTGTTTATTGTTCTGTCTTATTCTACACGTCGGCACGTCTATAAAATATTGGCTGGATCGAGAGTGAGAGAGAGGTTGTGTCACTCAAGCGGAGCATCATATCGATGGTGGCAAGGTTGAAAGAAAACTCGTTGGCACAGTACAGTGTAAAGTTCACTATAGGTGTCGTGCGTAGAGAATTCCGCATGAGTCATTCTACGAGCGCTAATGAGTGTCGTGGTTCTGTCTGTTATAGTAATTTCTTTTTGTGGAGTAAAAGATGGTGTGAGTGCCTGCTCAGTTTTATAATGAAATGGGTAGTGTTGCTGTTTGTTTGCATACTTTTATGTTATCATGTAATACGTCTTTCACGTTACACTATTACGGTGTGGTCGAACTGTAATTGCTCTATACTGAATGTATAGTGCAGAGAGCAATTTGAACATCCGCTTTCAAACTTTTATTATTTTTAACAATTAACCTCCTAATATATTCCCTCTATTCTATTCTCAGGAGTGTTATCATGCCTGGGCTGCAGCTTCGGCAACTCGGGATGTAAACACCAGCACACTTAAAAAGAAGTATAACTTCGCCTCCAGGTCTTTCAAAAGAGTTAATGCCAAGGTAAAG
Source organism: Parnassius glacialis (assembly GCA_033319125.1). Classification (NCBI taxonomy): domain Eukaryota; kingdom Metazoa; phylum Arthropoda; class Insecta; order Lepidoptera; family Papilionidae; genus Parnassius; species Parnassius glacialis. Next base: position 703,580 of record JAVANC010000017.1, on the reverse strand, counting down.
TCAGAGCACGTAGGCAAAATTGGCGAGAAACTAGTTCGCCTTCCTTCTGGAACCAGTGCATTCTGGTCTCTCGCCAAAGCTGTCCAAGGGAATTTCAGTAAGCCATCACTACCATCTCTGCACAGGGAGGACGACTCACTGGCCCACGCCGCAAAAGACAAAACCGACCTTTTAGGTTCCCTTTTTGCGTCCAACTCGTCTCTTGATGACGGGGGAAAAACACCGCCGACCATCCCACGGTGTGAGTGCTTCATGCCGAATGTACTGTTCTCACAGCGCTCGGTTCGCAAAGCACTCCTCTCCCTGGACATCCAGAAGTCGAGTGGGCCTGACGGAATCCCCCCAATTGTGCTGAGGACGTATGCTCCGGAGTTGGCACCGTTGGTAGCGCATCTTTTCCGGTACTCCCACTCCCAAGGCATAGTCCCGAATTCATCGAAGACAGCTTTTGTCCACCCGATCCCTAAAAAAGGTGACCGCTCAGACCCGTCCCACTATAGGCCTATAGCCATCACCTCCTTGTTCTCCAAAATAATGAAATCCATTATTAACTGCCAGCTCATGCGGTACCTTGAGGATCACAACTGATTAGTGACCGCCAATACGGTTTTCGTCGGGGTCGATCAGCTGGTGATCTACTGGTCTACCTGACCCATAGATGGGCGGAGGTAGTAGAGGCCAAGGGGGAGGCGTTGGCCGTTAGTTTGGACATTGCGAAGGCCTTCGATCGGGTTTGGCACAAAGCGCTGTTTTCGCAGCTCCCTTCCTATGGGCTTCCCGAGAATTGTGCAATTGGATCACCAGCTTCCTTTCAGATCGGAGCATCAAGGTCGTTTTAGACGGTGCATGCTCCGACTACAAGCCTATTAAAGCTGAAGTTCCACAAGGCTGCGTGCTATCACCAACGCTGTTTCTTCTTTTTTTTTTTTTTTTTTTTTATAGAATAAGGGTGACAAACGAGCACACAATCCACCTGATGGTAAGTGGTTGCTGCGGCCCATAGACATCTACATCTATCCTCTATTCCAAATCAAAATGTAGATGCGTTGTCACCCGTGAGGACTAAGATGGAATGCCTCATTTCCAGTAAAAAGGGCCTCCGGCCACCTGCACTCACCAAGCGAAACGCAGAGGTAAATCTCTACTTCACGCTGGTTTTCTGTGAGGTCGTGGTACCACCCCGGTTCGAGCCGGCCCATCCGTGCGACAGCAAAAGCTGCCGCGTGGCTCTACTGCATATCAATGATATATTGCAAGCCGGTAGCATTTATTGCTATGCGGATGACAGCACTGGTGGTGCTCTATACACCGGCCATGCCAATATATCTCGGGAAAACAAGCCTATCAACGCTGGTGTTCCACCAGGCTGCGTGCTATCACCAACGCTGTTTCTTCTGCATATCAATGATATGTTGCAAGCCGATAGCATTCATTGCTATGCGGATGACAGCACTGGTGGTGCTCTATATACCGGCCATGCCAATATATCTCGGGAAAACGTCGCCGAGTACCGGAACCAACTAGTGTCTGAAGTCGAGTCTTTGCTGAACAATGTCTCGAATTGGGGCGACTAAATCTAGTCCAGTTTAATCCTCAGAAGACACAAGTTTGCACGTTTACCGCTAAAAGGAACCCCTTTGTCGTATCTCAGTTTCAAGGCACTCCCCTTCCTGCCTCAGCCAGTATCGGAATCCTCGGAGTCGACATATCAAGTGACGTGCAGTTTCGTGATCACTTGGGAGGGAAGGCCAAATTGGCCTCTAAAAAACTCGGCGTGCTCAGCAGAGCGGGACAGTATTTCATGCCAGCACACCGCCTGCAACTTTACAAGGCGCAGGTTCGGCCTCACATGGAATACTGTTTCCATCTCTGGGCAGGGGCTCCCCAGTGCCAGCTCTTTTCACTTGACCGCAACCAGCGCAGAGAGGCTCGAATCGTCGACAATCGAGTCCATTCCGATCGGCTGAATTCATTGGCACTGCCAAAAGATGTTGCATCCCTTTGCATTTTCTTTCGGGGAATGCTCTAAAGAATTGTTCGGATTAATCCCAGCCGCCAAATATCACGAACGCACATCGCAGCAGAACTCCCGATACCATCCACACCATCTGGATAATTGGCGGTCCAGCACTTTGCGATTCAGAAGATCCTTTGTTCGTCGCACGACTTCCTTGTAGAATCGATTACCATCAGCGATTTTTCCGGACCGATACGACTTAGCGACCTTCAAAAAAAGAGCGTACTCCTTTTTAAAAGGCCGGCAACGCGTCTGCAATTCCCTCCTTGGTGTTGCAGTTGTTCATGGGCGGCAGTAGTCATTTACCATCAGGTGAGCCGCATGCTCGTTTGCCCCCTCTGCTATAAATAAAAATATTCCCGATTTCCGAGATGACCTATTTCAGAAATATAGATTGTGTTATTTCATGTCCTTCCTTGCAAAACATAAAGATCTTTGAAAATCTTTATTGCAACAATCACAATAATTGAAACATATATCATTGCGACCCTAGCTACTGTAAAAGGTTTATCTAGGGAAGAGGAGCTCGCTCCACCGTATTTTAGACAAGTTTTTGTGTGTGTAAGTGTGTGTGTTTTTTTTTGTGTGTGCGTACGTGCGTACGTGCGAGTGTGCGTGCGTGTGTGCGTGTGTGTGAGCGCGCGTGCGTGCGTGCGAGCGTACGTGCGTGCGTGCGTGCGTTCGTGCGTGCGTGTGTGTGTGTGTGAGAGAGAGAGTGAGAGAGAGAGAAAAAGTGTGTTAGCTGTGGGAAGGTTTGTGAGTAAGAGGTTAATTTATTTATTTACTTATTCTTTTTTACCTTTACTTTATAATAAGGGATATAAAGGGCGGACTTAGTGCCTTGTGGCATTCTCTACCAGTCAACCCTGGATGATTTGAGAAGCTGTGGTAGGTGCAACACCACTCCATAAATTAATAAATAAGTAAAAACATTATATCTTATAACAAAAAGCAAATAAATAAAATAATTTTACTTTTTTTTAACTTAATATTATCTACTTTGTAATAAAGAAAAAAAAATAATAGTAAATATATAAACGGATAAAATATACTTATGTAAATAAACAAAATATATAAACGGATATAATATACTTATATTATATACAAAATCTCTAAATAAATATAAAATAATATAACACAAAAAAATAAAATAACGCAAAAAAAATAATAAAGAGGTTGCATATAGGTAGGCAAAGAACGAGAAACCCAGAGATTTTTTACAATATATCTGTAATAGTAATTTCAATTTAAACATAAGGAACAGTTGTAATATATTCATATATATAAATGTAATCCCGTCAATTACAGATTAGAAAGACGCAAGGGTCCCCTTTGCTATAATTGTACTCGTATGAATACTCTTACTACTTCAAATAAAACTGCGAATATCACTTCAGGCAAGATATCTCGTCCGTTGTTGAACCTATGATTTTTTGCTTGAACATTATTAATTTCATATATCTTTATTTATAGAATAAGGGTGAAAAACGAGCACACAGGCCACTTGATGGTAAGTGGATGCTTTGTGTTCGCGATGGCCTAATGACTTTAAGAAGTAAAGTGATGAAAGAATATTAATTTGTACCGAACCTACTATCAACGAGGTTCGACGGATGATACGACTTCGACCCACGACAAAAAAGCTAGTGAGCCAATGCGTAAAGTGTCGAATTAGAAAAGCGCAACCACCAGCGCGAGCCACCGGTGATCATCCTAGTACACGTCTCGCTCATTACAAGAGACCGATCAACTTCACCGGTTTGGGCTACTTTGGGTCACCGGAAATTCAAAACCGGCGGGAGGCCCGTGGACGAGGCCCCAATTTTCATGGTGGGCGATCCAGTCCTCATAGCTGACGGCCAGTTACCTCGTAACACCTGGCCACGAGGAAGGGTTGAAACAATTTCCCCCGGTGCGAACGGACATATCCGCACTGTGGAGGTACGCACCGCAAACGGCCTAATCAAGAGGCCAACCAGGAAACTCGTGCCGCTGCCGAAGTAAAAGCAACGTCGCTCACCGGAATGAATGCAGCGCCGCTGCGATGAGATCTTCGCGACGCTGCACGGCGGGAGAGATTTTCGCGACGGCCTAATGACTTTAAGAAATAAAGTGATGAAAGAATATTAATTTGTATAAAAAGTGAAATTATGCACAAAATCGAGTTAATAGTATGTTAATATAGTTTTACAGTATGTTTACAACTCTTAATATATTTGTATAGAATGTCGTTTTGATCATAGTTAATATAAACAACTTTGTTTAAGAAAAAATCGACCAATCACAGCGCGCCGTATCGTAGAACTTTCTGGAAATTTAAATTAACTGCGCAATAACTTGTACTAAAAATAATGACAATATTTTTATGTTCTAAAAGAGTTGTAAATATGACATTTAGTTAGCATATGGAATATAGAATATGATGGTAAAGAAATAATTTGTACAATTAAACACATTTAATAATTATAGGAAAATTAAAGAATTAATATGCCCATTAATTGTAAAAGTTTGGGACATTTCGCTTAATAACTTTTTTGAATGTAAATATATTAAATATCCTTTATCATATACCGATAAAGGACCAAAATGCCGATTTAATGATGTTTAGCATATTAGCGTAAGATTTAACCTTATATAGAAAATAGTGCAATTTATGATAATTACATAATGAAAATGTTTAAAAATAAAGAGGCAAAATGGGAAATGGCAAGCGGCTCACTATACAGTATAGCCGAAGTCTACCTTAGGGGGGCGAAACCCAGTAACGTTGTAGTGTGAAGAACTACCAGTGGCATCCAGCAGTAGTGTGAAGAACTACCAGTGGCATCCAGCAGTAGTGTGAAGAACTACCAGTGGCATCCAGCAGTAGTAGGAAGAACTACCAGTGCCCAGGAGTAGTATCCGGTAGTAGTTGCAGTGACTGGCAGAAATATATAGTGAATAGTGTAAGTGTTAGCTAGCCGAAAAAATGGCAACTGAAAATTCGGTGTTGCATATAGAAAAAAAGTGTTAGCTAGCGGAAAAAAGTCGTAACTTAAAATTCGGTGTTGCATATAGTGAAATAGTGTTAGCTAGCCGAAAAAGGTGGTAACTGAAAATTCGCAGTTACATATAGTGAAAAGTGTTAGCTAGACGGAAAAAGTGGTAACTGATATTCGCAGTTACACAAGCGATAAATTCAACTAGTTTTAGTTGATTAATAGCTGCTAGTCAATAGTGTCAGAAAAACCAGCTACTACCGATAGATATTTTATACTACCGCTCATTTAAATTAAATATTTTTAAAATATATAGTGACCAACCTATAGTGAACAACCGTAGTTAAACAACCGTGTTCAACAATCGTGATCAATAAATAATAGTTGAAAAATTTCGCGACAAATTAATTAGTCGAACCGCTGGCCACTCCCTTGCTATTTTAATTTACAAATCGTGCATTTTAATTTTGAACCTCAGTCCACAGTTTTCCAGCAGCAACCGCAGAGACGCCAGTGAAAGTACCCACTGGAACCTACAGGTGTAGAACGTGAGCGACTCGCGGAGTATCTTCGATAACATTTACTCTGAAGAGTTACGCCCGTCCGGCACATTTTATGGTTCTTCGAGCCGGATTCATCCGCCTGTACTTCCGGCCGAACCAACATTTTATGGTCCTTCGAGCCGGATACATCCGTCTACACTTCAAGCCGGACCACATTCGCTGGTCTTTCGATCGGGATTCATCAATCCCTTTGTATTTCGGAACCGGGTACATAGTCAATACCGTATTAAAGTTGCTGAATTTTCAGAATCAAGATGCCGATCACTCGTTCGCAAGGAAGGGGAGCCATGGCGTGGACTGTCGGTCTGTAAGGAGGTCCGTCGGACAATACCGACGCCGTCCGCCACCAGATTCCACCACGCGCACCATACACAACAGAAGGCGCTGAGGCGCCAGCTTGCCCCCGCGATGGGGGGGTACTCCTGCCTCTGCCGGCCGCTACAACCAGTACACCGAAGCAGAGGGAACCAATAGAAGACAACGATGACATTCGCCGTGCATCACCGCCAACAGCCCGGGAATACTTCCGCGCCGAAGAGCCACCGAGGGGCCACACCGACAGAAGTACAAGGTCAAAGAAGACCATTCGGCCTAATAAAAAAGTTTTGATGGCTCGTGAGGAAGTGTTGAGAATCAAATTGGAACTCGCACAGATCTCATTACAGATGGCTGAAGAAGAAGATGAATCGGACGACTATGATGAAGATGGTCACTCCAAAAGTGAGTATGTCCGAACTTGGCTAGAAAATTCCGTAGCCAAGCAAAAGCCAACTCAAGGCGCACCCACCGGTGGGGAGGCCCCACTTAATAAAAACGTCACAAAGCCACCCCCGGAGGTTGTCGACCTCAGTGAGCCGCCGAAAAAGCTCACAAACAAGGATTCCAAGGTTGATGAAGACAGGGAGCTCCTACCAGTTGTATCAGAGCTCAACTACCAGGATCCCTATCCAGAAAATGTACCCAAGAGTCCAATACCACAGATGATTATCCAGGACTCCAAGGTTGATGAAGACAGGGGGCTCCTACCAGTTGTATCAGAGCTCACCTACCAGGATCCCTATCCGGAAGATGTAACCAAGAATCCCATACCAAAAAGGCCTAACCAGGCACCTTTCATTAATGAAGACAGGGGGCTCCGACCATTTATATCGGAGCTCACATCCGCTATAGCCGCACTCGCTGACAAACCAAAACCAGAGAGTGCATCGTCGCATACTTTCGCAGCGTCGAAAGCTATAATGACACTGCCGAGCTTTAGCGGATCACATACCGAATGGCTTTCGTTCCGTGCCATTTACGAAACAACCCGAGGCTACTTCAATTATATCGAAAATACTGCAAGACTACGAAGAAGTCTACAAGGAAGAGCCTTGGAAACAGTCAGTTCAGAACTCATCGGGCATGCTAAGTCAGATGAGATTATGCGAGAACTGGAGCTACAATTTGGGCGTCCAGATTCAATTGCTCAAGCCGAAACCGAAAAATTACGAGGCTTGCCACGCTGTACAGAAGCACCTAGAGACATCTGCACATTCGCGAGCAAAGTGAGGGGAAGCGTCGTCACTCTTCGAGCACTCAAACGAGACCATTACCTCGTCAACGCAGAGCTGCTACGACACCTCACCAACAAATTGCCAAACTCTATACGTGCGCAGTGGTATAGAATCTACACTGAAAAATACGACTCTAGACCGGACCTCGGTTCCTTCAGCGAGTTTATAACCGAACAAGCTCGCTTCTGCAGTGTATTTGCGGCTCCTGAAATCATAAACGGAGCGCAAAGCAATCGTCCATTACATAGGACACACACGGCTACCACTAAGCCGTCTCTGAAATGCAGTGTGCGAAAAAGAAGGTCACTACGGATCCGAGTGTAACAAATTTAAAGAAGCAGATGTCAATAAAAATGAGAACTCGCAAAACAAAGTAATTTATGTTTCCGGTGTTTGCGCTACAAAAGTTAAACACACTGATGTAAAACCACTAAGTGTGGAATAAGAGGATGCACCGCGACACACGATCGACTTCTCCACTATAATAAAAAGGAGAAGACAGAGGTCAAACAAAAAGAACGTCAAGAAACCGTAGCAAATTCATTCGCTGTGTCAAAGCATCAAGCTTACCTAAAAATAATTCCAGTTCGAGTATTTGGACCGGCGGGAGCGATAAACACACACGCCCTGCTGGATGATGGGTCAACAGTCTCATTAATGGATGAGGAAATTGCCAAACAAATCGGAGCTACAGGGCGGTTTGACCCATTTAAGATCAACGCAATCGGGAACACTACCCTCGATTCACCGGACTCCCGAAGAGTCAAAGTTTCGCTGAAGAGTCTCCACAGAAAAAGGGTGCCATTCAGAGCACGCACGGTCGCCAGCCTAAACTTGGGGCCACAGACTGTGTGTGCAGCAGATATAGCAAAGTGCAAGCACTTAAAAGACTTGAAGATGCAACTAACATATGACTCCGGCAACCCAAGGATCCTAATAGGACAGGACAATTGGAGACTTCTGATAGACACTCAAATCCGCAGAGGTCCACCGCACCAGCCAATCGCCTCGCTCACAGAATTATGATAGGTGCTACATGGGGCACACACTAAAGCCCCACATCAGCGCGTCCACACGGCCAATGAGCTGCACACGAGCGAGGAGACCATAGATGACCAACTCCGCGAATATTTCGCGCTGGAAACTCTCATAATCAATCCGAGAAGACCAGACGCCGATCCGGAGAAGAAAGCTGAAGACATACTAAATAGCAACACCCGTCAGTTGGAAGACGGGCACATAGAAACAGCGCTTCTCTGGAAAAAGAAAGATGTCACGATGCCTGTCAACGACAAAACGACAGTTGAGAGGTCAACATCCACGTCGTCCAAACCTACCGACGAGGAAAGATCATTGACCGTTACAGAAAAGTATAGAGCTCCGCTATACAGAGAAGTCGTTCCCAATCCGGCAAAGTTTTCAAAATGGGAACGCTTATTGCAAGCTACGGCCAGAGTGCTTCAGTTTATAACACTTTGCCACAAAGCAACAGACAGGACCTTTTACAAAAGGACCAAAAGAAGTAAAGAGGAAGATCCCGACTGGGGGAAATCGAAATATAATCCGCGACGCCTCGCGCAGCCTCCCAGTCGAGGGAAAAATAGAGATGTCCACAAATACATCACACTCAATGCCGAATACATCAGAAAGGCCAAAAAACTCCTAATACATGAAGTACATGAAATAGACGAAACAGAACCTACTATCAACGAGGTTCGACGGATGATATGACTTCGAACCACGACAAAAAAGCTAGTGAGCCAATGCGTTAACTGTCGAATTAGAAAAGCGCAACCACCAGCGCGAGCCACCGGCGATCATCCTAGTACACGTCTCGCTCATTACAAGAGACCGATCAACTTCACCGGTTTGGGTTACTTTGGGTCACCGGAAATTCAAAACCGGCGGGAGGCCCGTGGACGAGGCCCCAATCTCCAGGTGGGCGATCCAGTCCTCATAGCTGACGGCCAGTTACCTCGTAACACCTGGCCACGAGGAAGGGTTGAAACAATTTCCCCCGGTGCGAACGGACATATCCGCACTGTGGAGGTACGCACCGCAAACGGCCTAATCAAGAGGCCAACCAGGAAACTCGTGCCGCTGCCGAAGTAAAAGCAACGTCGCTCACCGGAATGAATGCAGCGCCGCTGCGATGAGATCTTCGCGACGCTGCACGGCGGGAGAGATGTTCGCGACGGCCTAATGACTTTAAGAAATAAAGTGATGAAAGAATATTAATTTGTATAAAAAGTGAAATTATGCACAAAATCGAGTTAATAGTATTTAATATAGTTTTACAGTATGTTTACAACTCTTAATATATTTGTATAGAATGTCGTTTTGATCATAGTTAATATAAACAACTTTGTTTAAGAAAAAATCGACCAATCACAGCGCGCCGTATCGTAGAACTTTCTGGAAATTTAAATTAACTGCGCAATAGTTTGTACTAAAAATAATGACAATATTTTTATGTTCTAAAAGAGTTGTAAATATGACATTAAGTTAGCATATGGAATATAGAATATGATAGTAAAGAAATAATTTGTACAATTAAACACATTTAATAATTATAGGAAAATTAAAGAATTAATATGCCCATTTATTGTAAAAGTTTGGGACATTTCGCTTAATAACTTTTTTTAATGTAAATATATTAAATATCCTTTATCATATACCGATAAAGGACCAAAATGCCGATTTAATGATGTTTAGCATATTAGCGTAAGATTTAACCTTATATAGAAAATAGTGCAATTAATGCTAATTACATAATGAAAATGTTTAAAAATAAAGAGGCAAAATGGGAAATGGCAAGCGGCTCACTATACAGTATAGCCGAAGTCTACCTTAGGGGGCGAAACCCAGTAATGTTGTAGTGTGAAGAACTACCAGTGGCATCCAGCAGTAGTGTGAAGAACTACCAGTGGCATCCAGCAGTAGTAGGAAGAACTACCAGTGCCCAGCAGTAGTATCCGGTAGTAGTTGCAGTGACTAGCAGAAATATATAGTGAATAGTGAAAGTGTTAGCTAGCCGAAAAAATGGCAACTGGAAATTCGGTGTTGCATATAGAAAAAAAGTGTTAGTTAGCGGAAAAAAGTCGCAACTTAAAATTTGGTGTTGCATATAGTGAAAAAGTGTTAGCTAGCCGAAAAAGGTGGTAACTGAAAATTCGCAGTTACATATAGTGAAAAGTGTTAGCTAGACGGAAAAAGTGGTAACTGATATTCGCAGTTACACAAGCGATAAATTCAACTAGTTTTAGTTGATTAATAGCTGCTAGTCAATAGTGTCAGAAAAACCAGCTACTACCGATAGATATTTTATACTACCGCTGTCGTGAAGCGACAATTAATAAAAAAAATATATAGAACCTAACCTAAGAACAACAAAACAACAAAATAGAACAAGAAAATAATATATTTAAATTTTTTTAAAATGGTATTTACAATTTTATAAAAAATTAAATATGATGATGATGGATGAAGTGAGATTAAAATTAGATTAAAAAAAATAAAGATAGGAGAATAGGAGAATATAGTATTATAGTGGAGCCTAAAGGTCGAAGGACACACGCTGCGCTTGTAGAAGTAGGCACACGCGGAGCTTGAGGTTTCTTGGAGGCGACGGCACGCAGCGCCTGGACTGGGCACACGCAGCGTCCGGAGCCGACGCACGTAGCGCCTGGAGTAGGTGCGCTCACCGCTTGGAGCAAGCAGTCGCAGCGCCCAAAGGTAGCGCGGACAGTAGGTGCACTCGGCGCCTGGAGCAAGCAATTGTAGCGCCCAAAGGTAGCGCGGGCAGTAGGTGCACTCAGCGCCTGGAGCAAGCAGTCGTAGCGCCCGGAGTAGTGTGGCCCCGCGCTTGAAGTAGACTACGCCGACGACTTCAAATGTAGATGGAGGCTTGCAGGATCCCGGGGCAATGCGGCCCCGGGATAAGGCATTTGGTAGATGCTTCTCGTTTGAGAACTGAAGCGAGACTCCTTGTGTTCTCCAATTGTTCGGCTTTTATACCTTTTTAGAGAGAACGAGAAATTGTTTAAATTAAAAGGAAATTTATTGTATATGACCTAGAGCCAAAGAGTATTTATGAGAAAATATTAAACTAAGAACATCAGACCAGTGACGAATTTGAATAAAAGTTACCATAACAACCATATAAATAATGGTTGTCAAATCTAACAATTTTTGATTTCAGGCTTATAATTGAAAAACCATTACATTTAAGTAAGAAATGAGATATTATTCATATAGGAAAAACTAATGCGCGGCAGCGCGCTCGAAGCCTGAAATTGCAGAGTTACGGAGAACTCAATAAAAGATCGAAATAGGTAAGACTCTATTGATAGCGATTTTAAAAGGTGCTGATAGTGTGAAAATACGAAGTGAAATGATTTGTTATTGTGTAAAAACGTTACAGGATCCTATGGAAATAAAGGTGATGTAAAATATAAATGCAGAAAATCAAAAACAGAATGGAAAAATAGTGTAAATGATATGTTAGTATTATAACTGATAGCGTGAAAAGTGATGCAAAATGTGAATGCAGAAAATCAAAAACAGAATGGAAAATAATGTAAAATGATATGTAAGTAGTATAACACTAAATTTTCCCCCCGACCCTGGAAAATTTTTGACTCAGCAAAAATTTTGACATTTACATTCTAAAATAAACCATAAAAACACAGCTTTGCAGAAACAGACATCAACAGGCAAAATCAGATATACTATCACTTATATTCATCATCTGCATTCAGGTAAGGGTGGAGTTCACATTCAATGACTACCACTCTAAAAGTGTGTTTTCGAAACGACATTAAGGCTTATTTAAGGAGTAGTCAACCGCTCCTGCGTGGAAAAAAAAATAGTCGAAGAGACACCACTCTAAAAGTGTGTTTTCGAAAGGACATTCAGGCTTATTTAGGGAGTTGTCAACCGCTCCTGCGTGGAGATAAAAAAATTAAGGGTTTAGTCAGCTGCGGCCAAGTGAAGATAATGATAAAGAAAATTAAGGGAGTAGTCAGCCGTTCCCAAGTGAAGATAAAGATAAAGAACTTAATCTTAAGCATGCATTAGTCGCTATGACTTATGCAACATCACCAACAAGATGTGTCTGAAACAAACATAAAAAGTGAAGATTAATCCAACTAAAATTAGAGGTCTTAAAGCAAGATGTGTTGAAGAACACTGGATCATCAAACAAACAAACAAATTAAAAGAAATAAAAATAATAAGGTGAAAATGATGGTGATATTTATACATATATACAAATTAACAGTTAATAAAAGTTAAGAAAATTTACGATTTTACATCTTTGATGTGCCACTTGCCTCTAACTCCATTAGGGTCTTCAAACACATAGACTAGTGGTGACAGTTTAGCTATCACTTTGCACTTGATGAACTTAGGAGCAAGTTTAGCATCAAAGTATGCGCCGGCATCGCTTAAAACATGGTATTTACGCCAAACAGTGTCTCCCACATTAAATTCTTTAAAAGACCGGCGAAAATCATAGCGAGCGCTATTTTTAGCGTGAGCTATGTGAAGTTTAGTTTGAACTTTGTGAAATATAGATGAGAGGAGACCAGCATTAGACACGTAAATATCACGAGGCATAAATATCAATTCCTCGAGGTTCTGAGTTGGAGTATAGAAGGAACCACAAGGTATTGTTTCCCTACCAAAGACTAAAAAATTTGGAGTAAAACCAGTAGCTACATTTGTAGCGCTGTTCATTGCGTACTGAATCTTAGCAAGATGGTTGTCCCAGGATCTATGATCGTCTCCTACTAGAGATGCTAGAGCTGTGATAATTGTACTATTAAACTTCTCCGTAGAATTAACCTGAGGACAATATAAAGATGTGTGAAAAATACAAGGAACATTATAAGAATTTAAAAATGAGTGGAATTCTCGCGACTGAAATTGAACAGCGTTGTCCATTATAATAGTTTGGGGAATGCCATGAACTAGAAAAACTGAATTTTCCAAAACATTAATAATATTAGCTGAAGTAGCACGTTTAAGGGGAAAAATCATAGTATATTTAGTAAAATTGCAGTTAATTACTAGAATATACTGATTTCGTCTTCGAGTCATAGTCAATGGACCCATAAGATCTAAGGATATAGTTTGAAAAGTTCTGGAGCAAAGTTTGGGTTTACCCATAAGACCATAGGGAGAATAATTAGGATGTTTTTAGGTTAAGCAGGTTTCACAAGTCGAGATTAATTCGGCAATGTCCTTAAACATACCAGGCCAATAGTATTTTAAAGAAATTTTCTTGAATGTCTTGAAGATACCAAGATGGAGTTCTAAAGGGAAACCATGGTTAGCTTCAACAAGTGCATGTCTATCTTGAGGTAGTGGAACTTCTTTCCAAATAAAGTCATCGTTTAGACGATCGGGAGAATGGATACAGCGGTAAAGTTTGTTATCCCTGATAGTGTAGTTGGGATATGCGTCTGGGTTGTTGGAGCATCCGAGAAAAATCTTGTTGTAATGCTCAAGTCTACGATCAGGTGGTTCTTTAATCGTAATGGGATGTACGCCTTGAGGTTAAATTTCTCGTGTATCAGGACGTTCGTGATTCCTATGTCTTGATAATAAATCTGGAACAACGTTATCCTTTCCTTTTTAATGTTTTATGACAAAGTTAAAACATGATAAGCGTAAAGTCCAGCGAGCAAGTGTTCCTAATGGATTTGATAAGTTCTGAAACCATTTAAGTGCAGCATGATCAGTATATATTGTAAATTCTTTACCATTGTCTAGGTAACATTACCAATGTTCTAATGCAGTTATTACAGCTAATGTTTCTCTTTCAGTAGTTGAGTAGTTCTGTTGATTTTTGTTTAGTGCTTTACTCATGTAAGCAATCACGACTTCTTTGTCATCTTGATGTTGAGTAAGCATTGCTCCTATGCCATAATTTGATGCATCACAATGTACAAAGAAGGGTAGTTCGAAGTTAGGGCAAACAAGGACAGGAGCAGTTACCAAAGCTTCTTTAAGTTTCTGGAAAGCAGCTGCAGCTTGTGGATTCCATAAAAATTTAGGAGCATTCTTCCCGGAACAGGTTAGTTGGTTTAGTGGAGAGGCAATAGTGCTAAAGTTTGGAATGAATCTTCTGAACCAGCTGCAGGTGCCTTAGAATTTTCGTACTTCTTTTCTGCATGTAGGTACAGGATATTCTATAATAGCTTTTATTTTATCTGGATCCGCACGTAGACCATACTCGTCTACTAGAAAACCAAGGTATTTCAGTTCTTTCTTGAAGAATTGACTCTTCTCAAAGTTAATAGTTAGATTAGCATATGAAAGTTTTTCATGAACTTTCATGAGAAACGATATGTGTTCATCAAAAGTCTCACTAATAATAACAATGTCATCCAGATAGCAAAATACTTTGTTCTCAAATTCAGGAGTAAACAGCATATCCATTAATCTTTGTAGAGTTGCAGGTGAGTTGGTGAGGCCAAAAGGCATTACTTTGAATCTAAACATACCTCTTCCAGGTACATAAAATGCAGTTTTATCTTTATCAGCAGGCGCATAATTTAATGCTTAACTTGCCCCTAAGTCCATCAAGTGCAAAGTGATAGCTAAACTGTCACCAATAGTCTATGTGCTTGAAGACCCTAATGAAGTTAGAGGCAAGTGGCACATCAAAGATGTAAAATCATAAATTTTCTTAACTTTTATTAACTGTTAATTTGTATGTATGTATAAATATCACCATCATTTTCACTTTATTATTTTTATTTCTTTTAATTTGTTTGTTTTTTTTTGTAGCGACAATTAATAAAAAAAATATATAGAACCTAACCTAAGAACAACAAAACAACAAAAGTAGAACAAGAAAATAATATATTAATTTTTTTTTAAAAAGGTATTTACAATTTTATAAAAAAATGAAATATGATGATGATGGATGAAGTAAGATTACAATTAGATTAAAAAAAAATAAAGATAGGAGAATAGGAGAATATAGTATTATAGTGGAGCCTAAAGGTCGAAGGACACACGCTGCGCTTGTAGAAGTAGGCACACGCGGAGCTTGAGGTTTCTTGGCGGCGACGGCTTGCAGCGCCTGGACTGGGCACACGCAGCGTCCGGAGCCGACGCACGTGGCGCCTGGAGTAGGTGCGCTCAGCGCTTGGAGCAAGCAGTTGCAGCGCCCAAAGGTAGCGCGGACAGTAGGTGCACTCGGCGCCTGGAGCAAGCAGTCGTAGCGCCCAAAGGTAGCGCGGGCAGTAGGTGCACTCAGCGCCTGGAGCAAGCAGTCGTAGCGCCCGGAGTAGTGTGGCCCCGCGCTTGAAGTAGACTACGCCGACGACTTCTAATGTAGATGGAGGCTTGCAGGATCCCGGGGCAATACGGCCCCGGGATAAGGCATTTGGTAGATGCTTCTCGTTTGAGAACTGAAGTGAGACTCCTTGTATTCTCCAATTGTTCGGCTTTTATACCTTTTTAGAGAGAACGAGAAATTATTTAAATTAAAAGGAAATTTATTGTATATGACCTAGAGCCAAAGAGTATTTATGAGAAAATATTAAACTATGAACATCAGACCAGTGACGAATTTGAATAAAAGTTACCATAACAGCCATATAAATAATGGTTGTCAAATCTAACAATTTTTGATTTCAGGCTTATAATTGAAAAACCATTACATTTAAGTAAGAAATGAGATATTATTCATATAGGAAAAACTAATGCGTGGCAGCGCGCACGAAGCCTGAAATTGCAGAGTTACGGAGAACTCAATAAAAGACCGAAATAGGTAAGACTCCATTGACAGCGATTTTAAAAGTTGCTGATAGTGTGAAAATACGAAGTGAAAATGATTTGTTATTGTGTAAGAACGTTACATAATCCTATGGAAATAAAGGTGATGCAAAATATAAATGCAAAAAATCAAAAACAGAATGGAAAAATAGTGTAAAATGATATGTTAGCAGTATAACTGATAGCGTGAAAAGTGATGCAAAATGTAAATGCAGAAAATCAAAAACAGAATGGAAAATAATGTAAAATGATATGTAAGTAGTATAACACTACACCGCTCATTTTAATTAAATATTTTTAAAATTTATAGTGACCAACCTATAGTGAACAACCGTAGTTGAACAACCGTGTTCAACAATCGTGATCAATAAATAATAGTTGAAAAATTTCGCGACAAATTAATTAGTCGAACCGCTGGCCACTCCCTTGCTATTTTAATTTACAAATCGTGCATTTTAATTTTGAACCTCAGTCCACAGTTTTCCAGCAGCAACCGCAGAGACGGCAGTGAAAGTACCCACTGGAACCTACAGATGTAGAACGTGAGCGACTCGCGGAGTATCTTCGATAACATTTACTCCGAAGAGTGACGCCCGTCCGGCACACTTTGATCGAATGTTACATCAATCTTCGATTAAGAGTAAAAATGCAGACGCTTTGTCACCCCTAAGAACTAATATGGAATGCCTCGATTCCAGTAAAAAGTGTCACCGGTTCTCTACACTCACTATACGTAACACAGCATCATTGAACTGTTGTTTTATGCTTGTTTTCTGTGAGAGCGTGGTTTTTCTTCGGTTGAGTAGACCCAATCGCTTACAACTTTACAATAATATAGCTGGATAATGGTTCTACCATGGGTAAATATTTAATTATGAAATCGATGTTTTTCTTTTTATCTGAAGTAACAAACAAACTGAAAGTCCACCTAAATGTAATAGGACAAAATACAAACATAAATATTAATCCGGTATACAATTACAGATGTAGACATCACTTAGGAATACGCAACTAATCAGCTAATAGAATGAATAGAATGAAATATTATAAGTAATGGTAAATATTACAAACAAAAACATATATAATATGTAACAAAGTACTCCCAAACCCAAAGGGCCCAAACGGTAGGTACATAAAAACGGACTCCTTAGCAGAACCCTACCACCTAATCATTTTGTTAAGTTTTTTCTCTTTTGTTAAAATATAATGTGTACTAAAACGCAGAACGATGATGATGATGATGATGGGGGGTGCCATATCACCCACAGCTTTTTCGGTTTGAAGTTATTTGCAAGTTTCTATGAGATATTTTAGCCATTTATAATTAGGTGGATTCTAGCAATCCACCTAATGTATGTAACACAAACATGTATTTATTTTCCTAAAAAACAAAACACCTCCGCTTAAAATTAAGCTAATAACAATTCAATGTCTACCTAAAAATACCTTATTTTTTAATAACATTTCATTTATTATTCCTAATAGATTTTGTAATCAAGAAAACAAAAATGTTCGTTTTACAACAACTCATAATTAGTCATTCCCAATTAAGAGTAAGAGACGAACAACTCTTAATAAGAAATTACCGCCAAATAAAGGCAAATTAAAAATAGATTTTGATGTCATATAATATTGATATCGGACTAACACAATGTAGAAACACAATGTAAATAGATAGGTAGATAGATAACACTTTGTTGTCAGCCAAAATTGTATAAATACTAACAAAACGAAGCAAAAAGAATTTTGATAGGTTCAATCGCATAAAAACGATAAGATATAAATATATATATTTTTTATAATATAAAATTATTTAAATAAAATGACATACAGATAAATCCGCCATGCTAACATGTTCGAAAATGAAATGGTTGGGGATTCGCTGATCAGAAAGCCGAATTAGAAAAAAGGAAGGGTCATTACTTTCGTTTTACGCCCGGATTGTTATCAGACTTATATCCGTTTTCGTCGATGGAGGTTGGAGGCTCGCAATATAATGAGGTCACAGTTGGTGACAAATAATTTAAATCGTGCCCGGAATAAAAGGGCAATGCTGAATTCGGCTTATAACGTGCGATATAGTTAAGCGTGTGATGGAATAATTCAAGAATGTGTAAAGAGAGAAAGAGAGATAGAGAGAGAGAGAGATAAAGAGAGTTAATCCTATTAGGGTGGATTCGACCAAACTTAGTATAAGTCTTATTCTGAGAATAAAACCACTAATTACTCTCGAGTTAGAAAACTTTCGTTTTACCAAATCATAACCCAGGTATAACTGTTTATCCGAGAGTAAATTGCTATACCGCCAAAATTCATGGAGTAAACAAGTTATCCCAGAGTTTTTTAATGGCGGCTGCTGCCTTTTAACAGCTGTTTTCATATCCTTTGTTGAAAAAGTAGGATATTTTATCGTTGTGCATTTGTAATTGCTTGTATTTTTGTGATATTTGTAGGGAATATTTTTTAAAACAATGCAACGTTTACGAAATATGATCGAAGATTCTGCCAATTTTTACTTCATTGTAACCCCGTCTGTTTTTTTTTATTTTTAATGACACGATAATATTTTTCTACTAGTTCCACCAACAAATTCTTTTTCGAATTTGGGCTACATTTTTTCTCTGCAGACATTTTATTTCAAAAGATAATAAGATTACAAGAATAACCAACTGACAACTCAACTGGTGTTAATATTCTAGTGATCAGTGACAGTTGATACTATTATCTTCTACCTAGCGTTTATCTCGGTTGCACATCCCGCCCAGCGCGGGAAACCCCAGGGTTCGCTAAAATATCCGCAGTTGATACTATTATAATCCGGCAAAACTAAATGGGCAGAAAATCTTGCGTCGCGCTATGTAAACAATTGTATTTCGATTTTAGTTGGCTTACATGTTCATTCATTATTCATTCACCAACTCTAGAGTTACAATACCCAGTATTAGCTACTCTACGTTCGTGTTGGAAAAACGCAAACGAAGTTAAGAGCAAAGGGTAAAATTATTTTAGGGTTAGTTACTCTGGAGTAACATGATATTTGGTCGAATCCACCCTTAATTGTATAAAGTTACATATAGTGAATTCATTTAAAAAAATGTCCCGATGAGTTTCACGCTGATTCTACCCAGGATAGAGGTTTTTTTCGAACTTGTGGTAAATTCTAAATGACCTTAAATAAGTATTCTTGTTAAATAAAAATTATTATTTCCTATTCTATACTGTTTGATGGCAGCGTAAAAGAATCTGCGGGCATCATTCCATTACGTGGCGAGAGTACCTTTGTATTAAATATTATTAATTTTCAAGTAAATTATGTGTTTCATAGACAACGAGAAAAGAACAATGGCAGACTTTCATACATAAAATTAGTTGAGAAGTAATGGCAGCGTCTATATTTCAAAAATATCTTAAAATGTTAAGCTAATGTCCCTTAATAACTCTGTCAAAAATTTTGTCCTGAAAAGGCGTCAAAAAAAAGATATTTAGATTTGAACCTTTTTGGGTTATATCTTATGTCACTTGGAAAAGTCATGCTTCCTGTGGTTATTTGATGTTAGCTTAATACATAATACATAATTGAGAGTTTTTAGATTATTGTATATCTATTATATATTTGCATAATATAAATGTATATTTCTGTCATGGCTCCAGGGCCTTTTTGTCATAGTGACATTCTCAGAAGGGCTAGAACCCAGAGCCGTAAAGTTGTTTGTTTTCAGTTCTTAATGATCCTTCCTCACCCCTTTATCTAAAAGAAAAATTTCAATTCTGTAGTGACACTCATTCTCTCAATCTCCGTTCTTCACACAGTTTAATCCTGTCCCTCTCCACCATTCTGGGTCTATGTCATATTCTTTCACAGTTACTTCTATTTCCCTCTGGAACAAATTGCCTGTTGACCACCTGCGAACAATACCTGTCAAAAATGTTTTTAAAAGAAAACTATATGAGCATATCCGTAGTCTACAAAGTTATATCAACTTTCTTTATATGTTTATAGTTATTTATATATATATATATATATATATATATATATATATATATATATATATATGTAATGAAATGAATGACATTTCATTAATTTGAATTTGCTTCGATTCGCTTATCTATGTTGTCTGTGGAAGATGGTAGAGGGCTCATCGAAGTGACGTTTGAACTATGATTCAATGGCGGATGATGTTTAGATTATTTTGTGCATTTTATTGTTATGTAAACTTGTAGAGAGATAAACTGAAGGATACGATTGAGGAAGCGATATTAGTAAACTTTAAATGTCGTTTCTTTGTATTTTCAGGTGAGATAGAAGTGTAATTGTCATAACTTGATAATTGTTGTAATATTGTAAAGGCGTGTTAAATAAAACAAATCTTTGTATTTTCAGAGAAACAATTTGTGGTTTATTTTAAAAATCCTCAATAATATACCTTATAAAACGACATTTTTGTTAACTAAGAGAAGATGGACCGGCTGCAATTTGAGTTTACGATGATAGCCTCAAATGATGGCAAATCGAATGTACTAGCCATAACCTCAATATCTACAGAAGAAGGAAAATGTTATGTTTTACCCGAGGAGCTGAAGCCGGTGAGTCATCATACATATATTGTTAAAATGAACACTTTCACAAAAGTAAAAAATAGCATAAAGAAAAGACACCAAAGTAGAAAAGTATGGATAAAATTGGATGAAAATCTAAAGAAGACATATGTAGATGAGGAAGGTAATATGCAATTTTTAGATCAATATTTAGAAGAAATGAGCACAAAACAAGCAAGAGACAAAGATGACAGCTTGCAACATATCTTGGAACAATTAATAGAAACTACAACTAAGAAAGAAAGTCAACATAACTTAAAACATATTTCAGAAAAATTTATTATTGAAGTATTTACAAGCAAGAATCCTAATGCGATGCAATGGATAGAGACTTTTGAAAAAGAGTGTGTGCGCTTCAATATAACAAAAGATGAAACAAAAATAGATATATTGAGGTTATTTTTAGATAAACCTTGTTTGGATTGGTATAGCTCGATGATCATAAAACTAACAGTTAATTCTGAATGGAGTGAATGGAAAGAAACATTTTTAGAAACTTTTAAAAACCGAGGATGGGACATAGTTACATATGCTCTCGCATTTAGGTATAAAGAAGGACTGTTAATTGATTATGCCATAAGAAAAGAACGGCTTATATTAGATATAAACAAATCTATAGATTCCAAAACAATGATAGATCTTATTGCAACTGGTTTACCTGGATTTATCTTAAATAAGTTAAACAGGGACGAACTCAACAGCACTACTGATTTGTTCAACGAGATAAGAAAATATGAAGGTATGATGTACAAAAAAAACTCAACTAACATAAAGAGTGGTATATTTTATAATAAAAATAAAACTAATGAGAAGAAGCCATGTAAGACTTGTGAATCTTTGGACAAAGGAATTAGATATCATCCGGAGGAGTCATGTTGGTTCAAGAAAAATAAAAATGAACCTGAAAAGGTTCTTAAAACTAAAGATGTAAATAATAATTCCATCATTGAAGTAGACATAAATGCTGGTAAAAAAAACTAGTAAGCACACCATTAATCAAAATCAAGCTTTTATTAGAAAATAAACTAGAAGTGAGCGGCATTTATGATTCAGGCTCACAAATCTCTTTAATAAATTCAAGATTGATAAAAGTAAAAGAAAAAAAAGATGATGTGAATATAACATACATGAAAACGGTTAATGGTGTGAAGAAGACGGATGGCTTGATAACAATAAAAATAAAAATATTTGATTTGGAAGAAGAGGTAGATGTATACATAGTAGAAAATGAAGATTTTGAAGATTTTATAATCGGATTGGATATGATAAAGAAATTCAGATTAACTCAAAATGAGAACTTGGAGATAGAACAAAAGAAAATAACAAATAAAATAGACAAAACGTCTAAAGATAACAGAAATGAAGATAAGAATATAAAAACATATACAGTAAATTTCAATGAACATATAGAAACAGAGGAATTTATAAGTATGACAGACCATTTAGATAATGAAAAGAAAATTGAGATAGAGAAAATTATAAAGGAATATAGAACAATTTTTGCTAAGGACAAGTATGATATAGGATCAGTTAGAAATTATGAAGCTCACATAGATTTACTAGTAAATAAATATTGTAGTAAAAGACCATACAGATGTACAATACAAGATAAATTAGAAATTGAAGAGCAAATATCCATGTTACTAAAAAATAATTTAATAGAAGAATCTTACAGTCCTTTCGCTGCTCCAGTGACATTGGCATTTAAAAAAGGTGAAAATAGAAAATCCCGTTTATGTGTAGATTTCAGAGAATTGAACAAGATTGTTGTACCACAAGCTCAACCTTTTCCTTTGATAGATGATCTAATTATTAAAACTAGAAATTGCAAGTATTTTACTACACTGGATATAAACTCAGCATTTTGGGCAATACCATTACGGGTGGAAGACAGAAGTAAAACAGGATTTGTCACACAAGATGGCCATTTCCAGTGGACCTGCCTCCCATTTGGTTTGAAAACATCACCAGCAATTTTCCAGAGAATTTTAAGCAATATTCTAAGAAAACACAATCTCACAGGATACTCTGTAAACTATATTGACGATATTTTGATATACTCGTCTACCTTTGAAGAACATATAAGGCACATAAGAAATGTATTAGAGGCAATAATTAAAGAAGGCTTTAGATTGAAGTTTAAGAAATGTACATTTGCTTCAGACTCGGTAAAATACCTTGGCCATATAATTCAGAACAATTCAGTAAGACCACTAAAAGACAATTTGATTTCAATAAGGAATTTTCCAACTCCTAAGACGCAAAAGAACATCAGACAATTTTTGGGAAAAATAAACTTCTACCATGAATACATACCAAGAAGTGCAATTATCCTAGATCCATTACATAATTTATTAAGAAAAAACGAGAAGTTTGTATGGTCAGAGAAGTGTGAAGAATCATTTAATCAGATAAAAAGATATTTATGTTCTCAACCGGTCTTGGAAATATTCGACAAAGACTTACCAATCAAAATCTATACCGATGCATCTTTGGAGGGCATTGGAGCAATATTAAAACAGACACAACTAGATGGTAAAGACAAACCGGTGGCATATTTCTCAAAAAAACTAAACGAACATCAAAAACGGAAAAAAGCTATATATTTAGAATGTCTTGCTATGAAAGAAGCCATTAAATATTGGCAGCACTGGCTCATTGGAAAACGATTCACTATTTACTCAGACCACAAACCTCTAGAGAACATGAACATTAAATGCAGGACAGATGAAGAATTGGGTGATCTCACATATTACCTATCTCAGTATGACTTTATAGTAAAATATATACCTGGTAAAGAAAATGTAGAAGCAGACTGTTTGAGCCGAAATCCTGTACTAGAATCAGAAGATAACAGAGAGGAACTATTGAGAATAGTTAATTTAATACAAATGAAAGATATAGTTGAAGACCAGGAGAAAAATGAAACAATAAAAGAAAAGAAACAAAATTTAATACACAAAAATGAAATCTATTATAAAAAAATAAACAAACAGGAAAAGATTATCCTCTCAGAAGAATTTAGTAAGAAACTTATAAAAAAGGTGCATGAAAATTTATGTCATATTGGAATCAGACAATTGCAGAAGAAAATAAGTCCTATATATACAGCTATTAACCTAACAAAAAATATTATAAATACTTGTAAAACATGCGAAATATGCATAAAAAATAAATCAAGATGTCAAAAAAAAATTGGATTAATGTCACAACTGGGGCCAGCTACAAAACCGTTTGAGATAATGTCAATGGATACTATTGGTGGCTTTGGAGGATCTAGATCTACAAAGAAATACCTACATCTTTTAGTAGACCACTACACAAGATATGCATTTATTGCGACTTCAAAAACTCAGAATGCAAGTGACTTTATAAATCTAACAAAGAAAGTACTAGAGACAGATGAGATTGGAATTATCCTGAAAGATCAATATCCGGGCATTAATTCAAGAGAATTTAAGCAATATTTGCAGGAAAATAATATTAAACTAATTTTTACAGCTGTGAATGCACCATTCTCGAACGGCTTGAATGAAAGATTAAATCAAACAATAGTAAATAAAATAAGGTGTAAAATGAATGAGAAAAATAATAAGAGAACATGGACAACACTAGCAAGAGAATGTATACAGAAATATAATGAAACAGAACACTCCGTTACAGGTTTTGCACCAAAATATTTACTGGATGGTACAGATGTCAGTATTCTACCAAATGAATTTAAAACAATAGAAAAGGAAGACAAGTGGATCGCTGATAGAAGATTGGCATTAGAGAATACAATAAAATCCCATGAGTACAACAAGAAAATATTTGATAGAAATAGAAAAATGCAAGAGTTTAATGTAGGAGACAGTGTATACGTAGAAAATGGAAATAGACTGAATAGAAAGAAGTTAGACGAATTAAAAATAGGCCCTTTCAAGATAATAGAGAAAATATCGAATTCCATTTATAGGCTTGATACAGGCAATAGAAAAACGGAATCAACATTATTTCACATAACAAAATTACAACCTGTCGTAACAGAAGAAGATGAAGGAGAAGAAAACGAATATGAAGATAACTTATAGGTACATTTTATAGATATATTGCTTAGAATTTTCGCTCTTAGGGGGGGAGATGTAATGAAATGAATGACATTTCATTAATTTGAATTTGCTTCGATTCGCTTATCTATGTTGTCTGTGGAAGATGGTAGAGGGCTCATCGAAGTGACGTTTGAACTATGATTCAATGGCGGATGATGTTTAGATTATTTTGTGCATTTTATTGTTATGTAAACTTGTAGAGAGATAAACTGAAGGATACGATTGAGGAAGCGATATTAGTAAACTTTAAATGTCGTTTCTTTGTATTTTCAGGTAAGATAGAAGTGTAATTGTCATAACTTGATAATTGTTGTAATATTGTAAAGGCGTGTTAAATAAAACAAATCTTTGTATTTTCAGAGAAACAATTTGTGGTTTATTTTAAAAATCCTCAATAATATACCTTATATATATATATATATATATATATATATATATATATATACAACGTGTCCCAAAATTCAACGATAAGCCAACACCGCAGGAAAGACCTGCCCCGGACTAATCGGGGAAAAAAAGAAAAAAAATATATCCCAATTATATTTTAAGTTATATAAAAAAATGAAATTCTTCAGAAATTGAGACCGTTTATGATATTTTTCACTACCATGACCACAATTTTTTAAATATTTTTTCCTTTTTTTTATAGGCAACCTGAATAGTACTGCTATCTACCACAATTCTTAAAAACTCCAGAATAACTCTTGTTTTATCACGAAAATTAATGAAACTTAATTATTCCCTAAATTTTTTGAAGACTCTTACTTTTAACCAAATTTAACTTATCGTGGTGTAAAAAAAAGTATGAACACTAGTATGGCAAGTTTTTTTTAAAAATTGACGCAACTAACCAACATTCCAAAATGGTATAATACTCTAGGAAAACAAGTTATAAAAAAATATGGGCCTATTATTTCTTAACAGGGGCCAAATGACGGTCGGGTGTAATAAAAGTATTAGTTCTTGAAAAATGTTTAATATTTCTAACAAATAGTACAAACAGTTTCACGTGTAATTTATTAAGTTATTAACATTATAGCAAATGTTCGAACTGTTTGCCACTAGCATTAATAGATGCACGACATCGCCTTAAAAATGATCGTTTTATTTGTCTTGCATATCTTCTGCTATTAATGTAATCAGCAGCTTGAGTGATATTTCGACGAAGCTCATCCAATGTCACAATGGGTTTTGAGTAGACCCTGTTTTTAAGACAACCCCAATAGAAGAAGTCCAGGGAGTTCAAAGCGGGGTGAACGGGGGTGGCCATAAGACAGGACCAAGTCGCCCGTTCGAACGCCCTGGATACTCTTGATTTAAATATTCTCGCACAGGACGGGCATAATGTGCTGGGCAACCATCATTTTGGAACCACATGTTTCGAAGATCACTTAAGGGCACGTCGTTTAACAATTCTAGCAAGTCATTTTGTAAAAAGTTTAAATAACTATTGCCATCTAAGTTTCCTTGTAACTCAAAGGGCCCAATTACTTTTCCATTTAATATGCCGGTCCAAAGGTTAACCTTGAATTGATATTGGGATTTGTCTTGTCTCATCAAGTGTGGATTTTCATTACTCCAACTATGTAGGTTGTGAAGATTTAAATACCCATCTTTCTTGTACGTTGTTTCATCCGACCATAGAATTTTGTCTAGGAAGTAGGGATCTTCACTATGCCTTTGCAGCATTACACGGCAAAATGTGACCCGTAGTCGATAGTCCCGCGGTAATAACGTCTGCACACGCCTGTAGTGATATGGGTGAAGCATGTGACGTTTTAATATTCGATGTGTAGAACTTTTCGGGATTCCTGTAGTTTCTTATATGGCACGTACCGAAGTAGTCGAGTCATTTTCTATCTCATTGAGAACTTCTTCATCACGATCCAATCTAGGTCTTCCAGCGCATCTTCTATTGGATGGCATACGACCCTCCGAAAACGCTTGATGCACATTAATAAACACTCGAAAATCAGGATATTTTTGAGCATTTGAGTATCTTTCTCGATACAGTCTGCTAGCAGCGTTAGCATTACATCGGCATTCTCCATAGATTAAATGCATATTAGCGTATTCCTGTGGTGTGTACGGTTGCGGCATGTTACACGCCAAACAGTCCAAAATGCGCCAGGACTCTAAATCACAAAACACACCATCGTAGTCCAAGATAATGCCAGGTCAGTTCAGTTTGCAGATCACTTGCAGTCCAAATAATGCCAGGTCAGTTAAGTTTGCAGGTCGATTCCAGTCCAAAAAGCCAAGCTAAAAGTCGATAGTATGTACGAGGGCCACGTAAGTTGAATTGGGAACGGTGCGCAATAAACAAAGGAGCAGAGCGTACTGAACCGACTTGCTGAGAATAATAACAGCTTCTCTACCTGCCATGTTGTTGTCTCTTTTTAACGTAAATATCTCTATCTATCTGCCGTGTAGTGGCGGTTAAGAATATCTACTACCCCATATCTTCCCGTGGGTGTCGTAAAAGGCGACAAAGGGACACAGGCAGGAGATGGGCAGCAGCATCTTCCTGGTAACGGCAAAATACAATAAAAAACTGCGGTTGCCAACCCGCTCGCCAAGCGTGGCAACTATGGCAATATACCCCCCATAATGAAAGTTACGAAGAGACGGCCCCCAGTCCCCGGCGGCCCCGCTATTCCTGGCTACGGTGGCGACCATGGTAACGGCGGGGCAGGGGGTGCTAAGAATCTCCGGTGGAGGTTCGGTTGCCACCTACAACGACTTGACCTGGCAACATACAACGCACGGACCCTGAGGACTGACGAGAAGATTGTGGAGCTGGAAGAAGAGATAGACAAGTTACGCTGGCATATTATAGGATTATCCGAAGTCCGAAGAGAGGGGGAGGACACGGTAATCCTCGAATCCGGCAACTTGTTCTATCACCGGGAGGGCGACCATCTGTCCCAAGGAGGGTGTCGGATTTATCGTCCACAAGTCTCTCGTTAACAACGTTGTAAAGGTTGAGAGTGTGTCGAGGAGGGTTGCGTACCTTATACTCAGAATCACCAAACGGTATTCGTTGAAGGTCATACAGGTTTACGCACCAACTTCGGTACACCCCGATGAGGAGGTGGAGGAAATGTATGAGGATATCTCTAGAGCCATGCATTCCTCCAAAACCCAATATACGGTGTTAATGGGAGACTTCAATGCAAAACTAGGCACAAGAGAGAACGGTGAGCTGAAAGTGGGGAAATTTGGAATAGGGCAACGGAACCCAAGGGGCCAGCAGCTGGCCGACTTCATGGAGAAAGAGGGACTCTTTATGATGAACTCTTTCTTCCAGAAGCGGCCCCACAGGAAGTGAACCTGGTCGAGCCCCGACGGTTCGACAAAAAATGAGATTGACTTCATTATGACGACCAAAACGACAACTGTTCAGTGATGTCTCAGTGATCGCGAGGGTGAAAACCGGCAGCGATCACCGAATGGTTAGAGGCACACTGAACCTAAACGTTAAGTTGGAGAGGTCTCGTCTGATGAAGTCAACGCTCCGTCCCCCTCGTGCTCTAATCCAAAGTCCCGAAACCTTTCAGCTCGAGTTACAAAACCGTTTTCAGTGCCTAGAAGACTGCAATGAAGTGGACGATTTGAATGACAAGCTCGTGGAAACTGTCCATGCGGTCGGAGCTAAGTTCTGCAAGACCCGCCGCAGAAGAACACAAAAACTCTCCGATCACACTCTTAACCTCATGGCTGTTAGACGGGAGATGAAGCTACATTCTTCAACAGATTTGACAGCATACAGGCAACTGAACAGACAGATCTCCAAATGCATGCGGCGGGACTTACGCAACTTCAATACAGCTCGTATTGAAGAAGCGATAGAGCGGAACCAAGGCTCCAAAGTCTTTGCCAGAGATCTGTCTGCCAGAAAGAGACAACTGTCAAAGCTGAAGACCGAATGTGGCAGCATCGTTTCCGGGGCACCTGAGATTTTGAGTGAGATTGAGAGGTTCTATGGGCAGCTGTACACGTCATCGTTGGAGCCACACGCAAGTGTGAGTAACGATCCAAGAGCGAGTCTTATCCGACATTATTCCGATGATATCCCGGACGTCAGTCTGAGCGAGATTAGAATGGCTCTCCAGCACCTTAAAAACGGCAAGGCCCCAGGCGAGGATGGAATTACAGCGGAGCTTCTGAAAGCGGGTGGAAAACCGGTACTTGAAGTCCTTCAGTAGCTCTTTAATTCCGTCCTCCATGGTGGCATTACACCGGAGGCGTGGAGCAGAAGTGCGGTGGTCTTGTTCTTCAAGAAAGGCGACAACGCTCTCTTGAAGAACTACAGACCGATTTCCCTTCTGAGCCGCGTCTACGTGCTGTTTTCGAGAGTCATTACGAATCGTCTCGCGCGCAGACTTGACGACTTCCAGCCTCCCGAACAAGCCGGTTTCCGAAAGGGCTTTAGCACCATAGACCATATACATACCCTACGGCAAATTGTACAGAAGTCCGAGGAGTACAATTTGCCACTATGTCTGGCGTATGTGGACTATGAGAAAGCCTTTGATTCCGTCGAAATTTGGGCGGTGCTGCAGTCCCTTCAGCGGTGCCAAGTTGACTCTCGGTATATCGAAGTGTTGAAGTGCTTGTACAGTAGGGCTACGATGGCTATCCGAGTACAGAACCAGAGTACGAAACCTATCCAATTGCAGAGAGGTGTAAGACAGGGTGACGTCATATCCCCGAAACTCTTCACCGCTGCATTGGAAGACGTTTTCAAGCTTCTGGACTGGAAAGGATACGGTATCAACATCAATGGCGAGTACATCACTCACCTTCGATTTGCCGACGATATAGTCCTTATGGCAGAATCGCTGGAGGACCTAAGCATTATGCTCAATGACCTCAATAGTGTTTCCCAACGGATAGGTCTTAAGATGAACATGGACAAAACAAAGATCATGTTTAATGTCCATGTCACACCTATGCCGGTAGTTGTTGGGAACACTAAGCTCGAAGTTGTTGACGAGTATGTTTACCTGGGACAAATAGTCCGACTAGGTAAGTCCAACTTCGACCGAGAGGTCAATCGACGGATTCAACTCGGCTGGGCAGCGTTCGGGAAGCTACGACACATCTTCTCGTCAGACATACC
>JAVANC010000017.1:517823-673764 GCA_033319125.1 Parnassius glacialis | reverse complement strand
CTTGATCCGTCTCTGATCGTATTGGTTTAACGTCCCATGGGACTATGATAATGAAGAAGTGTATGTGCAAGGAGTGTATGCGCATACACTTGGGCACAATAATCCTGTCCTGTGCCGATGGCTAGTTTCCGTTAAGGCTGGAGGCTGTGACCGAAATTCGGTCTGGAGAAAATTATTATTTATTTCATAGTTCACATATTTAACAACATTTCTTTTAAAGTTGCTTTAAGTTTAAATCCCCTCGTTTAGATATTCCATCTCAGTAGTGCGTGTTTGACATTGTGATAGTTAACACGTTTGTGATATTATTTACAAAGTAATATAAAGTTTTGTAAAAGGGTCACGTGAAATCATATTCTAACGTTTGACGCATTCCTACTATTCAATATAAGGCCTCAGAAGTCAGAACTACGTCAGTATAGTCTAAGCCTATGGTCAGAACGAATCTCATGTTTGATCTTGATCCCTCCTTCAAATGGACTGTGTACAGTATACACATTTATTACTTTTACATGAATAAATTCTTTTAAAAATTTGATAATTTGCTATTAATCGATTGAAAACAGGGTTTTTAGTTTTATAAACGTTATGGATAGACTGATCCAAATTTTTGTACTTTTTTTAATAAAATTTAGGTGACAAACGAATTCTAATGCAAGAGTAAATAGCTTTTATTAAGCTAATACAGTGTGAATTAGTGTAGTGAGAATATCCTCGTAAACTAGCAGCTCAACGCTGATGTGTTTCGTATCGTGAGTTTAGAGAACCGGAGACCCATTTTACTGCTAACGAGGCATTCCATCTTAGTCCTCACGGGTGACAACGCATCTGCATTTTGATTCGGAATTAAGGATAAAAGTAGATGAATGTAGGCCACAGGCTTAGGCATACACTTACCATAAGGTGGACTGTGTGCTCCTTTTTGCCCTTATTCTATAGAAAAATACATCTTAATCATCATCAACAGCCTTTTAAAGTCCACCACTGGATATGGCCTTGACATGTTTACGGAGGTTTTGTCTCAATTGCCCAATAAATAATACTGTTGTGTATCGGATGTTAAAGTGGAGAACCTTTTTACTGGTAACGAAGCGTTTCAACTTAATACTCGGGAGACACAACGGATCTGCATTTAAATTTGTCATCGGAAATAGATGTAGGTGTCTATGGATGTATATGGGGGGTCCATATCATCCGTTTACCATCATCTATATTTGTGTGATTGTCTGTAACCCTTACTTCTATAAAAAAACTTGCCATTAAGTTGTTAAATCTACATAAATAAAAAATAGACCTATACATATCTCCCTAAAATGTGTAACTTGTTAACGTATTTTGTCACTACTGTTACTTTTATATTACATCTCATTAGTTGAAAAAATACTATAAATTCTAAGACGTGTTTCGTGAAATGTCACAGTTCCATTAGAATAAAAATATTTATCAAATAATTTGGTATCAAAATTCATGTTATCTACCCCACAATCTTGAATTGTGGGCAAAATAAATGGTTTGTCGTGTCTCCGCGAAGATGAAGTAGGTTTTAATACTATTTAATCTGTTTAATTTATGCTTTTATTAGTATTTAATCCGTCGAGAGATTTTTTTAAAGACATTTTTTGTATTATTGACAGCATATATTTCAAATGCATAAGAATTAATAAGAAAAAAACGCTTTAACGACTGAATAAGTACCATACAAAACACAGCAGTGTTTCGTATGGTATTTATTCTTTCTAGGTAGAGAACCGGAGACCCTTTTTACTGAAAAAGAGGCATTCCATCTTAGTCCTCACGGGTGACAACGTATCCGCGTTATGTTTCTTTATTGAGGATAGATGTAGATATCTATGGGTCACAGCAACCACTTACCATCAGGTGGAATATAAGTTTATAAGTAGTAATAAAATTCTACAATGAAAGGTGACTATAAATTGTAGAATCTATTAAAATATATAAAATTGAAACGTCTGTTTATAATGCCAAAATAACAGCTTTTTCCTAAATGTATATGAAAGTATATACGTACTTATCACATTTGTTTGTTAATTTTGTCTGTCTGTCTGTTTCTTCCAGCTAATCTATGAAATGGCTTGACCGTTTTTACGGAACTTTCACTGACAGATAGCTGATATTATAAAGAGTTGC
This sequence comes from Parnassius glacialis, assembly GCA_033319125.1. Taxonomy (NCBI): domain Eukaryota; kingdom Metazoa; phylum Arthropoda; class Insecta; order Lepidoptera; family Papilionidae; genus Parnassius; species Parnassius glacialis. Next base: position 671,616 of record JAVANC010000017.1, on the reverse strand, counting down.
TGAGGCCACTTTTATTTTAGAAAAAGTATTAGGGTTCCGTGCATATGCATATATATAAATCAGTGCCTTAAAGGTCGTATAATGTTCGATACAGAGGTTAACAAGCATATGGAAAATCTTATTTGATATACGAGGAGTTTGTCCTTTGGAAAAAGGTGACACCATTTATTTCCCTACAAATAAACCTATAGAGCACAAATGGCACGTGGACGATACGATAAAATGTGCGTTGCGTAATTGGTTTGTTTACCGTTACCGATACAGCCTATTAAAGTCCACTGCTGAACATAGGCCTTTTTACTCGACGGCTACGTGGTGCAGCGCTAAGGGCCGCGAGTACGAATCCCGCACGGAACAAGTATTTTTATTGGACTACAAATAATTGTTCCGGGTCTGGATGTTTGTCCTTGTGAAATTTATGTATGTAAGCTGCCCCCAAGATACAGGAGAAAATCCTAGTTTGGAGGTAACGTTTAAAATAATAATAGTAATAATATTTGCTATAGTCGCCACACTTGATAAGCGAATTGGCAACCGCAGTTTTTTTTTACTTTCGGTCGTTACTAGAAAGACTGCTGATTCGTTTCCCTTTGTCGCCTCTTACGACACCCACGGGATGATATGGGGCAATGTATATTCTTACACCGTCACTACACGATTTATTTGTTTAGTTTTATGTAATGTTTTTTATTGAAATGACAAACTTACTTAAAGTCCACCTCTTTGTAAGTGGCTAGATCTATTTTATACGCGGTAAAGCCACACTGCAGCTGTATTATGGTTGTAGCACAAGTGGGCTTGCTCGACCGGTCACCACGCTCTCAAAACATACCAGCGTAAAATATCAATTAAATGCTGCTGCAATGTATGGTTAGTTACCGGAAACGAGGCATTTCAAGTTAGTCCTCAGAGAAAACAACGCATCTGTATTTTCTTTCTTAATTGGGGATAGATGCAAATACCTACAGGCAACAGCACCCACATAGACTGTTTGTTCGTTTGTCACTCTCATTCTATAAACATATCCATGCACACCTAACACTGAACTAAGTTCTTACAAGGAACGCTAAAGATTCCTTTTCCCTCTGAGGACTTTCATTGAATATCTGGCAACGTGTAATTAAACTGACTCTCTATACCCTTCTGACCGGAGCACAGCAGTGACAGTGGTGCTATTGGGCATCATAAATAGGTTAGACGGTGGTGCATACACAGACGAGTTCCTAGTCTGAAAATTAATCCAATCACCTTGTAACTTAATTACCTCTTTACTCAACCAAAAATACAGTTATGATACCTATATTTGATTTCTTTGAATAGAGATCACAAAGTTTATTTATATCTTTTAACTTAACATTATAATAAGGAAAAGTTTTGACATCAGTTGTTGGCGGATCGCCAGGAGCGTAAATGGCTAAATCTTAAAATAGCCTGTACCTGTAAAATGAAGCAATTTCTCCGTCTTATATTTAGTAGATTTTTTGCATTAGTTGATAAGGAATGATGAAATAGAAACTTTTTTCTATAAAAATAGGTTAATAATACTTATTGAAAGTCACTTTTATGTTTGATCTACTACATCTGATCGGTTACACGGATAATACCTCTGTCCAGGGAAGATCCAGCCAAGTAACCCAGCGGAATATGTTTCTTTTAAAGATCAGTTTACAATCATTTACACACTAATTAACAACACAAAAGAAATTATAAATAGTTCGGTAGTCATCTCATGCCCAGGGGCTATCATCCATAAATTATTTAATATAATAATAAATATTTTTATAGAATATTTGTTCAATAAATGTTTAAATAATTATTTCTAATATTGACGCGAACTCTACACATTGAATAAAACTTCTTTTACAGATTTTATCGCGTTTAAGCACCCAGATTCCAGCACCCAGCTTCTCAGTTCTCCCTGAACATGGAATTGAAAATAAAAATAATTTATCTCAATAAAATCCGTAAAATTAGGTTTATTCAATGAAAAGTTTTTAAAATTGGCGGAAGTATGATTTTGTATATTTTCTGGGATTTTGTTGTTAAATCGTACACACGCCCCAAGAATGAATTACTGACTCTGTGGAGTCGAATAACTGGTATTACTAGTTTGTTTCTGTTCCTTGTATTTACAGAGTTGTTAAGTACAAGAAAGTCCCTGGAGGTAAAGTAAGTCAGCAATACATCGACCCACTGCGATGCTTATAAGTTCCCACGGACCATACAAGGTGACGCATTGCGACATGGCGGCATCGTTCGCCGTACCTCATTTCTACCCACCTAATTTTAAGTCACTCTTGTAACAAACATCGTACGGTTATCAGTTATTGTTTATTATTAATATCCATATGTAATAAATTAAGTTGAAGTAAATTGTTTATTTTTTTTGTGGATTCTGCATTTTAATCGAACCTTTTATAAAGTTGCACCTACATAGGTGTACGTACCTATATAGGTGCAAATATACAAACTAGTGGGGGTCATTGTAGAAGCGTGCTCGTCGCGACCCCTGCCAGCCCTTTTCAGGGCTGCAATTCTACTCAGCTGCGCACCCATGCCAACGAGGGTTAGGGCGTCCCCCCAAGGCGACGCACACCAGCTAGTCCCCGTTGGTGTGGAATGCAGCGCGCAAAGCGGCGATGGGGACCGCCACCCGTCACGCACAGCCCGACACGGCGGAAGGTGGAGGACAGAGTGCAGAGTTGGCACGTGGAATGTTAGAGGAGGCATGAAAGATAAGATGAATGAGTTGATTGAAATAATGACAGAAAGAGAATTAGATGTCGTGTGTATGTCGGAGACCAAACGGAAGGGCAGTGGTACTGAAGAGCTCCCTGGCGGGGCGTTAGCTCTATGGTCCGGAGTCCCGGAGAGCGAGAGCGCCCGCACGGGAGAAGTAAGCAGGGTTTTCTTATCGAAGTGTTCTATGAATATATCGACGACAATTGGAAATACAGGTAAACCCATCGCCACACCATCTACTTGCTTGTAGAATTCTTTCTTCCACAATAGGTAGTCAAATGTAAGGCAGTGTCTGAGTAATTGTAGAGTCACCCCCCACTTCCATTTCCTGGCGGACGTGCTTAATTTTATTTTTTATAAATTTTTAAAAATCTCATTTTGAGATTATGTTTTCGTAATGTTTTTGGCAATATAAACCTGATTTGTTGAGGCAGAGAGTTGGGAGAGGGTAGCCTCTCGGCTAATGGCTCGGTCAATGGAGCCCCGCTTTGCGGGGCTCCTATTTCTGGATGGTTTATTTAAAAATAACTACGAAGGGAATGGAGGGGTCTGTACGCTCGCTTCGCTCGCTCACTCGACCTCGCCATCCCCTTCTAATCTTACCTGTCAGAGTCGGGGTGCCCCAAGTCCCGAGCTCGCTACGCTCGCTCTTGCACCAAATAAAACACCGAAATGTTAACTTTAATAATTATTTAAATAAGTAAACATATTTTCTTACTTCTACCATTTCCAAAAACGTCGTAAAATAGCAATGAAACGGTCTCCAGAAGGGTAGCGAAGTAGTCCAATAACGGGAGGCAGATAATAACAATAAAGAGCACATTCACGTAAACTCGGAAGCAACGGAATGACGCTTATGACGCGAGTCGCGAAGTCGAGTATAAACGTAGTAATTATATTCTCTTTGGTCGAGTATATCTGTTACTGATTACTGTCAATGTCAAATGTTCCATTTCAGGTATTAATTAGTGATTTATGAATACATACATACATATAATCACACCTCTTTCCCGTAGGGGTAGGCAGAGACCACTTCTTTCCACTTGCTACGATCCTTACATACTTGTTTCGCTTCGTCCACTTTCATTATTCGTCATATTTATTTATGAATACTATTATAAAATTATATTAAATATTTTGACGCAGCACCGGCAGCTAAAATTACATGGGCGCGCTTGAGATAAGCCCCCTTGACCCCCCCCCCCCCCACAGCGACAGACTTCTCAAATTCAGATGACTTGATTCCAAACCCAATCCCATCCGACAAAAGTTCTTGTATTTTAGAGTTATAATCTGACGTCTAAATCATTGATATGAATACCGTGGCGTTTCCCTTATCTACGCGGAAAATTGTGAGTTCTGGTTTATTGCGCAGGTTATTCAATGCTCCAAATTCGTCTTTGGGTAGATTCAGTTTCGGCACTGAACTTCGACTTAACATTGACGAAATGTCTTGACTTATCGCTACCAGATCTTCCTTTCGCATATTGTTTTTAAATAAACAGTCCTCGACGCTGCAGACAATTTCTTTATACGGTAATCTACGCGGTCTTATGGCGAAATTAAAGCCCTTCGATAATACTCTAACCGTTGCATCCAAAGAGAATATAATTGCATCATGCAGAGTTTGTTTTGACAGATTATAGACGCGTTTAATCTATGATCCGTGTTTGCGGTCAACAGTTGCGTTTCGTTCTGACGTTGACATAGATGTTTGAAATTTAATTTGGTCGTTAATTTTTGATATTTTACTATATTATGTTTGTTTTTTCTTTCGTAATGTTTACTAATTTCTCATTTATTTAACATTTCGATGCAAACATTATAACCAAATGTCGTTAAAATTGCTTTTAACTCACTGGATGATGTTTCTATGGATTTGTTTATGTCATTTAGATCGGAGCGTTTTTGTAGGATTACCGTTCGTTACAAGTTTTTACTTGCCTGATTTAGGATCTTAGCGCTTCCTCGAATGTCCTTTTTGATTGATATTTTGACACACGTAGGAATGAGAAATAAAAGAAGTTAAAATACGCGATAAAATCTGTAAAACTAGTTTTATTTAAACATTTTCAGTCACTTCATAATTTGGAGGAGTAAAATGTGGCTAATAAAACACAAAGTCGACACCGTCCTACACAATGCATATTACGAGGGAGGAATAAGTTGCGCTCCAATGATTACGAGCTGGAAAATGCTTGCTTTGCGACCTCGATATAACGAAATTGCATTTTAATTTTGCTCTGTAGCACTGAACATTGTTGAACTCAATTTCATATTTTTTACCGTTTCATTGCAGTGCAAACGGGTATTTTGAAATGTGTCACCATTCCTTTAAATAGTGACATATATTAAAATTCAGAACGTAAGGGTTTTTGTGATAAATCTATTAAGAGCGTCTAGATTAAAAGTGAATATACAGCCTTACTTATTATCGTTAATTTACACTTCCTTAAATTAAGTATTATTTACCTCTGTACCTTTCTTTTTCTATTCTCATTTTAGTGCAAAGAGAGGAGAAACTTAAAACACTTCTTAAATTGACATCGATTATTATTCGTAATTAAATTGTTTTGTATACTACTTAACTTTATGATTAGCCCATGTACAATCCACTGCTGGATATTTCAAATATTATTTATCTATACAATACAAATAAATAAAATTGCAGTGTCTGTTTGTAATGTTAAAATACCAGCTTCATACTAAATGCATATGAAAGTATATACGGTACTTATAACAAAAACACAATTTTTAAATTTTTTCTCTATCTGTCTGTCTGTCTGTTTGTTCCGGCTAATCTCCGAAACGGCTGGACCGATTTCGACGGGACTTTCACTGGCAGATAGCTGATGTTATAAAGAGTAACTTAGGCAACTTATATTTTAGAAAAAGAATTAGAATTCCGCGCAAAATAATTAAAACCATAAATTACACGCGGGCGAAGTCGCGGAGAACAGCTAGTTCATAGAATAAAACGACTTTCATTGATTTTATTGCTTTCAATTTAATTTGTATTAAGCTTGCAGCACGCAGTCATGAAATCAAGTACGATATAATCAGTAAAAGTAGTTTTAGTAACTAATATATAAGAAATCATTATTATTATTCATAGCTCAGTGCCTAAACACTCGCTGTAATGACAGTACACGAACAAACAGGATTTAATCCCTCCCAAAATAATTGAAATTCATTGCAATTTTAAATGCCATAACCCGCGCATATTTATTTAATTGAATAAGAGTGACAAGCAGCCACACAGCCCACCTGATAGTAAGTTGATGCTGTGACATGCTCATAGACATCTACATCCATCCTCGATCATGAAACAAAATGCAAAAAAGCGTGAGGTGCTTGACGTCAATTGTTTGTTAATATTTTTGTGGATATTTCTAAAATTAGCGTCATCATAAAACTATCTGAAAAAACACGCCACGCTCTTTTACAATAAAATGTTTTTTTTAATGTTAATCACTATTTTCTTATTGTAAACTTATTGAAAATTATTTTCTACTTTTTAGTTCGGTTAACTACAAAAGCGTGTTTTTTTAACTATTATTTATTGTCGCTAAGCACCGGTTTGAGAAGAATAGAGAGCCAATATGATAACAGGCTGTGATATATTCTATCTTAGTCTTCAGAAGTGACAACGCATCTGTAATTTTCTTTGTATGAAATGGATTTCAGGTGTCCTTGAGCTCCAGTAGCCACATAACATCAGGTGGCCTGTAAATTAGTTTGTGACTTCAGTCTTATAAAAATAAAGCACAGTTACGTATAATAATTAATACTAGGCACTAACATCTTTTACCCTGTACGGGTAACCGAAGTGGATGACGGTGATCCTCTAGATGGAGTGACGATCTAGTAAGATATGCAGGAAAACGATTCAGGGGGCTTACGACTGAGTTTTGACATTCTTTGGGGGAGGCCTAATATTTTCTACAGTGGACTTGTGAAGGGCTTGTGTAATGATGTTGTTGTTGATGACGATGATGATGATGACTGACATCCTTTCATGATCAGTTCTTGTAGCTGGGAAAGTCTGAAATGCCCAATAGGGGTACATTTTGATTGGGGGACCTCGTATTTCGATATTTAAATTTTTTTGTAGTACCATCGCCAATAAGTACGTGGATAGTTATATCCAAACTTTTTTGTAGTATAAAGGTGACATACACATTCCTTCTAATGGTGAGTACATGCTGTAGCCAATAGACATCTACATTAATCCTCAATTAAGAATCAAAATTCAAAAGTACTCTCACCGCTGACGACTAAGTTTAAAAGGGTATCCGGTTCTCTGCACTCACCATACTAAACGCATTAGCATTAAGCTACTATTTTATGCTGGTATTCGAGCGTGATCCTTCCCCGGTCAAGCCGACTCATTCGTGCATACCACAATATAGCTGAAGCATGGTTTTACCACGTCTATATATAAAAAGGACAAGATTTTGGTTGCTTACGTACCATGAAATGTAGTAATAATAAAGTGCAACAGTGATCCAATATACATCTAGTAAGTCAATATATTTCCCACAAATGGGCACAGGCCTCTTCTTATTACTGAGAGGGGGTTATGGAGAAATCTTTTCGCTGCGTTGCTCCAGTGCAAGTTGACGGTACTGTATGAATTCGAATATACTTATAAGACATATTTAGAATAGTTAGTAATATAATTAATCAATAATAGTTCTTATTTATAAAAACCTTACCCAACACAAGGATTTTCATCTGTATCGTGGAGGCAGTTTAAGTATATAAATTTCGGAAAAACATCCAGACCTGGAACAATTATACGTACGTACGGGATTCAAATTCGCGGCCCTCAGTTGTAACGACAACTCATTGCTAAGCCACTGCGCCACGGAGCCGTCATAGTTAGTAGTATTCAAATAATATTAAAATGAAATTGTAAATCAAAAAGCCAAGATTTCATTTCGGCTCTAGTTCTTTCCGGAATTCAAAATAACATCAACACGAAAATGGAAGTTATAACATCAACCTCAACAGGAATTACGAGCATGAACAAATTGGGCTTCGTTGAATTCAATCAGAGAGTTGGATAATACCTCTCTAGCTTGCTACTAAGCTAGCTATCATTCAGTTATGATAGTTTTACGTGCGGAAAACTATCATAACTGAATGTTAGTTTATAAATAAAACATCATAAACATACAGTAGAATAAGTAAATAATGTATAATTTACTATTTTAATAACTGGTAGTGACTTTTCTACCTAGGATTCCGTCTGAGTAAGTTCCACTAAGAGAGTAAGGGAGTTCCACTCCCTTGTTCCTATTCTATATGTGGATCTTAAAAAAATGGTTGATTGTTCCTTCAGGCTTAATAGTCCGTCTAGGTAAGTATCATCCTCTTACCTATGTTTGCCGCTAAATGACAGTGCTTGCACTGCTGTGTTCCGGTATGAAGTTGGCTACAGGTGTTTATGGATTGCAGCAACCACTTAGCATCAGATGGATAGGAAGTTCATTTATCACTTCAGTTTTATATATAAAAAAACTGTATAGCTTTAATGTTGGCAAACATTCCCCTTTTGATACAATCTACGAGGAAGCTCATGTTCATCAGTACTCACCAGTCATTTTGTTACCCTTTACTCTTCTTCAGTGGCCTACTTTACTCAATCATAACGTGATAAAGCCATGCTGCAGCTACACCATGGTTGTAGCTAGAATGGGTCAGCTTGCCCATGAAAAGCCACGCTACCATAAAATAATATAAAAAAACAATGTATACATAACAAAATAATGGCTCAACGCTGCTGAGTTTCGTATGGTGAATGTAGAGAACCGGAGAAACCATGTTTTTAAAACAAGGCTTCAATCTTATTCCTTTCGGGATGACAATGCTACTAAACTCTCAGAAAATAAGAACATCATCAACTCAAAGTCAATTAAATACGCATTATTAAGGATAACTAAAAAACTATTGGTCAGATCTTGATCAAATTTATATGGGAACACGGTTCACCTAGATAAATGTTCTATGGTAACACACATTAAAAATAATACAGTCGAATTGAGAACCTCCTCCCTTTTTAAAGTCCATTGAAAATGTGCCATTGCAGACTCTCGATTAGTATATTATTTGACTTAATTATCACGTTTGGCAGGCGGATTGCACATCGCAGTACCAGTCGTCTTGCACCTTTGACGCTGTTGCTCGTTGCCGGTCTGGTTATTTTACTGTGTGGTGATGACGAAAGAGAATCCATCACCTCATTTCATCTCGTGGGTGTCGTAAAGGGCGGCTATGGGATAAGCCAGAGAAATCTTACAACTATCAATAGATAGCGGTATACCATCATGTTTACGCCAGACGTCAGTTTCTTTGTTTTATATAACGGGATAAACGAACACACTACTCTCCTAATGGTAAGTAACTACCGCCGCCCATGAAAAATTACAACACCAGGGGTATTTCTGGTGCGTTGCCGACATTTAAATAAAAGTAGTATTTTCATGAAGGTATAGGCTAATCGCTAAAAATGCTAAAGATGTCACTAATAACACGGAATAATTATATTGGCATAATCTTAATGTTACAATAATAAAATCATACAATTTATAATATGTAGAAATGATCATAATTACAAACCACGCGCTTATACAACTACTTGGTTTATTGGATATCTAATCCGAAGCCTGACACGTGAGTGACACGTTATTTTTAGAAAATCTAAGTTGGACACAGTAAGATGTTTCTAATACTAAATTTGCTTTCGAAGTAGTCTCATATACTGTCTATCGCACTTATAGCACTAAGTAGGATTTTCAACTGACTTCATGAAAAGAAGGAGGTTCACAATTCGTCGGAATATTTTATGTATGTTCAGCGATAATTCATTATCATGTTGTCCTATTTCGATGATAATTTTGTTAGAAAGTAGGTACCTCAGGGGAGGTTCCACAGTAATTTGGTCAATTCTTCAAAATTGCAAAACCATCTGCGCGACATATGTGTGGATGATTCTTTACCGCGTAAAGAGATTTCGATCATCTCTGTAATTTTTTTTACTTTATGAAGGGTGATAGAATCTGATACTACTTAAGGATATAGAACAATTTTGCTAGATGCTGTCAGAAATTGAATCGCCTCGTAAAAGAAGCCAAGAGATCTTTCTTTAAATTGTTTTTTTGAAGTAAATAAATTTAATTTCATTTGTTTTGGCAATCATCATTTTGTCATTATTTTTTATCAACTACCGTTTCAAATATCGTAATGTACCAGTGGTTAAAAGAATTCCTAGAGGTGCGAGGATGCAGCTTGCTAAAGCATTGTCATGCACTATTCAAAATTGTTTCACTAATAGTGAAAATAGTTGGCAAAAATTATTTACTTTCGCGTATTCCCATTTTCATTTTGATAAAACAATAAATAAATCAGTTACGTCTCAACTTAAAGAGACATCTTTTCAAAATTTAGATTACCCAATTAATACTCATTTATCTCGACCACGTCCTAAATTTGATTTAAAAAAAGTAGTTGAGTCGAAAGTAATGGATGGCGACTTAAAAAATGCATCCCGTATTTTATTCTCAGACGACATCCTGGCTCCTCGTAATGTCGAAACACTTGAAAGCCTTCGTCAAAAGCATCCTTCGGTCAAACATCCTCAGGGTTTACCGCTGCCTCCCAGGACTTCTATGCAACCTTTACAAATTTCGGAAAAAGACACTTTAGAAGCAATTATGTCATTTTCGAATGGCTCTGCTGGCGGCATTGACGGAATTACGCCTCAACATCTTAAAGATCTTGTAAGCGCTTCTGCCGGTGACGCCGGCGGAGTACTTCTTAAAGACATTACAAAATTATGTAACTTTATGCTTTCTGGTAATGTTAATCCAAATTTCATTCCATTCTTATATGGGGCAAGATTATGTGCCTTCAAAAAAAAGGATAACGGTATCCGTCCTATTGCCGTTGGTTCCACATTTCGACGTTTAACTTCAAAATTAGCTTGCAGGCACATAATCTCTAACCTTAAGACCAAATTTCAGCCTACTCAACTAGGTTTTGGCACTAGAGGTGGCTGCGAGGCGGCGGTACATTCAGTGCGTACATTTTTAACAAACTCTGATGCAGATGTTCTTGTGAAGGTTGACCTAAGGAATGCTTTTAACTCTATCGATAGGGTAACCTTGCTGAAAGAAGTGGCTAATAATACCCCCGAAATTTATCATTACGTTTGGCAATGTTACAGTCAAAATACTAACTTGTTTTACGAAAACCATGTTATCGATTCCGCTGTTGGTGTTCAGCAGGGTGACCCACTGGGTCCAGCACTTTTCAGTTTGGGAATTCAACCAATTATTTCAAATTTGAAATCCAAGCTGAATGTCTGGTACCTAGACGACGGTACACTGGGAGGTAGAGCAGATGACGTCCTCAGTGATCTTACTCATATTTTTCAAAATTTTAAAAATATTGGTCTTGAACCAAATAGCAATAAATGTGAAATATTTTTTTCCAATAATTTATCTACTTCTCATAGAGACACTTTAATTCAAAATTTTAATCATATTTGTCCAGGAATAAAAACTGTCAGTACGGAATCACTATACCTGCTAGGTGCCCCGTTGTTTTTCGATAGTATTAAACCTGTTTTAAAAACAAAATTTGATCAGTTTTTAAACCACGTTGATAAATTGTATAAATTAAACCCCCACATAGCTCTTACTATTTTAAAATATTGTCTTCTTGTACCTAGATTTACATACTTACTCCGCTCGAGTCCAGTCTGGAAATGTTCGGATATTTTACAAGATATTGATAATAATCTTAAAATAGCTATTGAAAAAATTCTAAATTTAACTTTAAATACTACAGCCTGGACTCAAGCTACTTTACCTATAAAATTTGGTGGCATTGGTGTGAGAAATCTTTCTAGCATTGCATTGCCTGCTTTCCTTGCTTCCGTACATAGTGTCAGTGACTTATGTAATAAAATTTTAAATAATAAAGCAGACCTATGCTTTGCTACGGAGGCAGGGCAGACATGGCAAACGCTCTGTCCTGGTGAAAATGTTCCACTGGAAGTTAACCAACAAAAACAGTGGGATATTCCATTGGTACAGGGCGTGCAGAAGGATTTGTTTCATAATCTCCAGAGTGACCTAGATAAGGCACGCCTTCTAGCTGTTTCGACTAAGGAATCTAGTCACTGGTTACACGCTTTACCATCAAGTAATCTCGGCACATTACTTGATGCGGAAAGCTTACGCATTGCCGTAGGAATCCGACTAGGAGCGGCGATTTGTCAACCCCATCAGTGTCCCTGTGGTAGCAGCGTCGACAAGTTTGGGCTCCACGGACTTTCATGTAAAAAAAGCGCTGGTAGATTTTCACGACACAGTTCTTTGAACGATGTCATCCGAAGGGCTCTTGTCTCTATAAATGTTCCCTCGGTTTTAGAGCCTTGTGGAATATTTAGAGACGATGGCAGGAGACCCGACGGTATGACATTGGTCCCTTGGGAGAGAGGTAAAGCCCTAGTGTGGGATGCTACTTGCGTAGACACTCTGGCGGTCTCTCATCTCAGGGGTACCTCGTTTAGAGCCGGGGCGGCATCAGAGGCAGCTGAACTGAGTAAGTGGCGCAAATATGAGTCTCTGAGAGATGACTACATATTTGTGCCATTTGCTGTAGAGACTATCGGTCCGTGGGGTCCACGTGCGGTGAAGTTCCTAAAGGAACTCCATCCGCGGCTGGTCGTTGCTGCTGGTGATAAGAGGGCTGGTTCTTTCCTTGCTCAAAGGCTAAGTATAGCCATTCAGCGGGGAAACGCAGCCAGTGTTCTTGGCGCGATACCGCGGGGAGTAGGACTATATGATATTTAAGTTTCTAGTTTTAGTTTTTTTTTTAATTATAGTTTTTAGTATTGTATATTTCAAAATCAGATTCTTCTGTCCGGAGAAGAAGCGATGAAATATTTCTAGCATTTATAGTAGAAAAGCACATGATTGGCTTGAGAGTTATTTGACTGATCGTGAACAGTGCGTTAAGGTTGCTAAAATTCAAAAAGGAAATAAATTTACAAGCAGATCTCGTTAAATGTAAAAAAATAATCAGATGGAAAACTGTTCTTTTTTCATTTAATATTTATTTAATTTTTTTAGGTTATTTTGTTTAATTTCTTAGACATTTGTAATTTATATATAAACATTTACATAGTTAATTAAATTTTAGACATTTAGTATATATTCTAATTTAAAAACTTGACGCTAAATTATTTTTCAATACTTACATTATTTTTCGTTAATAATTTAGTTAATTAAATTGTAATAAAAATATTTTTTGTATATTGTAAAGATATTTCACGCCATTATCATGGTAGAATGTAAGGTCTCATTAATAACTAACAACATCATAATATTATGGCTATAAACAAATTTGAATTTATTTATATTCTGGCTATAAATAAATTTGAATTTGTGTCAACAACAGTCGTATTGTTGGTAATCGTTGCACTTAAGTGATCAAAAAGTTCTCACGTCACTACCCGTTTATTTCGGCTTCGCGGAAAAGCTGCCGTCTCGTAAAGTGATTGGATACTATTCGATATAGCCAAATCCAGTCTCCGAATGTGAGTAAGATTTATTCCGTTATCAGGAAATAATCGCATCCTACCCCTCAGCATAGTTACGATTATTTTCTTAATATCCGTTGGCGTTACCGTTACAGCCTATAATGTTCCACTCGTGAATATAGGCCTCCCCATAGATTGCGTCATAGGTGGGATATTTGTCATAGTTTACCATAGTGGGAACAGCATTTTTTTATTCGTTATTACGAATACGCTGCTGCCCATCTCCTGATATGTTTCTCTCTGGCACCTCTTACTACACCCGCGAGATGATATGGAGTAGTGAAAATTCTTACACCGCCTTTTCACGGTCTTAATAAATAAAAAGAAATTGGTGATATAATGTCTTCTTATGTTTCGTCATTACCTTGTAGGAACTATTGGACATAGGCCTCTGACCTTGTAGGTAGTATTTGCTATACTTTGCTTGGCAGCCATATTGGAAAAGAATAGAATAGAATTACTTTTATTCAATATATATATAAAACTATTTGCAAGTCATTTTTTACTTTTACCACTGGTTCGGAAAAAAAACCTCTTTCCTGATAAAACCCGATATGAAACCCAGCTAGCCTTTTTTTTTAAAAAGCACAATTTACAATATAATATTTTTTACAATAATTATGAAAATATTTAGAAACAGCATGGTAGTGATCACCTTATTTCATTATCAGTCATAAACTCTTTAGTAGTTTATTAAACCTTACTAGACAATTTTTGCTTAATAAATAATTTAAACCTTTTGATAGAATAGGTCTGCATATTTTCTGGGACTTTGTTGTTCATATTGCCCCATGAAGGAATTACTGACTCTTTGGAGTCGAGTAACAGGTATAACTAACTTGTGCTTTTTCCTAGTATTTACAGAATGTACATCACTATCTTTAATAAAACTATTTTTTTGTTTTTGGTTATATACAAAAAATTCTCGTAAATATATTGAGAAGCCAAAGTTAATATTTATTTTTTGAATCTTTTCTCTAATGGATTCTTTCGAACCTAGGTCATAAATTGCTATTATGCCTCTGTTTTACAAAACAAAGATAGTTTTAATGTCAGTCCCATTATCCCATAGCAAGATTCCATATGACATTATGCTATGTAAATAATTAAAATATACTAATCTAGCTGTTTCAACACATGTAAGATATCTAATATTTTTGACAGAATATGCTGCAGAACTAAGTTTACTTTGATGCTTCACGTCAACTGTAATTCCGAGTAAAACAGTCGACTCGACAAGGTCCAGCTTCTCCCCATTTAAAAGCACATTTCAGAAAAATTCAATAAGAGCGTTGGCCGCTCCCCGGGCAAAAACACCTTGCCCGGCGGGAGATTTCCCCTTTTCCTTCCACCGGCTACAGGCTCTAGTCATTAGCACTGCGAAGAGATGTTGCATCCCTTTGCATTTTCTTTCGAATTTACCACGGGGAGTGCTCTGAGGAATTGTTCGGGTTAATCCCAGCCGCCAAATTTCACGAACGCACGTCGCGGCAGAACTCCCGATACATTCCACACCATCTGGATGATTGGCGGTCCACCACTGTGTAATTTAGAAGATGTTTTCTTCCTCGCACGACTTCCTTGTGGAATCGATTAACATCAGCGATTTTTCCGGACCGATACGACTTAAGGACCTTCAAGAAAAGAGCCTACTCCTTTTAAAAGGCCGACAACGCATCTGCAATTCCCCTGGTTTCCCTGGTGTGCAGTTGTTCATGGGCGGCGGTAGTCACTTACTATTAGGTGATCTGCAAGCACATTAGCCCCCTCTCCTACAAAAAAAATGCAGATGCGTTTTGACTCTTCAGGACAATTTGAAACACAGCAGCATCAACAATTTCCCTGTCCAATTACCCACATACGAGTCATTTGTATTATCTTCCTATTGTGCAGTGGAAGTGTTAAACTACTATTTTATACTTATATTGTGTGAGAGCGTGGTCTTTCCCCAGTCAAACCGAACCATTCTTAAAACCATTATATAGCTACAGCTCCGCCCGAATAAAGTAAACTAAATAAGTTCAATATGTATTGTGTAATGTATTTTGCTTTAAGCTTTATAGTAAATTGTTCCTTTTCAGGAAAAGGTCAACAAAATATCGAATGGATTATTTTCGTTTAATAGTTGTAACTTTTGTACTCCCGTTTTTGGACACGGCCATAGCAAATGTTTGGTCATAACATAAAATTTCATAGAGGCATTTTTGTTAAAAATTTTCAAGTGCTTCCACGTAACAAAGTGAGCACGCGGCTGGCTCGTTAGCCCATAAATTATAATGGATCAGTGAACTGGTATTCAATGCCTGTTTTATGAACTATGAAGTGTGTATCATTTTCATAAAATTATTGCGTACAATATTTCTTTGATAAAGCATTTATTTTTTGCTATTTTAGATGCAAAAATCAAGCAGTTATTTTCTTTTTGTCTCATTGTCAGGTTTCCGATTTCAATGTTTATGTTATCTGACGTAAAAAAAAAGAAAAAGGGGTTTGAATCATACTCGTTTCATATATGAATATGAGCTGAACAGGGTGAGCAATTGTGTGACTAGAGAAAAATGTGGTTTGCTAGATGATATTTTGAGCATCATAGGATTGAGAAAGGAATTCTTCGTTAGTTTGGCCATGTAGAATAAATGAACGAGGAAAGAGTGACAAAGCAAATTTATATTGCAGATCTGAACAGGTATTTCAGGAAGGGACGCACTAGACAAAGATTTATCAAATAAATTGACGATATATTGAAAATGGGCCAGATTAAGAGTACGCTTAACCGACGAGCATGTATGCGTAGATATATGAGTGTAAAAAAAGCGAGACAGGTGTGTCATGATCGTGCCAAATGGAAATCCGAAGTCTCTGCCTACCCCTCTGGCTGACAGGCGTGAGTGTTTATGTTGTGATTTCTTTTACTGCGCGAATACTATAGGTAGATTTTAGAAAACTAACTAGGTGATCGTGAGTGCTACAGAGAACTGGAGTCGTCGGGAGTTGTATATTATGGAAAATAAAATGCAATAAATTCCGAAAGCTTAATTTTATTTCAAATGTTTGCGTTCTGTTGAAATACCAGGTAAGTGTGAATGTATACACAATGTTTTATTATGTTTAAAAATTGTGTTCCGTCCATTGAGTTTTATGTACTACGTACTAGAGAAGCCATTTCAAACAAAAACTGTGTCCTACTCTATGTTATCGCGCATGCGCGGGAGTAGTAGTCGCGCATGCGCGAAGACTTTAATCTATATCTATACAAATAAATAAAATTGAAGTGTCTGTTTGTAATGTCAAAATACCAGCTTTTTACTAAATGCATATGAAAGTATATACGGTACTTATACCAGTCTGTCTGTCTGTTCCGACTAATCTCCGAAATGGCTGGACCGATTTCGACGCGACTTTCACTGATAGATATCTGATGTCACAAGGAATAACCTAGGCTACTTCGATTTTAGAAAAAGAATTAGGGTACCGCGCAAAAAAAATTGAAACCCTAAATAATCCGCGGGCGAAGTCACGAGAAACAGCTAGTTTGATATAAAGTAAGATATTAATATAAAATAATTTTTTTTTATAGGATAAGGGTGACAAACGAGCACACAGTCCACCTGATGGTAAGTGGCTGCTGCGACCCATAGACAAAATAGTCAAAATGTAGTTGCGTTGTCACCCGTGAGGACTAAGATGGAATGCCTCATTTCCAGTAAAAATGGCCTCCGGCCACCTGCACTCACCAAGCGAAAGGCGGAGGTAAACCTCTACTTCACGCTGGTTTTCTGTGAGGTCGTGGTACCACCCCGGTTCGAGCCGGCCCATCCATGCGACAGCAAAAGCTGCCGCGTGGCTCTACCACTGATAAAAATAAATATAAGAATTTAATATAAAATATCTTAATTTCATCTAAACAAACATGTTATTTTTATAAATAAAATGTAATAATTATTATTTTATGGAATTCACAAATCTTCAATTTACGCAATATTTAGTTTGTACGGATTGCACTACAGTTCAGTTGAACATAGTCGATGTTCGGAATGGCTTTCTCTAGTACGTAGTACATATAACTCAATGGTTCCGTCGAAAAAGTTTACGCCAATTTTTTTCCGAATTGTGTCCTAAACTAATGAATTGATGGGTGGTCTGATTACTTTTAAAATACTATCGATACTAAATACACTCTGCAGCTCTTGTTGCCAGTATTCTGGTTCAAATTTTGTTAACTTTCGTTCGCTCGCTAACCAAATTAGATTCCGAATTCTGAAACTAATATTATCACGATTACCCGAATGACTTGCTTAATGTCAGCTTTGTTATGCGACCCTTTTGTAATTAAACTTACTGTGCAAAGTGAACATTAGGATTAAGTTAGATTGTCCTATTGACTATCTCTATAAAGTGGATATAAATTTGAACTTGAAGTACTTTCTCAATTAGAGCCTTAGTAGATCAGGAGTAAGGTGCACGCCGGTAATAGTAGTAATTTGTAATTTTAAGTGTGTAGTTGACATGCGAAGCATATTTTTTGTAGCATGACTGTATAAGATCCTTATAGTCAAACCCTGAGTCAGATGAAGCTGTAAAACCAAAAGGCTAAAGGCACTAACAGTACAAAGTAAATATACCTAAGATCTTCTCGTCATTGAGACACGTCTACACAAAGATAATATTTCCCTATATTTTACAATATTTGCCACGCTTGGCAGGTTGTTTAGGAACCGCAGAATTTATCATTTTTAGTTGTTATCAGGAGGATGCTGCTGTCCATCTTGTGACCTCCCAGTAATGTGATTGCACGTAAGCAATCATGTTATTTGGAGATCGCAATATTACACGAAGCAATACAAAATTACTCTAACTTCATTTGTTTCATTGTTAATAATAGTTCATTACCTGATAAAGGCCCTAGTAATTTTCAGTAATTGCCATCTTCGGTTAATATATTATACCATGTAAATATTTTCGCTGCTCATAGATTTTTATATTATTTAAACTTAACGTCATTAATTTCTGCAAAGTTTAATTATAGAATAAGGTGACAAACGAGTATACAGTCCACCTTAAGGTGGTGCATTTTAATCCTTAAGGACTAAGATGAAATGCTTTGTTTCCAGTAGAAAGGGTATCGGTTCACTTCACTCAACATACGAAACACAACAGTATTAATTTGATATTTAATGCCAGTATTCTGTGTGGGTGTGGTCCTTTACCAATCGAACCAACCTTATCGTGCTACAGCCATAATACGGCTGCAGCGAGACTTAATCGCGTATTAAACAACATCTAATTACAAAAATATAAAGATGCACATCTATGGGTGCTTTACTACAGTAATATAAATTGATAGAACTACGCTGCAATAATATCAACATTCAACACATACTCGTTGCGACACTTGATCAGGGAGCAAGGGCTCTCGTAAATATGAATCCCTCCAAGTATACAAACATAAATCCTCTAAGAGTGATTGAGAGGTTTTGTTTTAAAGCTTTGCAGTGTCTTATATAGGGTTCTCTTTATAGGCACAATAAAGACTTGAAAATACATTTTCTTAGCCGTCAGTTGATTAGATTTACAAGTCTGTCTTCAAGTGAGTGTGTCACAAATTAGTTATGCCAACGAAGTTGTTAAACACGTCAGTAGAAGTAGAGATATTCAAAAAAATCACAGATTGTTACTTTCTGGTACTGCGAGTATTATTTACCTGTCACGTGTAACTATTAAGGTGAATTCCTCCATACCAATGGAGAGGCTCATGTAAAGCAGTGGACTTTTACGGGTTGATGATGAAGAAGAAGATTTTATGTAATAACGAAATTCATACATAACATAGAAGTAATGGATTAGCAAATCCCAGGTGGATTCAATCCAATGCGTAGTGGTTATGGAAAATTCAGATTATAAGGCATCTCATCTTAGTCCTCTCTCTCTTTCTCTCTCTCTCTTTTTTATAGGAAAGGGTGACAAACGAACACACAGTCCACCTGATGGTAAGTGGTTGCTGTGACCCATAGACCTCTACATTTATCCTCGTTTGCGAATCAAAATGCAGATGCGTTGTCACCCGTGAGGACTAAGATGGAATACCTCTTTCCCAGTAAAAAGGGTCTTCGGTTCTCTACACTCACCATACGAAACACAGCAATGTTAAGTTGCTATTTGACGCTGGTATTTTGTGAGAGCGTGGTCCTTCCCCGGTCGAGCCGACCCATTCGTGCTACAACTATACTACTAATATAACTGCAGCATGGCTCTACCACGTATGATATTATTTATAATATTATCAATTTTTTGTTTAAAGTTAGCTGCAGGTGTCCATAGACTACAGTAGCTTTTTATACGTGGTAGAGCTATGTTCCACCGGGGGGCAACGCTGTCACAAAATACAAGCGTATAATATCAGCTCAATGCTGCTGTGTTTCGTATGGTGAGTAAAGTGAACCGGAACCCTTCTTACTAGATAGAAGGCATTGCATCCTAGTCCTAAGCGGTGACAACACATCTGCATTTTGATTCGTTACATTCAGATGGACTGTATGTTCGTTTGTCACCCTTACTTTTATAAAAATAGCTTTCCGTTAAAATGATTAATAAAAAACTAGACCATTACATAACTCCTTAAAATTATTTACTTGTGAATGTATTTAGCCAGTACTGTATTATTATAATACTTTAGTTAAAAAAATGTTTTACTATAAATTCTATTACCAAATCAAACAAGAACAAATTGGAATTATGTTGGGGATCGGAAAAATGAAAAGTACCCTTACTGACGAGCATGTATGAGTAAACGCGATAGGATATGAAAGGAGCTGGAGAGGTGTGTCAGGTTCGTGCCAAAACGTAAATCTGTAATTACTATCTAAACCTCTGAGCAACAGGCGTGAGAGTATGAACCCTAATAACATACATTTACATACCAGGGTGGTCTGAAAAGTGTCTGATCTCAACGTGAAGATGGCAGCTCTCGTCAATAAAATCTAGTGAATGCAGTTGTGTATCTTTTGACAGTTACGCACCAAAACTTCATCTATTTTGGCATGCGTAGTTGTTATTTGAAAATCGTTTGAGTGAGTTGATGTGAATGGTTTTGTAAAAATGAAAAAAAAAATTGAGTATCAAGCTTTCATTAAATTCCTAACCTAATTTTTAAATCACTTTTGTAACAAGCATCGTACAATTGTCATTTATTGTAATATTTTTGTAATAAATTAAGTTGAAGTTATTTGTATTTTTTGGTGTCTACCCTGCAGCGGAACGTACTCGTAATTGGGAGAATATAACACAATAGTGTATTAAATTATATCCTGAGTGCTGACGTCATAAATGAATTCTTATCCATCCACCTATTTCGTTCCATGAGTGAAGTTAAGAGGCACTAACTAACAGTGTATTGGCGGTATAAGAATATTCACCATCCCATATTATCCCGTGAGTCTCGTAAGACGCGGAAGAGGGAAACTGGAAAGAGAAAGGGGCAGTAGCATCTTTTTTTATTTATGTACACACAACAAGATAGAGAAACAGTCTTATGGTGAGTTTGTACATAGGTTCTACTTATTCCATAATTTGTTGAAGTATCTTCCAGTAGACCCACAAAGGAAAATATATTAAAAAACAAACAAACTTAGTGCGTACAATACTAATACTACTATAAATAATATACTAAAATTTACGTAAATAATATTAAATGATACTATAATCTATAATATAAAAATGAATCGCTGAATGTGTTACTAAGTGCAAATCTTAAGAGCAGCTGAACCGATTTCGCTAATTCTTCTTTTACAATATTCCTTGGAGTACGAAGATGGTTCTAACGGACAGAACATTTTAAAAAATAGCCTGAAAAAGTCTAAAAGCAACACTTTTCTATAAATCCAAACAAAAGATTCGTAATAATACTTAAACGTCAATTTGAACTTTAATACCATACCATAAAATTTAAGTGTTAGTGGAGGGTTCCGGGAAGGCAAAACGGTTGAGAAGTGTTAGTATCGTATAAATATTATATCGTATCGTATCGTATAAATCATCATCATCATTCATCATTACAGCCTTTCATAAGTCCACTATGGACAACACACAAGTGGGTTATGTCGGTTACTTTGGTTCTACTGTGGATATACTCATTTCCAAGTTTATCACGCAGAGAAACCCCGAGCATAGCCCTCTCCATAGCTCGCTGAGTGACCTTGAGCTTGACCTTCCTCATACGGCCAGCAGTGAAGGACCACGTCTCAGATCCGTAAGTCATCACTGGCAACACGCACTGGTTGTACAATTTCGTTTTAAGGTTTTAAGGTATGTCTGACGAGAAGATGTGTCGGTCGTAGTTTCCCGAACGCTGCCCAGCCGAGTTGAATCCATTGATTGACCTCTTGGTAGAAGTTAGACTTACCTAGTCGGACTATTTGTCCCAGGTAAATATACTCGTCAACAACTTCCAGCTAAGTGCTCCCAACAACCACTGGCATTGGTGTGACATGGACATTAAACATGATCTTTTTTTTGTCTATGTTCATCCTAACACCTATTCGTTGGGAGATACTGTTGAGGTCATTGAGCATGGTGCTTAGAACCTCCAGCGATTCTGCTATTAGGACTATATCGTCGGCAAATCGAAGGTGAGTGATGTACTCGCCATTGATGTTAATACCGTATGCTTTCCAGTCCAGAAGCTTGAAAACGTCTTCCAATGCAGCGGTGAAGAGTTTCGAGGATATAACGTCACCCTGTCTTACACCTCTCTGCAATTGGATAGGTTTCGTACTCTGGTTCTGTACTCGGATAGCCATCGTATCTCAGCTGTACAAACACTTCAGCACTTCGGTATACCGACAGTCAACTTGGCACCATTGAAGGACTGCAGCACCGCCCAAATTTCGACGGAATCAAAGGCTTTCTCATAGTAGTACGCTCATAGTACATACGCCAGACATAGTGGCAAATTTTACTCCTCGGATTTCTGTACAATTTGCCGAAGGGTATGTTTGTAGTCTATGGTGCTAAAGCCCTTTCGGAAACCTGCTTGTTCGGGAGGATGGAAGTCGTAAAGTCTGCGCGCGAGACAATTTGTAATTAGTGATTTCTTATATTTACGCGAACACTACACATTTAAATAAAACTAATTTTACGGATTTTATCGCGTATATTAACTTATTTTACATTCCCGACGTTTCGGGCACTTTTCAGCACCCATGGTCACGGGGGGGACTGAGGTGTATGACGTCCCAATGTCATAGCCACGGCTACCTTCAGATTAAAAATTATTAATTTTTATTCCGATCTACGCAGTATAAACTTACAGTATCATGAAGTCTTGCAGTTGTATGCTTGGGTTGGGATTTAATTCTATTAATTATGGGATCCCAAGCAGATGGTAGCACCCAACCATCTTCTCTATTGAAATTAGGATGTTTTTTAATTTCAATAGCCTCGCGAATCATCCTGGGGAGGAATCGGTGTTCTTTAGCGAGGATTTGTGGTCTATCAAATCTAATGTAGTGACGGGGGCGATCTTGTACGTGTTCACAGACTGCAGACTTCCCGGAACGTCGATTATTCACACCAGCTATGTGTTCTTTAACGCGGGTTTTTATGGATGTTTTAGTTTGTCCTATATAAGAGAGACCACATTCAAAATCAAGCTTGTACACTCCTGCATCTTGCAGAGGAATATTACACTTGACTGATTGTAAAAACTGACTAATCTTCTTCGGCGGCTTGAAGTATGTTTTAATGGAAGCACGCTTTGAGATGTCGCCAATCTTGTCAGTGACACCTCTGACATATGGCAGTACAGCAGGCACTCGCTCGACTGTGGCCGGCTTCACTCGTTCACTGTGACGTAGGCGCGGGACCCGAAGCTTATTGTCGTGCAAAACTTGCTTGACGTGTTGGAGCTCGGCGGCCAGGTGTTTACTGTCACAGATCCCTCGTGCTCTCTGAAACAAAGATTTACCCACGGTAGCTAACTTCACAGTTCACACAATAATGGATGAAAAATGGTGGTGAATCCACATTCACTACCATTTTTCATCCCTTATTGTATCCATTATTCTATTACAGCATAAATTCTTTACTTTACAAATAAATTCCACAGCTAAACCTATGTTTAGCTGTGGAATTTAGGCTGTAACGGAATAATGGAGGTACGTCCTGCCTTTCCCTCTGAGAGGGTCATGCATTCCACATGTTTTCCAAATGTATTTATTCCCCAGACATACATATTTCTAAATATTTTTCTTCACCTTCGATCACGTGCTAAATCTGTACTTTTTTAACAACTTATTTGCCACCTACTGCGAAATTTAGAGCGAACGCTTGAGTTAACATAGCTCAAAAAGTGGTAGATTTTTAATGGGCCATATACCTGGCATACTGGTTTACAAAAGTTTTACCAATTCCAGGCACTGAGTAAAATTTGGTTAATAAAACACAAGGTCGACATGACCTAGCACAATGCATATTACGAGGGAGGAATAAGTCGCGCTCCAATGATAACGAGTTAGAAAATGCTCGCTATGCGACCTCGATATAACGAAATTGCATTTTAATTATTATTCTACTCAGTAGCACTGAACACAGATGAACACAATTTCATATTTTAGCATTTTATTACAACGCAAACGGGGTTTTCGAAATGTGTGACCATTGCTTTAAATAGTGACACATATTAAAACTCCTATTCCGAGCGTAAAGTTTTTTGCGATTTTATTATGAGCGTCTAGATTAAACGTAAATATACGACATTACTTGTTAGCGTTAATTACCATATATACTATATTCTCAGAAAATAATAAATTATAAAAGTTTAAAACTTATTATTTGAAAGTTCAATCAATAAAAAACCAAAATAAATTATTACATTTCATATTAAGATATACAGAACAAAGAAGTCTGAAGCAACGTAATCATTTTCATTAACATAACAAAAAGCCTTTTTAGAAACCGGCTTGTTCGGGAGGCCGAAGTCGTCAAGTCTGCGCGCGAGACGATTTGTAATGATTCTACCTACTAAAGACTTCAGCTTCATTTCCCGTCTAACAGCTATGAGATTAAGAGTGTGATCGGAGATAATTGTGTTCTTCTGCGGTGGGTCTTGCAAAACTTAGCTACACCTTAAACCACATGGACAGTTTCCACGAGCTTGTTATTCATGTCGTCCACTGCATTGCAATCTACTAGGCACTGAAAACGATTTTATAACTCGAGCTGAAAGGTTTCGGGACTTTGTATTAGAGCATGAGGGGGACGGAGCGTTGACTTCATTAGACGACACCTCTCCTACTCATCGTTAAGTTTCAGTGTTCCTCTAATCATTCGGTGATTGCTACCAGTTTTCACCCTCGCTATCACTGAGAATAAATATTCTTATGATTAATAAAACATCAAATTCTTAATACTGTCCTATTACATCTTTCATACACACACCGAATAGTGTGTATATGAAAATCTTCATTTTTATATCGAGGAAAATAGCTACAGTGATCATTTAATAGTTGGCGTAGAATCTAGCGTAGAGGGCTACGCTATACTTCGCCGCAATAAAATTAAAAAATCAATTTGCTTTGGTGAATATGTATTAGCTTTGTTTAAATATTGTTAAATCTTACCTGTTCATATTAAAATAAAAGTTTGGCTTTTAATTGTACAATTTATTAACAAAAAATTGCAAATATAAGTCGTTCATAAAATAAATAATAATCAAAAAAAAATCTTAATACACACTTCTGTACGCAACTGAACTAAAAAGTAGAAAATAATTTTCATTAAGTTTAAAATAAGAAAATAGTTATTAACATAAAAAAAATCATTTTATTTTGAAAAATCGTCGGGTGCTTTTTCAGACATTTGTATGATGACGATAATTTTACAAATATCCACAAAAATATTTACAATAAATGACATCACGCACCCCACGCTTTTTTACAATTAAATATTTTTTTTTATATTTCTTACTATTTTCTTATTTTAAACTTATTGAAAAGTATTTTCAATTTTTTAGTTCGGTTATCTTCAAAAGCGTGTTGTTTTAGTTTTTTTAAACTATTATTCATTTTATATTTTTTAGTGCGGCTAACTAAAAAGCGTGTTTTTTTTTTGGAACAAAGTTCTTTTACGTGGCTTACAGTAGATTGAACTGGCAGAAATCCTAGTTATTTTATGGAACGAACTTTTTAAATTATTGCATTGTCATCGATCCTTAATAAGTGTGCGAAGTTTCAAATCAATCAGACGTTTTGAAGTGGATGAAAATCAGATTCAAAAATTCCGTTACATAGATACATACCAAGCTAATAAAAGCGTGTTCATAACGACATGGAAATTAGTTCAACTGGTTCAAACTGGAAATACTTATGTATATAGCACACTGAAGTATAATATTACATTATAATACTAATAATATATTATAGGATCAGCCGGCCGGCCACCTGTGCCAAGCCGCTTATATAAAACCGGTTTCTTAATGACCACTTCTGTGTAAACAATGTACACATAACTGCTAACTTAAATTTTATTTTATGTTCTAATTAAATAATTTTTTTGATTGCTCAAAAGTGTCTTAACATCCAGACAAACCCCTTAGGGTACTAAAGATTTGTTTATATTTATATAGTCCTTTTTTATTGAAAAAACGTTTGGAAATCTGAGTTTATTTATAACTAAAATAAATTTCATGATTATAATATGTTGACCGATCGGAACAATGCAGGTCAGACCTAATGGCATCATATAACCATGATTTGCAACCCCTGTCACTATAACAATATCGTTCCAGATCTAACCAACATTTCATTGTTCATTCATGGAATCGACGTGGCACCACTCATTGTTTTAAATTAATTTATGAACACGCAGCTCGATTGCATGCGCACATCATTGCCGCTCGTTATTCAATATTATGCGAAAAACAAAGATAAATTTTTCGGCTTTGAAAATTGTTGTGCGTAAGTTGCCTCATTAAAATTTTATACCGATATGATCGGCCCGTACAATAGCGACGATCACAATTGAAAATATTATTCCGAATGTTCTGACTCCCCGTGTTGTATTCCAAACATTTGTTGTTAAACTAGCTACGGCTTTTATTATAATGTATTGAATGAACTGCTTATTAATTATAATGATTTTCGTAAGTGGAACAAAACACTTTTCTTTAATTTCCTGCCAGCCCATCTTAAATTCATTTCTAAACATAAGCCTCCCCCAAGTAATGCCACAAAGCCCCTGCCCTTGCCTCTGTATCTTCTACCAGGTATTTCGCTTACCTGTACAAGGTCGAGAACTTTTCTTCCTTATACTTTGTAGACTTTTCAATCATTATGCCCAATGCCATTTCAGATTACTGACCCGTTGCGCCTATTTGATGGAATTAAAATTATAGCTTATATTGCTTAAATTGAATGGCTTATTTGTCGAATAATAATCACAACATGATATTATTTACGATTTCTTGTAACAAGCTGCAAGTGGTTGTGTAAATTAAGAAGTTGAAAGCTTGTGACTAAGATACAATAAAAATTCGAAATGGTGTCAATGGTTGTTATAATTGCCGAATTTAGGTACAGTGGCGTATCTCAACTGGGACTAGCTAACATCATAAGACAAGATTAATAGCAATTCAGAAACTTAATACGCCTATTTAAATATTTTTGATTGTCTTTGATCGACATTATTCAACATTTCTCAAAAAAAAACTTTAATTCCACTACAAAAAAATGTATTGTGCAAGCATTTCTTGCAATGGACTGTTGCGTTCATCAATTACATATACTTCTGATGCTAGTTATTTCCGTGTTGCAGGACACATTTTAATATATTAAATTTTGCTATTAAATATAATTCGAAATTAAACACACATTACAATGGAGTCAGAGAAAAAGAGGAATACGCCCACTTTCCTTCGCCCAGCTTCCTCCGCTCCAATATAACCTCATCTACACTCATACGAGTTTGTTTATATGTAAATATAAAAAGACTCGATTTATTTATCAACGAAAATAGCTAGCGACATTATAATTTAAGGTGACAAACGTTCTATACACATCTAGGCCTAACGTCAAAACAAAATTCAGATGCGTCGTGAATCCTAAGGAGTAATATGGCATGCCTCGTTTCCAATAAAAAGCTTTTCCGTTTCTCTACACTCACCTTATTAAACACAGCAACATTAAGCTAACATTTTGTACTTATATTGTGTGAGAGCGTGGTCTTTCCCCGGTCGGGCCGACACATTTGTGCTAAAATCAAAATAAAGCTGCAGCTCGGCTCTACTACCTATGAAATAAAATAAATCTGTGCACTCTTCACTACGTTGAATATTTCTGTGTTAAGTTTCACCGAAGTCGTACGATTAGGTTTCAAGAAGAACGCAATAAAAATTGTATCGGAGTCAAGGATAAAAACGCTCCGCCCGAATAAAGTAAACTAAATAAGTTCACGTGTTTTGCTTTAAGATTTATAGTAAATTGTTCCTTTTCAGGAAAAGGTCAACAAAATATTTAATGGATTATTTTCGTTTAATCTTTGTAGCTTTTGTAATCCTCTTTTTGGACATGGCCGCAGCAAATGTTTGGTCATAACATAAAATTTCATAGAGGCATTTTCGTTAAAAATTTCACGTAACATAGTGAGCACGCGGCTGGCTCGTTAGCCCATACATTATAATGGATCAGTGAACTGGTATTCAATGCCTGTTTTATGAACTATGAAGTGTGTATCATTTTCATAAAATTATTTAGTAGAATGTTTCATTCTACGGCATTTATTTTTTGATATTTTAGTTAAAAGATCAAACAGTTAGTTGTGCTTTTGTTTCTTTGTGAGGTTTTCGGTTTCAATCTTCATGTTATTTGACGATAGTTAGTTGTGCTTTTGTTTCATTGTGAGGCTTTCGGTTTCAGTCTTCATGTTATCTGACGTAAAAGAGATAAGGGTTTTAATAATACTTATTTCTTTTGCTGCGCCAATACTATAGGTTGATTCAATAAAATTAACTAAGTGATCATGAGTGCTACACAGAACTGTAGTCGTCAGGAGTTTTATATTATGGAAAATAAAATGCTATGAAATCCGAAAACTTACTTAGTGTTCCGTAATGGAACTTTTGTAAGGATGTAATAATGTACACTTAGTTTTATTTTAAAAATTTTGGCGTTATGTTGAAACACCAGGAAAATGTATTTTATAGCTTAAGTACATTTTTTTAATGTTTGAATTATTATCCCATCGAAAAAGTTTATGTCAAAATTTATTTTCGATTTCTGTCTAAAGTAATGAATTGATGAAAGGACTAAATTTTTTTATTATTTGAAATACACTGAGCAGCTCCTGATACCCATATTCTGATTCAAAACGATGATGTGTACAGCTGCCCATAGATTTTGTCAATCCAACTCAAAATCTCAAGTGTCCCGGAAACAATGCTGCCACATTCGGTTTTCAGGTTTGACAGTTGGCTCTTTCTGGCAGACAGATCTCTGGCAAAGACTTTGGAGCCCTGGTTCTCCTCGATCGCTTCTTCAATAAGAGCAGTATTAAAGTTTTGTAAGTACCTCTGCATGCATTTGGAGATTTGTCTGATTAGTTTAATGTATGCAGTCAAACCCACTGAAGACTGCAGGTTCATTTCCCGTCTAACAGACATGAGACTAAGAGTGTGATCAGAGAGTTTTTGTGTTCTTATGTGGCGGGCCAATCTCTCTTGTGTCTAGTTTTGCGTCGAAATCTCCTATTAACACCGTATAGTGGGTTTTAATAAATAATGCTATATCTAAATTAGTAAATTGGTTCAAAGTTAATAATTTACATTTAAATGGAACAAAAACAAAATGTATGAAATTCATGACTCCAAATGTCAAACAATTAAATACTAATGTAATTTTAAATGGGGAGAAACTGAGTCTTGTAGATACCACCATTTTTCTTGGAATCACACTAGACGCGAAGCTTCAATGGAGACCCCATATATCAAAACTAGCAAGCAGACTTAGTTCTGCAGCATATGCTGTAAAAAAGATTAGAAGTCTAACTAGTGTTGAAACAGCTAGACTAGTTTACTTTAGCTATTTCCATAGCATAATGTCCTATGGTATTTTGCTATGGGGACACGCAGCTGACACTGAAATTATATTTGTTTAACAGAAGAGGGCCATAAGATCAATTTATGATTTAAAGCCTAAAGAGTCGCTTCGACAAAAATTTAAGGAAATTAATATATTAACTTTGGCCTCTCAATACATTTATGAAAATCTAATGTACGTACACAAAAATAAATGTAGTTTTACAAAAATAAGTGATATTCATTCTGTAAATACTAGGAACAGACACAAGCTAGTAGTACCAGTTGCTCGACTCCATCGAGTCAGTAATTCATTCTTGGGGCGATGTATACGCTTTTACAACAAAATTCCAGAAAATATACAAAATTTGACCTGCTCAAAGTTCAAAAACTTTATTAAACTAAGTTTGTATAAAAAGGGTTATTATAATATTAAGGAATTTATGGATGATAATAACCCCTGGAAATGAGGTGATCGCTGCCAAGCTATTTCTAATTTGTTATGTTGTTAATTTGTGTAACATCATGATTGTAAGCTGTTATTTATTTTAAAAAAAAGTCCCGCTGGGTTTCTTGCTGGTTCTTCCCAGGACAGAGGTTTTTTCCGAACCAGTGGTAATCAAACAAAAGAGTGACTTTCAATAAGTATTATTTATAATCTATATTGAATAAAAAATTTCTGTTTCTGTTTGGAGGAATACATATCTTTTGATATATTCTCATACATTTCCTCCACCTCCTCGTAGGATGTGCCAAGGTTGGTGCGTAAACCTGTATGGATTTCAACGAATACCGTTTTATGATTATGAGTATAAGTTACGCAATCCTAGTCGACGTATTTTCAAATTAAATTAAATTTGTGAATACGTAATTTACATTATTACATACATAATTTACATTAAAGAGAGACTTGTGGACGATAAATCTAACACCTCCTTGGGACAGATCGTCGCTCTCCCGGTGATAGAACAAGTTGCCGGTTTCGGGGATTACCGTGTCCTCACCTTCTCTTTGGACTTCAGATAGTCTCAAATACCCCAGCGCAACTTGTCTATTTCTTCTTTCAGCTCCAGGACTTTCTCGTCAGTCCTTAGGGTGCGTGCGTTGTATGTTGCAAAGTCAGTTAATTTGTTTTGGGTTCAGCTTTTTAAAAAGCTATTTAGTACCATAGTATTATATTTATTTCGTTACGGTAATAAATAGTAACTTATAATATTCCATTTAATTTATTCTATTAGCTGATGAGTTGCCTATTTGTCTGTGATGTGTACATATGTAATCGTATTAGTAGAATAATATTTATGTGCGTGTATGGTAGTCAAAGGTATGTTTACAAACTGTTGATGTAACCTGTCTATAAAATAAATAAATAAGCCGCCTATGCACAGTAAAGTAAAGCAACTGTTTACATTCATTCATTTTTTTACAATATCCACAAAGTAGCATCCTGATGGAGGGAAAATTCGGAAATTAGGTCATTCTAAATAAATTTTTCAATTATTGAAAGCTGCCAATAGCATTTGTATCTACGTGGCAATGCAATTGTATTTTGATTCTTAATTGAGACGTAAAAGATGTCTATGGGCCACAGCGTCCACTTACTATTAAGTGGACTGTGTGCTTGTTTGTCTACCTTATTCTATTAAAAAAAACTTATTTCTTTCTTTTTTGTTTTTAACTGAGTTCAAAAACGACTGACTACTAAATTCGACTGCATAATTTTTTTTTAGTTAAACCGATTTTGATGATTCTTTTTTTATTTGAAAGCTTCTTTTGTAGTCCCATATACATTTTATCGAAGTCTGATCGGTAGTTTTTGAGTTATCCGTAATAATGTATATTGAAGTCGGTTGTACAAAATTTTTAATTTTACCAGTTGTGTATAAATGTCTTTAAATTCCTTATGATTTACAATTTGATCAATGATAACAAAAAAATATTTTCTGAAATCTTTTTGCGTTTCAATTAACAGTTACTACATGAATTATTAAACAGGGAATTTGTCAAATGGAAAGTAATTATTAATGTTGTTACATTCGACTTTAATTTGCGTGACAGGATTAGACGTGTTTGATACATGAGTTATACTAATCAACATGCAACTATGGAATGACGTGTCATAAAGAGCGACATAGATTCGTATGTTGTTAAATCAATTTGTTATTCCAGATAAGAGTCATGTTTAATGTTTTTTAAGTTTCGTGTCCTGCGGTTTATAATACAATTTTTTATACACAGTCTGTAGTGACGTAGCAGTTTACAGAAACAAATTTACTAAAATTGAATATTGCCGACTAATTGTTATGAGTATATTAAAAAAGTTTTAAATAACAAAAATAGGAAGTAGAGCTTTGCTCAGAGATACTTAAATAATATCTAAATACAAAATTCATCCAAATCGCTAGAGCAGTTTCCGTGAAACCAATTACATATACTACACATATCAAATATATATATATATATATATATATATATATATATATATATATATATATATATATATATATTAGGGATTGTGTAAAAATATACAAAAAAAATATTTAAAATAGTATGCTCCACTGCCAAGTCTTTGCATTTAAGTAACAAAATTAAGACGGCTTCTAATAAAATTAAAACGAAGTGGAGTATAATTAGTAGTGAAACTGTAAAGGTCAACTGTCGCAATTTAAACTACCGGTAAGGTTTTAACAACAAATTAACTGAATCAGTTCAGGGTGTTGCATTGGATATTAAGAAATATTTTACTGATATTCCGCTCTTACCCACTAAATCACTGAATTCTTATCATGCCGTCGCCCAATCATTAATTAAACAAAATGTAAATTTATGTACAAAGAATTTTACATTTTATAAAATATCATCAAAATATATTGTAAAATATTTTACAACTATTGACATTCAGAAAACTGCAGAACTGTGAGGGATTCCCGTTAAAGTTATTGCGTCCATAATAGATATAATTGCGCCTTAACTAGCTATTATTTTTAATAATATTATCGAATTGTGTGTTTCCTGATTAAATGAAGAGTAGTAAAGTAATACCTATATATAAATCTGGTAGCACATTAGATCCCGCCAATTTTAAACCAATTTCTGTACTGCCAATACTTAGTAAAATTTTTTTAAAAAATATTCTTTTACAAGTGTTAATTTAAATTTTCAAATTAAAATGACAATTATTAAAATATGACGAAGTAAATAATGCTATATCTAAATCAGTAAATTAGTTTAATGTTAATAACTTGCATTTAAATGGCACTAAAACGAAATGTGTAAAGTTCATGTCTCCAAATGTCAAACATTTAAATCATCATCATCATCATCATTAAAGCCCGTCACAAGTCCACTGCTGAACATAGGCCTCCCCTAAGGAATGTCACAAAACACGATCCTGAGCTACCTGCATCCATCGGCTTTCTGCATGTCTTACCAGGTCGTCACTTCATCTAGTGGGGGCACGCCCTACACTTCGTCCGCCGTTACGAGGCCGCCACTCGAGAACCTTTTTCCCAATCGGTTGTCGGTTCTTCAAGCTATGTGGCCAGCCCATTGCCACTTCAGCTAACTGATACTTATGGGCTATGTCGGTCTTTCTGGTTCTACCGAGGATTTCCTCATTTCTAATTTTATCACGAAGAGAAACTCCGACATAGCCCTCTCCATAGCTCGCTGAGCAACCTTGAGCTTCCTAACCGGCCAGCAGTGAAGGACCACGTCTCAGTTCCATATGTCATCACTGGCAACACGCACTGGTTGTATAGTCTCGTTTTTAAGTTTCGAGGTATACCTGACGAGAAGATGTGCTGTAATTTCCCGAACGCTGCCCAACCGAGTTGAATCCGTCGATTGACCTCTCGGTCGAAGTTGGACTTACCTAGTCAGACTATTTGTCCCAGGTAAACATACTCTTCAACAACTTCGAGCTTAGTGCTCTCAACAACTACCGGCATATGTGTGACATGGACATGAAACATAATCTTTGTTTTGTCTATGTTCATCTTAAGACCTATCCGTTGGGAGACACTATTGAGGTCATTGAGCATATTGCTTAGGTCCTCCAGCGATTCTGCCATAAGGACTATATCGTCGGCAAATCCCAAAAAACAATTTAAATAATAATATAAAATTAAATGGTGAGAAACTGAGTCATGTCGATACCACCATTTTTCTGGGAATATCACTTGACGCGAAGCATCAATGGAGGCCCCATATATCAAAATATATATTGGTAAATCCAATTGGGCATACCTTAAGCGCATTAAAAAAATTACGTATAACATGATTATACGGAATTATTAAAGTAGTTTAAATACATTTCGATAGCACTATCGGCTTCAACACCCTCGAAAACCATGAAAATGACACCCATGATGAAAAAATTGATACCTATTGCAGCCACCATCTTGGATTTACATTTCGACAGCACTATCGGCTTCAACACTCTTAAAAATCATGAAAATGACACCCGAGATGAAAAAATTGGTACCAACTTCAGCCGCCATCTTGGATTTACATTTCGACAGCACTATCGGATTCAACACCCTCGAAAACCATGAAAATGACACCCAAGATGAAAAACTTGATATCTATTGCAGCCGCCACCTTGGAATTACATTTCGACAGCACTATCGGCATCAGCACCCCCGAAAACCATGAAAATGACACCAATGATGAAAAAATTTATATCTATTGCAGCCGCCATCTTGGATTTACATTTCGATAGCACTATCGGCTTCAACACCCTCGAAAACCATGAAAATGACACCCATGATAAAAAAATTGGTACCTACTTCAGCCGCCATCTTGGATTTACATTTCGACAGCACTATCGGCTTCAACACCCTCGAAAACCATGAAAATGACACCCAAGATAAAAAAAATTATATATTTTGCAGCCGCCATCTTGGATTTACATTTTGACAGCACTATCGGCTTCAACACCCTCGAAAACCATGAAAATGACACCCATGATGAATAAATTGGTACCTAATTCAGCCGCCATCTTGGATTTACATTTCGACAGCACTATCAGCTTCAACACCCTCGAAAACCATGAAAATGACACCTATGATGAAAAATTTTATACCTATTGCAGCCTCCACCTTGGATTTACATTTCGACAGCACTATCGGCTTCAGCACCCTCGAAAACCATGAAAATGACACCCATGATGAATAAATTGATACCTATTGCGGCCGCCATCTTGGATTTATATTTCGACAACCCTATCGGTTTCGACACCCTCGAAAAGCATGAAAATGTCACCCATGACAAAAAAATTATACTACTTACTTTTAGTACGTACTACTATTATTTATTCTGTGCTTTTAAATATTGTAATAAAAAAATCTCTTATTATTATTATAATCAAGTATTTAAGAAATTTGATTATTCGAATATTGTGTATTTGTACAGCGATCTTTTTGAGCCGCTGAAAACAACCGAAACAATGTCCACTCACGACGGCGACTTTCATGTATATACAATGTACTCTCTGACGGCGACTGAAGCCGAACTAAACTTAATACAAAGGTACTCTGTGAACTAAACTACTCTGTGGCTGTAGATCCCCATTTACAGAAACAATTTATATACGAGGTAACCAAATCAACGAAAATTTCGCCATTTTGGATCCGAAAGAAATTAATTATAGCTAAACAAAACAAAATTACACTGCCATTTACATTCAGTGGCTTCCCACATGATAGATGAAGAGATTAAAAAATAGATTGAGTTAAATAATTGATATTTTCAAAAGTTATAATGTTTACAAGCCACAGGGACATGATAAATCCACACCATAAGCCACTAAAACCCTTTTTTTTATTTAAAAATAGCAATTAATCGATTTAAAAAAAATATTAATAAGTTCAACAATCATTTATCTTTCTAACAATGTGCTTTTTATATCATTTGTATGTATAATATGATTGCTAGATACGATTTTATTCGATAAAATGTTGGAATTTTAATTTTTAGGCGATAGTAGAACATTACCTTGCGCTTTCGCTTAAGGTATGCAATTAGCAAGCAGACTCTACTGCAGCATGTGTTGTAAAATACTTACCAATGTTGAAACAGCTAGACTTGTTTATTTTAGCTATTTCCATAGCATAATATTGTACGGTATTTTGCTATGAGGGTACGCGACTGCCACTGGAATTATATTTTTTTTACAGAAGAGGGCCATACGAGTAATCTATGATTAAAAACCAAAAGAATCGCTCGAAAGAAAATTTAAGGAAATTAATATATTAACTTTGGCCTCTCATTACATTTATTTATTTATTTATTTATTTAAAACTTCATATACACATGTGGTATATAGGCGGACTTAATGCCTAAGGCATTCTCTACCAGTCTACCTTGGGATGATGCAGAGATAGAATGAAGTAGATGTTATAAAAAGTAGATATACTAGTACTATTTATGTAAATTTAATTTACGTACACAAAAATAAATGTAGTAATATAGAAATAGTGATATTCATTCTGTAAATACTAGGAACAGACACAAGCTAGTAGTACCAGTAACTCGACTCCACCGAGTCTTCATTCTTGAGGCGATGTAAGCACTTTCATAACAAAATGCCAGAAAATATATAAAATTTGAAGTGCTCAAAGTTCAAAAAATGTATTTAACAAAGTTTGTGTAAAAAGGGTTATCATAATATTTAGGAATTTATGGATGATAATAACCCCTGGGAACGAGGTGATCGCTAATAAGCTATTTCTTATTTTGTTTAATGTGGTTAATTATGTAACATACGGGATTGTATGCTTTTATTTTAATTTAAAGTCCCGCTGGATTTCTTGCTGGTTCTTCTCACTACAGAAGTTTTTTTCGAACCAGTGATAATTAAACAAAAGAGTGACTTTCAATACGTATTATTTATAATGTATTTTGAATAAAAAGTTACTCTTTCTGTTTCTGTTTCTATCATCACAGAGTATGAGATGTGGACCAATACTTCAAAAGTCAGAAAATAGAACTATCAAAATTTTTATGGTCTTTTTAATCATAGCTTGTTTGTTATATAAGGCCATTTAAGAGTTTGCGATTGGCTTACATAACTTGAAAGTGGTTTGAAGGGAGTAAGACCGATTACCTGCGTTGATTATGCACCTGATTTGACCTGAATTGATTTCAGCATTTTTTGAGATATATGCCAGGTGGTGGCGTAAGAGGAACCACATTTTTTTTCGTGGGTGCCGTAAGAGGTGACAGTACTCTAAATTGATCTTTTGCCTTTTTTATAGGATAGAGTGACAAACAAACACACAGTCCATCTGATGGTAAGTGGTTGCTGGGACCCATAGACATCTACATTTATTCTCAATAAAGAATCAAAATGCAGATGCGTCATCACTTGTGAAGACTAAGATGTAATGCCTCTTTTCCAGTTAAATGGGTCTCCGGTTTTGTACACTCACCATACGAAATACAGCAGTAGTAAGCTGCTATTTTACGCTGGTATTCTGTGAGAGCGTGTTCCTTCCCCGGTTGAGCCGACCTATTCGTGCTACAACTATACTAATAATATAGCTGCAGCATGGCGCTATCACGTATAAACTATCACTATATGCTTGTATTGCCATTTATTTTAATTTACTTATAGATTTTTAATTCAGAATATGTGGGCTTGGTGAAGGAGATACCCTGCCATAAATCCGGTGTCAAGTAGGTATAAGTCTTAGCGATTGCAGCATAGGTTGTCTTAGCAAAATTATTCAATGTACCACTTGATCCTGGAGCAGAAATGTAATAATCTTGAACACCACCCATCTGTAGTACCTTTTAGGAGCTGGGACAGATATAATGCCAGTATCACGGAGTGCACGTATCAGTCTCACAGTTACTGACCCATACTTTCCAATGAACTTGCACATCACAGTGTCAGGTTTTCCAATTTTATCACCCCAGCATCCTCCACGGACAGTGAGAACGAATAATTTAGCAAGTATAATTGTTAATCGCACCTCTTATGGCTCTAGCAGTTATACCAGGCACAAATACTCGCACCGAAAACGGACATCAGCATTAAAGTGGCGAGATGCTAGGTACTGCGATCGTTAATTTGTTTTGCTTGCTAAACATGACGATTAAGGCAAATTTTACCTATAATGAGGGAGATTCATGTCCAGCGGGTGGACTTTTACGGGATATTAATAATGATTATAAAGATAATTATATAACATAATAGGACCCCGTGTGCGCATCTAAAACACATCATAACGAAACACAGCAGCATTAAGCTTCGATCAGGTCTACCAGCACGTGGCGTGTCTAGCACGTAACGTGGCAGCACAGACAACAGATTTCACATCTCGTCTACCCGGCATAAACAGAAGTCATCAGGCATACTATAAAGTGCACTTGCTTACCATGTTCCGCAATTTTTGATAGAAGAACAGCCATGATGGCAGTTTTACTAGAACGGGAAGAAACGGGTCGTGTAAAAGAACTACTGAGGAAAAGAAAGTTTGCAGTTCATCCCATGAATTTAGAACAAAAATAAGGGAGAGAATTCTATACATTATACAAGGAGCTTGTGGATGATGTAATGACTGACTAACTCTTCATGTAATAATAATTTAAACTTGACATTAAATTGTTATAATTATAATAATAGGTTTAATTTAATAGACATTAATAATTTAATTAAGAAATTTTTGACTAGAGATAGGTATTACCTATCTAAATATAATTTAAGACAGACAGGAAATGTTATGTAATGTGTGTATAATGTAATGTGAAAGATATTGTGAACCTCTCTGTTGAGCGAAATGTATAAATGGCATGTGTTGAGTTTGAGCACCTCATTGTTGTGAGCTTCTACAGACCCCCTTGTTCTATATACGATACTTTTGAAAAAATCATGGAGGAAGTTTTTGCTAA
Organism: Parnassius glacialis; assembly: GCA_033319125.1. NCBI lineage: Eukaryota > Metazoa > Arthropoda > Insecta > Lepidoptera > Papilionidae > Parnassius > Parnassius glacialis. Next base: position 633,298 of record JAVANC010000017.1, on the reverse strand, counting down.
GCTTTTTTGTGAAGACTTTAATATCAATCTCCTAGAAGCTTTCTCCATCAATATTAAATTTAGATCATTTTTTAAATCCTATAATCTTTTTAGTATATTTTTAGAGCCAACGCGTAATGCTCAATCTAGTGCAACATGTATAAACAGCATTTTTACAAATGTGGAGCCGTTGCATAAAGGAGGTTGGCCAAATCGTACCAGACGATGAAACGATGGCGTCACTATATGCAATATTTATGAAAAATATCCTTATTTTTTAAGATCTTAAAAAACAAAAAAAATACCTGTCTAAGTAGCCACAAGAAAAAGTTATCCTTTTATTTTTGTTTTTGTAACTGTTTCAAAATTATTTAAAATAATGGTTTCTGAACGCACTGGAACGCACCTAATGACGATTCATTTCACGTATGAAAGGACTTTGTATTCAAAGACTATAATTATTCACGTTTTTCTGAATAGTTGTTAATTGTAATTGAAGTTAATTAGTATGTAGGTTTCAAATCAACTACTATACTGATTTAGTATGTACTGGATTAATGTCATAAAAATAATAATGTAGCTTCATAGTTAGCTAAGAGTTTTGTTCAATTACGAACAACGGAACGTCATTTGTCATCGACAAGTTACATAATCTGTGGTCGTCGGTCGAAGCTATTGATTGTCACCCGGCAATAATTTGCATCATCTTATTTGCTTCACTTGTTGTTGTGGATTGTAATACTGATGATAATGATCTGAAAGAAATCGAAATAAATGGAAACGAGATTGCTAATTACCCTCCTTAATTATCGCTTACTACACTTTTAGGCTACGTAGCAGTCGGATAAAAGGTAGTTGTTTGTTCTAACCCCAGAAGTATTGTTGACGTTATTATAAAACATTGTGGCTATTTACGAGTATGATTTTAAGGCGGGATGGTGTTAACAACATAAAAACAAGCCAATCTAACTATAGTTTGTTTTGGGACATGAAAAATAAAAGTCAAGTCCAGCTCCTACAGAAATTTGGCCATTGTTCTTTTAAAAAAATTAAGTTCTGATCACTGTTGACAAGTAGTATCGTTACCTTATGTTCACTAAAAGCAAGTAGATGAGAAAGTTGTGTTTGTTCCAGTAAATGCATGTCGCTTAGATAAATTTAGAAGTAACATAGTGAAAACACTTCCATCACTTTCATACCAAAATGATCCTAATTTTTTGTATGGAACATAATTTAAGCTTGTTTGCAATTAATTTAATAATACTTTTACTCCTTAAATATTCTGCCTGAAAAGTCAGACGTCATACAGTGTATGGGCGACGATAGGAGTCCACAGGAGCAGACATAGGTTATATGATCTTTACCATGAAAGGTCATATAATCATAGCGTCGAATTTAGGGAATATGTAAAAAAATATTCAAAAATATTTTAAAAAATGTGCTCCACAGCCAAGTCACTACCAAGCCAAGAAACTGGTAAGAACAACTCTCGCAATTCAAACTACCAGTATTAACAACAAATTAACTGAATCAGATTAGGACGTTGCAATGGTTTTTCAGAAATATTTTACTGATATTCCTATATTGACCACTAAGTCACTGAATTCTTCTCCTGCCGTCACCGAATAATTACTTAAACAAAATGTAAATGCGTGTACAAAGAATTTTACACTTCATGAAGTATCATCAAAAGATATTGTTAAATATTTTAAAACTATTGATGTTAAAAAAACTGCGGATCTGTGGGGGATTTCCGTTAAAGTATTGAGTCTATAATAAATACAATCGCGCCTCATTTAGCTATTATTTTTAATACTAGTATCGAATCTGGTGTGTTTCCTGAATTAATGAAGCATAGTAAAGTAATACCTTTATTTAAATCTGGTAGTGCATTAAACTCCGCCAATTTTAGACCTATTTCTCTACTACCAACATTTAGTAAGATTTTTGAAAAAAATATTCTTGATCAAATGTTAAATTTCTTTAACATAAATAATTTACTTCATAAAAATCAATTTGGTTTCACAAGGGGTCGCTCGACAACTGATGCCGGTGTTGACCTGACTAAATATATCTTTAATGCATAGGAGAATACACGGGATGCTTTGGGTATATTTTGTGATCCGTCCAAGGCCTTCGATTGTGTTCACCATGAGACATTAATCAGGACACTTCAATACTATGGTGTAAGAATTAATGGTCTTAAATTAATTATTTTATATTTAAACAAGAGAACGCAAAAAGTTGTCATTAACTATATGAGCTCCTCCGGGTCGATGGTACTAATGGGCGTGCCCCAAGGCTCAATGCTCGGCCCCTTTCTATTTCTTTTCTACATTAATGACTTATCTTACATAGTAGGGGATAACCATGATATTGTATTATTTGCAGATGACACTTTATTAATTTTCAAATTAAGTCGACAATTACAAAAATATAACGAAGTAAATAATGCTATATCTAAATTAGTAAATTGGTTCAATGTTAATAAATTGCATTTAAATGGCACTAAAACGAAATATATGAAATTCATGACTCCAAATGTCATACAGTTAAATACTAATGTAATTTTAAATGGGAAGAAACTGAGTCTTGTAGATATCACCATTTTTCTTGATTCACACTAGACGCGTTACTTCAATGGATCCCCCATATATTAAAACTAGCAAGCAGACTTAGTTCTGCAGCATATGCTGTAAAAAAGATTAGAAGTCTTACCAGTGTTGAAACAGCTAGACCAGTTTACTTTAGCTATTTCCATAGCATAATGTCGTATGCTATTTTACTATGAGGTCACGCAGCTGACACTGAAATTATATTTGTAAAACAGAAGAGGGCCATAAGAGTAATTTATGAGTATGAGATCCTAAAGAGTCGCTGCGACAAAAAATTAAGGAAATTAATATATTAACTTTGACCCGTGAATACATTTATAAAAATGTAATGTACCTACGCACACAAAAATAAAAGTAGTTTTACAAAAATAAGTGATATTCATTCTGTAAATACTAGGAACAGACATAAGCTAGTAGTACCGGTTACTCGACTCCATCGAGTCAGTAATTTATACTTGGGGCAATGTATTTGATATTTGAGTCAGTAATTCATTCTTGGGGCGATGTATTTTTATTAGTTAGTATTTTAATTTTGTTGCTCTACTACAAAATTCCAGAAAATATACAAAATTTGACCTGCTCAACATTAAAAAACTTTATTAAACTAAATTTGTACATATAAGAATTTAGTTATTATTATATTAAAGAATTTACAGGTGATAATAACCCCTGGAAATGAAGTGATCGCTACCAAGCTATATCTAATTTTTTGTGTTGTTAGTTTGTGTAACATTCATGATTGTAAGCTATTATTTTAAAAAAGAGTTGAAGGAGTTTCATTAGTAGGATATTGTGTGATTCCTTTACGATGACGGAAAGATGACTAAGAAGTATTTCTGGAAATAGATAGCTGGGTCAAATTTGCTTCAGTATTTTTGGAAGTAGATGGCTGGGTCACTGGTGTATCAATATTACGTTTTTTGGTTAGCTGGAATATTGTTAAGAGTTGGTCTTTCCATAAAGTATGGCAATAAAGAGAAATCTTATCCTCATATTTACATTTTTTCTTAGATACGTTAGCTCATTCACTTTCCGTGTCTTTTTTTCTTTATGGCAGGTCTGATTGCATAGCGTAATAAAACCCAATATTTCTTGCACTTATCATCTGAAATAAAAAACAATCTATTTAATTTTATTGCTGATTTTTGGCAACCGGAGACTCCTACGTCACTAGGTATAGCATACATCTATCGACTTGGTGTGAGCACTGTGCATAATATAATTGAAAAATTATGTACTGCTATCATACAAGAAATAACAGAAGAATTTATGCCACTACCTACTAAAAATTAGTTAAAAATATCAGAACGATTTTGTAATGTATGAAACTTTCCTAACTACTTTGGTGCCATGGATGCCAAACACGTCGTCATAACAGGTCCATCCAACAGTGTTTCTCTGTAAATTTTAACTATAAAAAACTTTTTCGGTAGTTTTAATGGCTATCGTTGATGCCGATTATAAATTTATATGTGTGGATATAGGTTAATTTGGCAAAAATAGTGACAGGGGAATATTATCTAATTCAAATATTGGAAAATCTATGGTGGAGAATAATTTAAATGTACTTGAAGAAAAATACCTTCTGGTACTGAGATGCTGATACCGCATATTATTATAGGTGATGAAGCATTTACCACATGTACCACGCAAAATATATTTTAATGACTGATTATCGCGTGCAATAGAAGAAGTGAAAAATGTATTTTTAAAATTAGACCAAAAGTTTCGTTTGTATAATATGAGCATCCAATGCAATCCGAAAATGCAGACGAGGTAATAATGACTACCTACATTTTCCACAACTTTATTAAATATAACAATGCCCATGCAAATGAAAATACAACTGTTAATAATTTGATAAATTTACCAAGGCAAGGCGAGAGTAGGTCAGTTCACCGCTTTTGATGTCAGAGACAAACTTACTCATTTTTTTGATTTGCCTGCAGAAACAATGTAAAGAAACACGATTATTCATAAATAAAATCATTTTCACATGAAACTTGCAGTTTTTCTGCAATTTATTTCCATGTATAATCTTTTTTTTTTATTATCACTGTACCAGCGATCACACATGTCGTACAAAAATGTATATTCCCTAACCAATTCAATAAATTTTTCGTGATTCATGTTTCACCATCAAGCCGTTGAATGAAAAATAACCAAACGTTGTCTGTCAGTGTCAGCGCGGCGATCACATTCATACTAGCCGCGCGATTGCAATACAGACGCGCAGACTTTTTTAACAGTGGTAGAGCCAGGCGGCAGCTTTTGCTGTTGCACGGATGGGCCGGCTCGAACCGGGGTGGTACCACGACCTCACAGAAAACCAGCGTGAAGTAGAAGTTTACCTCTGCGTTTCGCTTGGTGAGTGCAGGTGGCCGGAGGCCCTTTTTACTGGAAATGAGGCATTCCATCTTAGTCCTCACGGGTGACAACGCATCTGCATTTTGATTTGTAATAGAGGATAGATGTAGATGTCTATGGGCCCCAGCTACCACTTACCATCAGGTGGACTGTGTGCTCGTTTGTCACCCTTATCCTATAAAAAAAATACTATAATGCAGAATGCTGGCCGGTGCCGGCCCGTGTTTGCGCGAACAAGTTCCGCTTGCGTGCACTAGATGTGAATATATCTATATAAAGTGTATCAAAGAATATTATTTTGCCTGTTATGCCCCGTGTCTATCAAACTCAATGTCTGTAGATCTGAACGAAGCTTTAACCTCACAGAATTACTATTCTCACAGAATACCACCGCAAAATAGCAACTTAATGTGTTCCATGGAACCAAATTCTTATCTGCGGTTGCTTCTTTTTATTTATTTACATATATAACGCAAAGCTTAAACATATTTGTCCATTTTTATTATTTTCAAAAGCCACCGTTTTAACAAACATATCACTTAACGTTTTTAGGGTAGGTTACCGATCATTAATTAAAACTTAACTGTTAGTTAAGTACTTATGCGGTGACACCTAACTTTAACTAACATGACTCGTTCAAATGTGTTTGACACTAAGCGGCGCGTGTCGGTTGTTAATCAACTCGCAACCGACAACCGACATATCATAACATGCGTTTGAAATCCGCACGCTGTTAAATGTTAAATCGAAATATGTAATTACCTAAATTTATTTTTTGATAATTCACATAGAGTGTACAATTATCGCACTAATGCCTTGAGGCGTTTTCTACCAGTGAATCACGAGCTAAGCAGCAAACTTAGACAGGTGCCATAATAACATGAAAATATGACTATGTAGACTTGGTTATAAATACATAAAACAAATAAATACCATACTTAAAATATATTATATAACTGCAAATAACCTAAATAATATACCGAGGCGGCTGACAAGTTCTCGGACTAAGGTACTTAATGAAAGAATATACTCGTATATGGTTTCTATTTTTATTTTTCAATATAATCTCCATCGAGTGAAATACATTTCTTACATCTCGCTTACAACCCCCTTTGACCCACCCAAAATTTTTCTGTATCTTTCTCTTTAAAATGACGATCAACCGCAGCTTTCATTTCGTTGTCATCTGCAAATCTCCGGCCCCGTAGGGCCAAAAGGACTTTAAAATCAAATCTTGAAAATCTTGAAAATTTAAATTGGAAACAGGAAAAATTGCTAGGTGCTAGGTCTGGGCTATACAGAGGGTGGTCAATCTCTGAGAACCCCGTGTCTTTCAGGGCTTGCCTAGCAACTTGTGCGGTGTGAACGGGTGCGTTGTCTTGCACGTCGTTTCTGTACAATAGCCTCGTGAACCTGAGTCAATAAATTGGCATAATATTGGCCATTCATTTTAGTTCCCCTGGATAGATAGTAAATAAGCAAAATTCCCGCTATGCCAGAAAACAGTCGCCATTAGCTTGGACGCCAACTTCTCCAGCTTGAATTTATTCGGCATCCTTTCTCCTTTTCTTTTATCGATTGCATGGATTCTTGTTTGGACTCCAGATCATATTGGCGAATCCATGTTTCATCTTCGGTAACTATCCGTTGCCAAATGTCTTCTTTGTTATCGCCGTCTAGCTCCAAAAATTCTTTGCACCTTGCGAGTCAAAGTTGCTTGTTGAGCGGTGTGAGCATTTTCGGTATCCAGCGCGCGCTAATTTTTCTTATATTCAAATGTTCATGTAAAATTTCTCCTACTCGTTCTTTGCCAATCTGCAGTTCTTTAGCAATCTGCCATTATTTAATTCTTCGGTCGACAAGAACGATTTTTTTCGACTTTTCAGACGTTTTCTTCGGTCAGAACCGTGACAGAGCAAGGGTCGTCTCCACAGTTGTCCTTGTTGAAATATGTGAGCCCAATTTTTCACCATCGTATATGAAGGCGCAGAATCCTGAAGAAGCGATGACATCTCTTCAAAAATGTCTTTCGGGGTATTTCCCTTCTTCACAAGAAATTTTATCACGGCGTGGTGTTCAAATATCCGAGAATTTCCAGATTCGGCTGCATGGTGTTGTTTCTTGTTCAATAAATAATTGAACTATGAGTGCAAACTGAATTAGTAATTGACTTTATAATGTTGCAACTAGTGACATTAGTAACAAGCTAATTATTCATCGTTAAGTACCCTAGGCCGCGAATTTTTCAACCGGCCTGGTATACCTGATACAGAATATACGCAATATTTATATAATACATAACACACATTTGAAGGATACTAACAAACGAAAATATTACACAAATCAACTTAAAAAGAAACATGCGTGAGTGTCATGGAACACTCGGTTGGAACGAAGTTCCTTATAATATATAATAAACGTATTATATTATTGATTAACAAATACAAATAAATGTGTATTTTATTTTCAAGGGGTAGTGACGAAAAAGTCTTACACTTTTTGTCGCCTAGCTCCCATCCGCCAAACCCGTACCGTCCGATAAGGAACTTCGTTCCAAAAATTATTAATATCAAGCCATACCTAAGCAAAAATATTTAAGAAAGTTATCTGCTGGAAAAAGAAAGGTGGGAAAAAATTATGAGACACTCACTATTTTCTTAAAGACCGAAAAAAGACAAAAGCCGGTTTCCTAATATGGGAGGTAATTTATTCCAAAGCTTTATGGGCTCTGCAGTGAAATACTGAAACGTATAGTTGATATGGCGAGAAAAAACATAAACTAGTTGCTCGGAGGATCGCAGGTTACAATTACGAGAAGAACCCAAAGACTCCACCATCTTATATATACATACGATTTTTTTTATTGTTGCTCAAATTTCGATGCAGCATAATATTATATTTAACTATTCTTGTTGCAATAAAAAAATGCCTATCGTGCCATGATAGTAAAAATAGGTAAGGGGGTAGCAACTACCCAAATGAACTCTTATAAAAATAGGAGTTTAACATACTAATATGTTTTTGGATGTGTTCTACCTTACATTTTTTTAATTCTTGTATGGATATTATTATATTATTATTAAGATGATTAAACGTCGCCGCTACATCAGATTTGATAGACCACAATTTAGTAAAAGAACATCGATTCTTACCAAGAATGATCCGTGGGGCTACTAAAATTAAAAAGCATCCTAATTTCAATAGAGAGGTAAGCTGGGTACTACGAGTACCACCTGCTTGTGACCGAAAATTAAAACTAAATCCAAGCATATCACTGCAAAACTTTAAAATACAGTAATCTCATACTGCGTAGATCGAAATAAAGTTAATAATTAAAAATCTGAAGGTACTCCGGGTTAACTTTGACATCGAAATATCAAACATTGACATCGGTCCTCCCGTGACCATGGGTGCTGGTAAGCACCTGAAATGTCGAAAATTATATGTAAGTTAAATTAATCGTGTTAAATTTGTAAAAATAGTTATATTCAACTCCTTTTACGTACAACTGTGGATTAAGTTAATAGGTCAGGGAAAAAGTTTCTTACACAAGTACACGATTTATTAGTTTTCTATCAGTGAGTTCGTGTTCAGTGATGTCTCAGTGATCGCCAGGGTGAAAACCGGCAGCGATCACCGAATGGTGAGAGGCACACTGAACCTAAATGTTAAGTTGGAGAGGTCTCGTCTGATGAAGTCAACGCTCCGTCCCCCTCGTGCTCTAATCCAAAGTCCCGAAACCTTTCAGCTCGAGTTACAAAACCGTTTTCAGTGCCTAGAAGACTGCAATGATGTGGACGATATGAATGACAAGCTCGTGGAAACTGTCCATGCGGTCGGAGCTAAGTTCTGCAAGACCCGCCGCAGAAGAACACAAAAACTCTCCGATCACACTCTTAATCTCATGGCTGTTAGACGGGAGATGAAGCTACATTCTTCAACAGATTTGACAGCATACAGGCAACTGAACAGACAGATCTCCAAATGCATGCGGCGGGACTTGCGCAACTTCAATACAGCTCGTATTGAAGAAGCGATCGAGCGGAACCAAGGCTCCAAAGTCTTTGCCAGAGATCTGTCTGCCAGAAAGAGCCAACTGTCAAAGCTGAAGACCGAATGTGGCAGCATCGTTTCCGGGGCACCTGAGATTTTGAGTGAGATTGAGAGGTTCTATGGGCAGCTGTACACGTCATCGTTGGAGCCACACGCAAGTGTGAGTAATGATCCAAGAGCGAGTCTTGTCCGACACTATTCCGAAGATATCCCGGACGTCAGTCTGAGCGAGATTAGAATGGCTCTCCAGCATCTTAAAAACGGCAAGGCCCCAGGCGAGGATGGAATTACAGCGGAGCTTCTGAAAGCGGGTGGAAGACCGGTACTTGAAGTCCTTCAGAAGCTCTTTAATTCCGTCCTCCATGGTGGCATTACACCGGAGGCGTGGAGCAGAAGTGCGGTGGTCTTGTTCTTCAAGAAAGGTGACAACGCTCTCTTGAGGAACTACAGACCGATTTCCCTTCTGAGCCGCGTCTACGTGCTGTTTTCGAGAGTCATTACGAATCGTCTCGCGCGCAGACTTGACGACTTCCAGCCTCCCGAACAAGCCGGTTTCCGAAAGGGCTTTAGCACCATAGACCACATACATACCCTTCGGCAAATTGTACAGAAGTCCGAAGAGTACAATTTGCCACTATGTCTGGCGTATGTGGACTATGAGAAAGCCTTTGATTCCGTAGAAATTTGGGCGGTGCTGCAGTCCCTTCAGCGATGCCAAGTTGACTGTCGGTATATCGAAAGTGCTGAAGTGTTTGTACAGTAGAGCTACGATGGCTATCCGAGTACAGAACCAGAGTACGAAACCTATCCAATTGCAGAGAGGTGTAAGACAGGGTGATGTTATATCCCCGAAACTCTTCACCGCTGCATTGGAAGACCTTTTTAAGGCTTCTGTACTGGAAAGGATACGGAATTAACATCAATGGCGAGTACATCACTCACCTTCGATTTGCCGACGATATAGTCCTTATGGCAGAATCGCTGGAGGACCTAAGCACTATGCTCATTGACCTCAATAGTGTCTCCCAACGGATAGGTCTTAAGATGAACATGGACAAAACAAAGATTATGTTTAATGTCCATGTCAGACCTATGCCGGTAGTTGTTGGGAGCACTAAGCTCGAAGTTGTTGACGAGTATGTTTACCTGGGACAAATAGTCCGACTAGGTAAGTCCAACTTCGACCGAGAGGTCAATCGACGGATTCAACTCGGCTGGGCAGCGTTCGGGAAGTTACGACACATCTTCTCGTCAGACATACCTCAAAACCTTAAAACGAAATTGTACAACCAGTGCGTGTTGCCAGTGATGACTTACGGAACTGAGACGTGGTCCTTCACTGCTGACGCTCAAGGTCGCTCAGCGAGCTATGGAGAGGGCTATGCTCGGAGTTTCTCTGCGTGATAAACTTAGGAATGAGGATATCCGCAGTAGAACCAGAGTAACCGACGTAGCCCAACGGATTAGTAAGCTGAAGTGGCAGTGGGCCGGCCATATAGCTCGAAGAACCGACAACCGATGGGGAAGAAAGGTTCTCGAGTGGCAGCCTCGTACCGGTAGGCGAAGTGTAGGGCGTCCCCCCACGAGATGGAGTGACGACCTGGTAAGACATGCAGGAAGTCGATGGATGCAGGTGGCTCAGGACCGTGCTTTGTGGCATTCTTTGGGGGAGGCCTATGTTCAGCAGTGGACTTGTGAAGGGCTGTAATGATGAATGATGATGATGATGAGTTCGTGTATACTACATGTGTAGTATGTCCTAATATCGAGCTTTTTGTATAGCCAGACTTTTTAAATGGGTAAAGTGTTTTGTGATTAATCCTAAATTCCTAGGCTATATCTTAGTTTATCAAATATGGACTTAATTCGCATGAGGATCAGAGCGAGCTGCATATTTGACATGAAAATTCCCAGACAGAAAACGCTTGAACCAACTTTGTACTACTCTTACTGACACTGCGTTAGGTTCCTAAACGTCACTAATTTTTTCACGGTTTAAGACACATTTTTCCCTTTTTGGTAATAAAACTTCAGAATGTATCGAATTTATTCGTAAGATTCACGCATTTTTGCGGACATAAATACAATAGAAAAATAGTAGGAAATTTTCGGGTAGAATGGTAGAATTTACTAGTTAGTCTGTGGTGGGGAAGTGTTTTTTACTTCTTATTTTTCTGTTTCTTAATGTCATATATGTATTGATATTAAAATCAGCCAGATATAAAGAGTACAACCAAAAAGATTTTTCCTCAATTTTATACAAAAAAAATACGAAGAAACCTTTTCCCCGACCTATTAAACCAACCAAAACACACGAGAGGAACGCTTCCCCACGATCTTTATAAAGTTGAGATGCTGTGTAGCAGTACTTCATTCAATCAATCACTTGTTACATTTTGACAGCCTGTAAAATTAAACACTTCAGTATATATATATATACTTTATTGTACACCACAAACAAATAAACAAATTACATAACAATAGACAGGTTAAATGTACAATTTAGTGGCCTTATCGCTACATAGCCATCTCTTCCAGGCAACCAAGGGTGTAAGGGAATAAACAATGAATACTGGGTAGGTGGTGCAATATAATTATACAAAATATAATATCAACACATGCGATATAAAGACAATAATATAACATATAAATAACTAACACATGAAATGATATAAATTACTAATACATAATAAAAGATAAAGTAAAGCATATAATATATACATAAATATACAAATATGAGAGTATATAAACAAACTTACAAAATACATAAATAAATTACAAATTTCCTCAAACAATAATATAAATCTGATAAATAAATAATCACATAACTATCCTAACGGTCTCCGAACGATTGAGCTTTTGATTGTGCTTCACGTATGTGCAAAGGTAGGGCATTCTAGAGCTTAATAGACTCGACAGTGAACGATTTATTAAAAACGATGTTTTGTGAGTTGATACCCTTAAAACTAATTTTCTAGAAGAACGTAGAGGTTCCCCCGGAAGCCCCACAAATTAAACTTCTCTTTTAGATAGGAAGGAGTAGAAGGATGAAATAATACACAGTACAGAATAGAAAGAATATGCATGTTCAGGCGAAGTCGGATAGGTAACCACTTGAGATGTAAGCGAAATTGGGAAATATGGTCATATTTGCGCAATCCAAATATGAACCGAATACTAGTATTTTGAAGTCTCTCAAGCTTATTTAGCTGGTCCTCAGTTATGTCTACATAGCTTGCGTCAGCATAGTCGAGGATCGGAAGGAGAAGAGAATGTGCGAGCATAATTTTTGTAGGAATGGGAAGAAATGATCGAAGGCGACGCAGTGAACAAAGAGCGACAAAGGTTTTCTTACTTACCTAATTCAGTTGGCGTATCCAATTTAAGGAATTATCAACATAAATACCAAGGTTTTTGACATTGTCAAAGTAAGGGATTACAACTCCATCGAATACTATAGGTTTTACGGTAAACCAATCAACTCTTGAGATAAAACTCTGGCTACCAATAAACTGAAAATGACACTAAAATGACTTTTTAGGGTTCACATTTAGGCCATATGATTTACTCCAATCATGAATAATATTTAGATCGCTATTCAATATAGCGATTGCATTCGGCAAATGCTCAAGAGTTGATTGTGTGTAAATCTTGACATCATCCGCATACATGTGGTAGAGAGAAGATATTTTATGAGTAATTGAATTAATGAAAATGGAAAAGAGTAAAGGTGACAACACGCCGCCCTGCGGCACGCCTGCAGTAATATTACACCAAGATGAGTGAGTTTCATCAAAACGAATACACTACCGACAGCCACAGAGATAACTTTGAAACCAGTTAATTACTGATGGATATATGTTAAGGAAACACAACAGATTCAACAGTATATCATAATCAACAGTATTGAGCGCATTACTGAAATCCAGCAAGGTCATGACTGCGAGTAGTTTATTATCTATACTCCACCGTATGTCATCAGTAACTTTGATTAAGGCAGTAGCCGTACTATGACCAGTACGGAAACCGGATTGTAAAGAATTTAATAAATTGTGCTTATTGAGGAAAAGGGTCAGCTGTTGGCAAATTAGTTTTTCAAGGACTTTAGAAAGGAAAGGTAAGATCGATATGGGACGAAAATCAGAGAGGTTGACGGGATTAGATCTCTTCGGAAGGGGTATAACATGAGCACTCTTCCAGACTTGAGGAAATTTAGAGGAAGAGACAGATGCATTAAGTAAATGAGTGATAATGGGAGTGATAACATCAAGGATAGGAATAATCATATTACGGCTAATGTTGTCGCTACCGACAGCATTTGAGGACATGGATATATATATAAATAGAAACAGAGATAGACTTTTTTATTCCATATAGATTATAAATAATACTAACGGAAAGTCACCCTTTTGTTTAATTACCACTGGTTAGAAAAAATACTTCTGTCCTGAGAACAACCAGCAAGAAACCCGGCGGGACTTTTTTTAAATAATAGCTTACAATCATATATGTTACCACACAAAACGAATTGGAAATAGCTTGGTAGAAAACACCTCTTTCCCAGGGGTTACTATCATCCATAAATTCTTTAATATTATAATGACCCTATTTATACAAACTTTGTTTAATAAAGTTTTTGAAATTTATAAAACAATAGTCAATTTGTACGTGGTAGAGCCTTGCACTCCTTTATGAGCAGTCAGAAGGTGTCTAACAAGGCTCGTTTGTCTGTGCATGAGGGGTTGTTATTTCTGACACTCATGTACGGAACTGAAAGTTGAGAATGGCAGAAGAAACATAAAAGCAGAATAAATGCAGTTGAGATGAGAGCGTTAAGATGTATGATAGGAGTTAAACAGGATAAGAAATAGACAAGGAAATGTTGTGGTCCGAAGAAGATGTAGTGACAAAAATTGAAAAGGGTATGCTGAGATGGTTTGGCTATGTCAAAAGAATGAATGAAGAACGATTGACGAAAAATGTGTATAAGGCGAGTGTGAATGAAAGTGTAGGAAGGGGTAGACCTAGGCGGATGTTTCTAGATCAAATCAGGGACGTATTGAAGAAAGGTCAGGTCAAGAGTACCTTAAACCGAATGGCATGTATGAAGGGAATAATGAAAGTGGACAAAGCGAAACAAGTATGTAAGGATCGTAGCAAGTGGAAAAAAGTGGTCTCTGTCTACCCCTACGGAAAAGAGGCGTGATTATTTGTATATATGTATGTATGTAGGGCCATGCTGCAGCGATATTAGTGGTATAGTTGTAGCACGAATGGTTTGGCTCGACCTGGGAAGAACCACGCTCTCACAGAATACCAGAGTAAAACAGCAGCTTAATGCTGCTGTGTTTCGTATAGTGAGTGTAGAGAACCGGCGACTCATTTTACTGAAAACGAGGCATTCCATTTAAGCCCTCACGGGTAACGATGAATCTGCATTTTGATTCGGAATTGAGGAAAAATGTAAATGTTTATGGACCACAAGCAACTACTTATCATCGGGTTGACTGTGTGCGCGTTCGTCACCTATACTATAAAAAAAAACTTCGAGCAGGACAAATTTTGTATATTTTCTGGGATTTTGTTGTAAATTTTATACATCGCCCCATGAATGACTCGGTGGAGTCGAGTAACTGGTATTACTACTAAGTGTCTGTTCCTAGTATTTACAGAATGAATATCATTTATTTTTCTATAACTATTTTTATTTTTGTGTACATTCATACATCTTAAAAAAAGTATTGAGGCGCCTAAGTTAATATATTAATTTCCTTAAACTTTTGTCGGAGGGACTCTTTAGGTTTTAATCATAGATTGCTCTTATGGCCCTCTTCTGAAAAACAAATATAATTTCAGTGTCAGTCGCGTGTACCCATAGCAAAATTCCATACGACATTATGCTATGGAAATAGCTAAAGTAAACAAGTCTGGCTGTTTCAACACAGGTAAGATTTGTGATCTATTTAATAGCATTTGCTGCAAGACTACGTCTGCTTAGAGCCTTTTTAGAGCTGTAGTAGCTCAGACAGTTTTCGTACTCTGGTTGTGTACTCGGATAGCCATCGTAGCCCTACTGTACAAGCACTTCAGCACTTCGATATACCGACAGTCAACTTGGCACCGCTGAAGGGACTGCAGCACCGCCCAAATTTCGACGGAATCAAAGGCGTTCCCATAGTCCATATACGTCAGACATGGATGCAAATTGTACTCCTATATACATATACTACCGCTCCACCCCGGCTTCGCACGGGTGATTTCTGAATCTCAACAACAGCACCTCCCACCGGGTCCAATTGTAAATCTAAACCATTCTCGAATCAAATTAATCACATAACCAAAGTATCACCAAAATCAGTCCAATCGCTTAGGAGGAGTTCAGTCATATACACACGGACAGAAGAATTGTATATTATGCTTGGTGACCCGGCAAACGTTGTTTTGCCATATATGTATGACGGCACCTGCACCGTTGCAGGTGCGGCAGCGTCGGTTTAGCTAGACAGAATTCTTGTAAGCGACACGTGTACCGCACACCTGCGGCATTGCACCTGCGGTGCCGCCCGTCCTGCTTGTATAAAACGGACGGGGCGGCCACCGTTAAAGCAGTCTTGGCTCTGACGTGGAACGGTACGCTTGTAGTGTTCCGTTACTAGTTTATCCTCGACTCGTTGGATAATTAATTCGTGTAAACGAATTAATTATTATTCCTAACTACAAAATTAGTCTCTATACTATACTCAATTACCCTTTCTACATCAGAAGTGGGATAAAGTCCCCATTTTTGCCCACATATAATCTTCGAATAGTATGAGGATTATTACATTTGCAGAAAGACTATAATGCATTCCGCATTGATGAATCTGTTTTTACGTTAAATACCGTAATGAAATTTGCTATGCTACTTACGATATATTCGTATCATTAAAGTGTAGAGAAAAGATAATGTGAAATTATTTAAGCCATTTTTTTTTAATTTGTTCGATTTGTATTAAAAGTACCCCGCAAGTGTTTTCATTATTTCTTGATGTACCTAAATATGTTAACAAATGTCGAAAGAAGTTAGAGGCTTTCTAATTAACTTATTCAAGTTATGTTGTAATTTGATAGTTCACGCGAAACATGATTAACATTTGCTATATTTTGAAGTTCAAAACGTTTAAGGGATGTACCAAAATAAAGGATTAACTTTAACACGCTATGAATTGAAAATAATAAGTGACATTTTTGTGTTCTGTGTTGATCAGTGTTGCAGTTTGCTCCGAATATTGTGTCGTCGACAAGATTGGGGTTTGATGTCGAGGGATTCGTAGAAGTCTCTACAACAATGATCAATGAGGAAGATGTTGTGACGGCTAATCAAACATGGTCAGGTACGGCCGAGCGCTGGTAAGATTGAGCCTACACCGCTACAGACAATTATTAATAGTTAAACACCTCACTACCCCGTGCAGGAGACGAGGCCCGGACAGACCGGGCCAGCACTAGTGTGGGGCTGCGGAAGAATTTGGATTCCCGCGGCCCCACGCGCACGTGCGAGGAGACACCGGGGTGGTTTTAGCCGGTAAGAGTCCGGCACGCCCCTCCGCCTTTACCCAGGCGGAGGTAGTCCATCAGGATTTCCCCCCGTAAAAAAAAGGGCAATTTAAGCGGCCGCCGAACAAATGGTGCTTTGGCGCTGTAAATGGACGTCTGAGGTTGGCTTTCGTAGATTTTGCGCAGTTACCTCCTTCCCTTTGAAATGTTGTGGTATTTGCCTCTACACATAGTTTCTGTTATTTTTTTTTGCAATGTTTTCAAATGTCATACTGTTGCCGTTTCTTAAGAGAATATGTGATGAATTTTGGAAGCTCGGAATTCCATGGTTCGCAATACATTTATCTCGATTTCTTTTAATTTTACAAAGCAGTGCAACGATTCGCTAGAGCTAGTATGGCTACGGCGCGACGGCTCGCTAGCGCGATTGTGGCACGAACGCAGCAGAACGAAAAGCTGGAGTGCGTTTGCCTGAAGGTAGCCATATTGGCGCGTTCATGACTTAAATGAAGTCTGGGATGGTCGACCGTTGTAATATTTAACAAGAGTTAATATCTGTTAGCAGGTGGTGATAACTGATAGACCGTATGCTGTTCAACCGCACGAGGACGTGCGACAGTCAGAGGTTGCCGTGTCTGTGCATCTAGAAAATACTAGAGACGTTGCAACACTCTAGCGAAGTATTTATTCTTGTGCAGGAAAGGAACATGGAGTTGCAGGAAGGCTGGTCTGTGCTGCACTGGGATGTGTCGTGTTGCTGTTGGTTTACATACTTAGGTGTTATCGTGTCACTACGTCCCTCACGATACACTTTTGTGTGATTGTGACAGGTACATGTTTGCGGTATGGTTGGTCTGTACCTGTTCTATATTGAATTGAAAAAAAAAGAGAGTAAAAAAAAAGTGGTTCTTACTATCATTGCAGGGCGTTTGCCGGTCCAATGATATAGCTACAGGGAATAGTGATTCCGGACTAACGAAAACAGTACTTGAAAAAAAAAGAGAAAATAGATAAGCTACAGACTAATCATTCCGATCTAGCATAAATATGATTAAAGTTTTGTAGGGCTTACTGCCAGAACAAAACTGATTGTCGCCCAAATCTGAAGGGTCAATATGGACCGGACCAGACGCTGTTTTATCAGGATGATCGAACGATGTTTTTCTTTCTACAGATAAGTAAGATTGTAATGGAGCGCGTGCGAGGACGCACGCATGTCAGCATGGCCGTGACGGCACCTGCACCGTTGCAGGTGCGGCAGCGTCGGTTTAGCTAGACAGAATTCTTGTAAGCGACACGTGTACCGCACACCTGCGGCATTGCACCTGCGGTGCCGCCCGTCCTGCTTGTATAAAACGGACGGGGCGGCCGCCGTTAAAGCAGTCTTGGCTCTGACGTGGAACGGTACGCTTGTCGTATTCCGTTACTAGTTTATCCTCGACTAGGAAGAGGAACTAGAGGAATAATAATTAATTTGTTTACACGAATTAATTATTATTCCTAACTACAAAATTAGTCTCTGTACTATACTCAATTACCCTTTCTACATGTACATTATTTCTAGAAAATATTTTTTAGTTTTAAAAATCGCGATTAAAAAACAGGGATTGATCGTAGAAGGGTACGAAAATTTAAAGTTTTACGTATTTTTCAAAGATAAATCATAATAAAATAAAAATTAAAAAAAATTTAAAAAAAATATATAGGGGCGGGTCACCCTTATCATTAAGGGGTTTTAAAAATAGACGTTGGCCGATTCTCAGACCTACCCGATTTGCACACAAAATTTCATACAAATCGGTTCAACCGTTTCGGAGGAGTTTGGTAACAAACACCGCGACACGAGAATTTATATATTAGATAAAAATATAGATGTAGCCGTTTAAGGATATTTTTCTGTTCTGTATAATTATAAGTTTTGACTTCATTCTATATTAAATCTGTTAAGCCGAGCAACAGACAACACATGAGTTTCAAGTAGCTATTACTGAAATTAATTTGGTAGCATATAGAGCCGGACGAGCACTAACTTTGGCAATATCTCACTTAGATGGATCTACAAAGTGTAGCCTTAGAAATTGTTGCTAGTAATATAGTGCCGTAGAAATGTCAAAGAGTTGTGATATGATTATCTACAAATCAATTTGTGTGAATTTAAGTAATGATTATACAACTAAAAAATGTTTTTTTTTTGTATAGATCCGGAAGAACTACTCCCATTAATCACAACTGTTTGTGTTATTTTATTTAAATATGATGTTTTTACACCATAATGGTGTAGCTTGCTGATTAACGAAGATAAATCTCGCAGAAACGACAACTTATAGAGAAGAAAGGTTCTTGAGTAGCAGCCTCATTCTACAATTGACAGTATTGGGTGTTCCCCCAATAGATGAAGTGACGACTTGATGAAAAATGCAGGTAACTTGTTGAAACATGGCGCAAGGGAGTTGTCATGTCCATTTTCATTCATAAAACTGAAGAACTGAAGTCACAAAATAAATGAAAGTCTACCTTATTCTAAGGGACGAAACAAAGAAAGCTGTGTAACAGCCTGTAATTATAAGGCTAAAATTTACCTAATTTGGGGGATGTACTATCCAAATTAATTTAGTTAAGAACATTTTGAATTTTTTTTATATAGAAGAGGGAGAAAACGTGCATGCAGCTCATCTGATGGTCAGTGTCGACCGCCGCCCATGAGTTGTACAACATAGGCGGATTTAAATGAAACAGTTAAATTTCAGCCCGTGTAGATCCTACAAGGTGACTTCTTTTATGCCTGGATGGAAAGGACAAGATAGAGTTCATTATGACGTCCTAGTATATGTTGGTAGATATCACAAATCTTAGAAATATTTTTCAATTTCCTAAATACGCTATTTTTCCCACGATGTTTCCCTTTAAAGGTGCTTGCGCTTGTTTTTTCATCCAATTAAAATGTGGATGTTTTCAAGGCAATTGTAAACAGGCTTTTATTGCTGAGCTAAATTAGTGCACTTTACTATTTTCGGCTGCATCACACTTAGCGTCAGATGAAGAATCAGAGAAGGTGAATCTATTGTAATCTATGTTCAGCAATGAACTTTTCATGGGCTGTAATGGAAAGTAAAATAAAAATTTAACGTTGAAATATCATAACTTAAATTCAGGCTTTATGTCTAATAATACATAAAACGGTCGTTGCCTATTAAATTATATTGAATTGTGTGGTTTCGCCAAGAATGGTGTGGACATACCATGAAGATAAATTATCCCAACGTCTTGACCAGAACAATGCCATTGTCTCTAGAACTAGTAAAATAATTATACTACGATGCTTGCTTGCATATTCGAATACGATTGCTAAAGCGAATAGATGATAAATTTAGCATAGTTAAAATTGTCTGATCTTGAGTAAAATCTTTCTAGTAATTGGCTTATGCATTTCATATTGTAATTAATTTTTTTTATAGTATAGGGTGACAAACGGGCACATAGTCTACCTAATGGTAAGTGGTTGCTGTGACTCATGGACATCTACATCTATCCTCATTAAAGAATCCAAATGCAAATGCGTTGTCACCCGTGAGTCCTCACGGATGACAACGCATTTGTATTTGGATAAGATGGAATAACTCTTTTCAAGTAAAAAGGGTCCCCGGTTCTGTACACTTACTATACAATACACAGCAGTGTTAAGCTACCACATACAAAAAGTTTAAAAAATTGTTACGTTCATTTCTATCAATATCGTCAAAAAGAGGGTATTTGTGAAGTTTTTTTCGTTGCTTGCTTCTTTGGTCAAAGAAACCTCTTGAAAAATTTTAATTTCTTATGTTGAAAAATAAATTGTTTTCATTTAATTTAAATTAAGATAATATCATGCAAATAATATATCTGAGTTTTATTTTTTAAACTAAAGAAAACATAAATAACAAAAAGAACTATGAGACTGCGAACATCCATTAGGCACGCCTAGCATAGCATACGTCTCTTACCTCCTTCACGTCCTCAGGCATACGTGCTCGTCAGTTAACAGTACCATTGATTTGGTTCATCTTTAATATATCTCCAATTTTGTGAATCAATTTCTGTCTAGGGTGTCCCTTGCCAAGTCGCCATTCACTTTGTCACTCTTTCTTCATTAATTCTTTCTACATGACCAAACTATCTAAGCAATCCTTAATTCAAGCATTCATTTGAACTCTTAGTAAACACTGAAACATGCATAAGTACTCCAAAAACTTTATTTTGTTTATCAATACAAGCAAATCATATTACCCGAGATGGTTCTAAAGAAGCGAATTCAATTTAGACTAGTCTTTCATTTTATCAAACAGCGTGATAAATTGAGTGAGATACGGTACTATAGCATAGGGAACTACAACAGATTTCATCTTTAAATCCATTTCACGCAGCATATTACTTAAATTTATATTTCTTTGATATAAAATCAGTATTTCTGCAGAGCAAAATCCGGGGATGGATATTATTTAGAATATCAATTTCAACGCCATTGCATTTAGTCGTCAGCCGCTTTATGAAAAATGTGTGGCTTATTAATTTCCGACTTAAGAAAATTTGGTTTTGTCATACGGTTTGTTATGTTTAACATTAAGTACCAATTATCAAAACGTTTTATAGTAAACTTGTGTTTTTAAACGTTAATTCTTGAATGAATATTCTCACGTCTTAATGTTTATTTTTCAATATTTTATTTGTTACTGAAGCGGTTAGTTTTTACATGATGTACTTATAAGTTCTGTACAACGATTTGTACAGAAATATTGTACGTTATTTATTATAAAAAAAATATCATAATTACAGATTTTATAAGTGAAAGCCTTGAAACATTAAGAACTGAAAGTTTTAAAGCAGTTAAGGGTTTGCTGCGCTCTCCAAATGCGTGTCGACAAAACTAGCATGTATTCGAAATATTCTAAATTTCTCACACATACGGATCTTTTTACAAATATTTCATATTAATTAAAATTTATTTATATATTTTCCTGATTTAAGCATATTAATTACAATCAGGAAATCAGCTAAAACGCAAATAGTGTTCGTGTTTGCGATCTATTTCTTACGGGTAATGTCATACTCCCTTAAAGGTTCTTCTCCAGTGCCTGCAGCGGCATAGTGTGACAGGTCGTCCACTTCCCTTATATATGGTTGAGAAGGGCGATGACTGCCACGTGGGTTACACTTGTTGACATGTGCTGTTTGTGAGGGCCGGTATGCTCGGGCTCACTATGCACTGATCAGCTCCAAATTTTTAAAGTTTGTTTTTAAATTGCAATGTACTTCAGATAACAATGGGTATTTTATTGTTATGAACTCTACATATAATGCTTAGTGCTTTAAAAAATTTAAAAAGAGGATACATACACAGTTTTTTTCGCCATTGCTTTTCCAAATAAAGAAAGAACATTTAGAAATTTCTTATATATTTTTAATTAATTATTTGGACTTCATCCAAAATGCACTGAGTAAACCTTGATCGTAATCTACTTCTTCTCGCATTACCCGTAACATATACTCGTATAATGCATTAATATCAATATCGGATATAACAAGGTTTGTTTCAGTATCTCTGCTTGGAGTAAGCACTCGGCCCGAACCGAGATTTAAAACCCGGGACCATACAATTAAAAATCGATCTTACGACCACTAGATCAACCAGGTAATCATATTTCAATCTTATATTATCCTAATTATATTTAATCTATCTATCTTGTAACTAATAAAAAATATTATCGTATTTTTTATTTGAAGAGGAAGCCTATTCTTGAATTCAGTATGTATCACCTTAAAAAAGGGGCTTGTGCAGAAACAAAAGCAAGACGCATGCTCGTAAACGAGATTATTATTTGAGCCACGGAGGGAACAAGTTGCGATACGCGTAACAATAGTACAACAAGTTACATCGCTTCCTTTGTAGAATTAGACTGTTTCCTTAAAAGAAAAATTGAAACTGACGAAGAAGATGCTGAAATAAGGTATGCTATCGATTTTTTCGTCAAAATACAGAAAAGTTGTGCGTCGTAAATAAAACTGGCGTACCAGTCGTTCATGGTTTAAATAAGTAGATATGTAGTATCTTTGTGAAAGAACCCTTTCCAGAAACAAAAGGAAACCGTCTCTCCCTGAAGAAGGGTATTATTTCGACTACGAAAAGAATAATCTGAGATACACATGAAATACTAAGGGATAACTCTGAGTAAAGCTATCTATCAACTAAATTATAACCCGACTAAATATAAAATCCAAACAATAGAATTATTTTATTTATGCATCAGTTTAAGTAGATATTAAGTATTATACCATTTTGAAAAAATACATTTAGAAGCAAAATAAAACCGTCTCTTTCTAAAAGAGAGTATTATTTCGACTACGAAACTAATAATCCGAGATACATGTGATTTTTCAATCATCAGATAAAAGTATTCTATCAAATAAATTATAACCCGACTAAATTTAAAAGTTTCACTTTGAAATATTTTATTCTTAATACTTTAATTTCTAATTTGTTTATGTTATATTTTAAACCATAAATAACATTTATCTTAAGATTAAAAAATCGGCCCTAACATAACATTATATATGTATATATATGGTAATAATATTGACGCATATAAATAAAAAAATTAACGAGTTTCTTTTTCATCTTATATTAATTTTAGAGTTCCTATGTCGTAATATATCTCACTTTAGAACTGTTGGTTTCTGTTATATTATTTTTCTTAAGAAAACCAAAATGGGATTATGTAACATACCTAAACACAATAATTAACCAAAAGTGTAGCCAATAATAAGATTCCCTTAAAAATTAATATAAAAAATTTGGACAAAAAAAAAAAGAAATATATTGGTAAATCCAATTGGGCATACCTTAAGCGCATTAAAAAAATTACGTATAACATGATTATACGGAATTTTTAAAGTAGTTTAAATACATTTCGACAGCACTATCGGCTTCAACATCCTCGAAAACCATGAAAATGACACCCGTGATGAAAAAATTGATACCTATTGCAGCCGCCATCTTGGATTTACATTTCGACAGCACTATCGGCTTCAACTCTCTCGAAAACTATGAAATTGATACCCATGATGAAAAAATTGATACCTATTGCAGCCGCCATCTTGTATTTACATTTCGACAGCACTATCAGCTTCAACACCCTCGAAAACCATGAAAATGACACCCATGATGAAAAAATTGGTACCTACTTCGGCCGCCATCTTGGATTTACATTTCGACAGCACTATCGGCTTTAACACTCTCGAAAACCATGAAAATGACACCCAAGATGAAAAAATTGGTACCTACTTCAGCTGCCATCTTGGATTTACATTTCGACAGCACTATCGGCTTCAACATCCTCGAAACTCATGAAAATGACACCCATAATGAAAAAATTAATACCCATTGCAGCCGCCACCTTACATTTACATTTCGACAACCCTATCGGCTTCAATTCTCTCGAAAACCATGAAAATGACACCCATGATGAAAAAATTGATACCTATTGCAGCCGCCATCTTGGATTTACATTTAGACAGCACTATCGGCTTCAACTCTATCGAAAACCATGAAAATGACACCCAAGATGAAAAAATTTATATCTATTGCAGCCGCCATCTTGGATTTACATTTCGACAGCACTATCGGCTTCAACACCCTCGAAAACCATGAAAATGACACCCATGATGAAAAAATTGATACCTGTTGCAGCCGCCATCTTGGATTTACATTTCGACAGCACTATCGGCTTCAACACCCTCGAAAACCATGAAAATGACACCCATGATGAATAAATTGGTACCTAATTCAGCCGCCATCTTGGATTTACATTTCGACAGCACTATCAGCTTCAACACCCTCGAAAACCATGAAAATGACACCTATGATGAAAAATTTTATACCTATTGCAGCCTCCACCTTGGATTTACATTTCGACAGCACTATCGGCTTCAGCACCCTCGAAAACCATGAAAATGACACCCATGATGAAAAAATTGGTACCTACTTCGGCCGCCATCTTGGATTTACATTTCGACAGCACTATCGGCTTCAACACTCGAAAACCATGAAAATGTCACCCATGACAAAAAAAATATACTACTTGCTTTTAGTACGTACTACTATTATTTATTCTGTGCTTTTAAATATTGTAATAAAAAAATGTCTTATTATTATTATAATTAAGTATTTAAGAAATTTGGTTATTCGAATATTGTGTATTTGTACAGCGATCTTTTTGAGCCGCTGCAAACAACCGAAACAATGTCCACTCACGAAGGCGACTGAAGCCAAACCACAGAAAAAAAAACAAAAAACCAGCACAAACTATATAGAAACACTACCAAACCAGTGGCATACAGTCCATACTATAATTTTTCTTAGAGGTATTATTATGTCATGACAGTTTGTCCATGTTGCAGTAGATGTCGCTTTTTTAAATTTAGCCATGCTTGGCCAATTAAGAATCAAACAAATTAATGAATAGTTTAAAATACAATCGAACCTTGCTAACTTACTATTTTGTTACAAAACAAATTTGTAATTAAATTTTTAGTATAATTTATTTATTTTACATTATTCCCTATATATAATGTACTCTGTGAGCCAAACTAAACTACTCATTACTACTCTGTGGCTGTAGCTTCCCATTTAGAGAAAGAGTTTTGGCGGGAACTCGACCGGCGGCGGCTTGCTGCTCCTGTATTATTGTTTAAATAATGGTTTGAAGTGGACTTTGATATGTAAAAGTAGTGCGATTTTGTGTATTAAGTGTCTGCGCATGTGAACTATTAATGGAAACTGTGAAACAAGTGCTCTGATGGTGATGGAATCTCAAGATAAGCTGTTTGTTTGCATAGGCGCCTTTAGATACCATCGCCAACTGTCAGCTGCCTGCTGGCTCAAGTTACCGTCAAAATCTCCCAAGGCTGCACAGTGTGACGCATCAACATATTGTGAAGCAGTGAAATATGAAGGAAAATTATACATGAAGACAAGGCTGTATGGCATAGTTCCTTTGCCTGCTCTCTCGAGCGAATAATAAAAACAACAACAACAACCATTTAGAGAAATATTTTTGTATACGAGGCTAACAAATCAACGAAAATTTCGCCATTTTGGAGCCGAAAAAAATTAATTATAGCTAAACAAAACAAAACTACACTGCCATTTACATTCAGTGGCTTCCCACATGATAGATGAAGAGATTAAAAAATAGATTGAGTTAAACAATTAATATTTTCAAAAGTTATTGTGTTTACAAGCCACAGGGACATGATAAATCCACACCATAAGCCACTAAAACCCTTTTTTTTATTTAAAAATAGCAATTAATCGATTTAAAAAAAATATTAATAAGTTCAACAATCATTTATCTTTCTAACAATGTGCTTTTTATATCATTTATATGTATAATATGATTGCTAGATACGATTTTATTCGATAAAATGTTGGAATCTTAATTTTTAGGCGATAGTAGAACATACCTTGCGCTTCCGCTTAAGGTATGCAAAAGTCATTGGAATTTTTTTGGATCTCGCCAAGGCGTTTGACACTGTTTCTACCTGCATTCTAATAGAATATCCTCGTACCGGCAGGCGAAATGTAAGGCGTCCCCCCACTAGATGGAGTGATGACCTGGTAAGATATACAGGAAGTCGATGGATGCAGGTGGCTCAGGACCCTGCTTTGTGGCATTCTTTTGGGGAGGCCTATGTTCAGCAGTGGACTTGTGAAGGGTTGTAATGAAGATGATGATGATGAAACCACCTTGCAAATGGTGGGTCAGTAATTTTTTTGCATCGTCACAAAGAATCATTGACTACAAGGTCCGTTCAAAACATTAAGAGTGCGCGTGCCGAAGAGATCTCTGAAGAATACGAAATCTATTTCAAAAACCTTGAACAGAGTTTTAAAGACGTACCAAGCAGCCATATAATCAACTATGATAAAACAAATTTATCTGACAATCCAGGATCCACAAAATGCACATTTAAGAGAAAAGTTAAATATCCAGAGAGAATACTAAATCATTCGAAAGGAAATATGTCAATTATGTTCGCAGCGAGTGCAGACTGATCTTTATTGCCTGTATATTCTGTCTACAAGTCTGAACATTTATGGCAATCGTGGACTGCTTATGGATCTGCAGATGCCAGATATAACAGAACAAAATCGGGATGGTTCAACTCAAGACTTTTTCGGGATTGGTTTGAAACCATTGTCATCCCATGGGCCTGTAAGCTCGGATCTAAAGTTGTGATAGGGGATAATCTGTCGAGCCATCTCAACTTAAATATCATACAACTATGTGAGCAGCATGATATACGCTTTATTTTCTTACCACCTATTTCTACGTATGTCACCCAGCCGTTGGACGTTGCCTATTTCGGCCATTTAAAAAACATTGGCGTCGAATTCTGACAAATTATAAAAGCTAAAAACCCTTCAGAAGCACAAATCAACAAAAGTCATTTTCCAATATTATTGAAAGAGCTACTGGAAAGCCTTAAAATTAATAATAAAGATAATATTAAAGCAGGATTTAAAGCTACAGGCATTCACCTCTTAATTCCCATATACTTTTGAAAAAATTACCAGATTATGAATATGACAGCAAGTAAAATGTCGACATTGCCCTACTAGATTTCCTAAAACAAACAAAAGCACCGAAACCTCTGCAGAGAGTAACAAATAAGAAACTGAAAGTGGAACCTGGAGTTTCTATTACATCACAGGATTTGGAAACCCTTCTAGCCGAAAAAAGACAGCTACTAATGACATCAAAAAAAGCGACGAAAACACAAAAAAATCTAGAAGTAAATACAAATAAAACTATAGATAGATCTCAAAAACAGAAAAGAAACAGCTAGAAAGAAAAAGTAACTATATTATCTGACGTTAAAAATACACTAAAGAACAAAAGATTTTTGACTTGTCACAATATGATCCAAAAACATTAAACATAATGGATTTAAATTATGACATTTGTCAAAAGTCGTCAACTGGTATTACAATAGTTGAAGAACGTTTTGATCTATATGAAAACCCTGTGGCGAGTACATCTAGACTTAATAATAATAATACTCAATCAGAGAAGCTGAAATTATCTAATAAAGGCATAAAGCGGACGAAAAGGCGAAAAGTTGAATTTCTTAATAGTGACGATGACTCTAGCAAAGAAAATTATTCATAATTATTCTTATGTTTATTTATTTATAATTATTGAGAATTTAATTTAAGAAATAAACGTAAACCTCTATAATTGTTGTGAAAATATTGAAATGAAAAATTTAAGTAAAGACGTAATTAAGTTTTTTGACAACCCTGACACATATCTTCAAGTTTGTATGAAATATTGAAAAATGGGAGGGCAACTTTGCCACAAGAGTAAACTTTGCTATTTACAACACAATTAAAGGAGCAAATCATAACTCTGAGTATTGTGTATTATATTATGAGATAAAATTACCTTGACCTTGAGCCTTGAAGTCAAATCTTATTATTTTCATTATAAACCCCGATTGCAAAGTTGCCATAAAGTGAGGTAAACTTTGCTATTTTTAAGTATTTTGTCTATTTAATGTTATTATTTGTTTAAATCAATAATAAATACACAATTCATGAAGAATATAATGTTACATTTAACATTGACGCCCAGTGTAACAGTACATTTTTTGTTGGAAAATTGGTCCTAATCTTTTAAGTCCTAACAAAAATGGCAAAGTTGCTAGGTTTCACGGTAATGTGTTACTTAGGTTTTGAGAGGAATAGAACAGACGATGTACAGCCTCGGGCTGCTTTTCTAGATGACATTTTATAAATAATTGCAGAAAATAATTAAACAATTAGAGAAGTTTGAGTTGTAATATATTTTATTTTATTTTATTTATTAATAACTAAAAAACGGCATCCTTTTGTGTTTTTTTTTTTCAATTTATTGAAACAACTTATCACCAAGAACGAGTGATTTTACTACATAACCTATAAATAATAAAACAAAATAAAACAAAACCCCAGGTCCTACAAAATTATGATTTTTTGTCATAGGTAACAAATGTTTAAATCTTCAAATTAAGATATTTTTGAACTTTGTTTACGTAGGGCCCAAGCTTGTATGGAACGAAGTTCATCTCCTTTAGGTGGACTTTTATATTTGTAAAAACACGGATATACGTATCAAATAATATCAACGACAGTAGGTTAAGGTGAGGTTTGGGTGACCTATGGACTACCCCAAAACCGCAGACATTTATCTTATTTATAAATTATTTATGATACACCTAAATTTAACCAACCGTAATAGGCTGCACCTAGTAGTAACCGGCTAAACTCATGGTGTATCCGCACTTCGGCTTTAGCCGTAACACATTTATATAAGAGTAGAGTTGGGTCCATACTATATGGCTATAAAAATATACAATAAATTACCTATCCACATAAAACTGAAAATAAGATTACACTTTTCATTAATGAACAAAAGACATTCTTAACAGAAAAATGTTTTTACTCAGTCAAAGAATACATTGAAGCAAAACACGAATAACAAATTACATATCTTTTACACCTTTTTACACGAATAACAGAACTAATACACCTAAACATTAAGTCAAGAGAAATACATAAAAAAAGGAAGAAGCGGTTTTGATACACAAACATTATTATGGACAGTATCAGTAGAAGAATAAATATTGTGTTGATATAAAATGTCACAAATGCCTTTATATTTTGCACGATTTGATACTGTTAATTTATTAGACTATATTATTAATGCATTAATGTAATTACTCTATAATGTTTATATTTAATAACTTATTTTATCTCCCTTTTTTCTCAAATTTGCAATGCCTGAAAAAGGCTACTAAGTTGAGACAAATTGTTATTATTATAAGACCATTTATGTACACTTGGTTGGCAAATAAAGATTGATATATATATAAATATATATATATATATATATATATATATATATATATATATATATAATAAGGTAACTAGCTATAATAATAATAATAACTCCATACCGCCCGCATCGTCTGCCGGTTTCTTTCCCTTTCCCCCTAACCCTCGGCCGTTTGGACTCCCCTGCCGAGGGCTTCCATCTGGTTGCGTTTTTATATATTTATGCATTTTTTATGTATTTATTTAATTTAATTGATATTTATGTACGTTTATCATGTTTATTTACGATTATATATTTATATTGCCCAACCAGATGAGAAAAGTTTGGAGATACAACATAATAATAATAGGTACAACTAGCTCGCCAGGCAGACGTTTTGCCCTTTCTGACGACCCTTCCTATAAAAATCCTTAAATTCGCAATAAAAAATTTTGAGGGTCATTTAGCGGGATAAAAACTATCCTATCCCTCAAGTTGGACCAAAATGCACACAGTGTACAAAACTTCATTGAAATCAGTTGAGCAGTTTAGGAGTCCATCGCAGACAAACAACGTGACACCTAATTTTTATATATAAAGATATATAATATATATAATAAGTAATAGAATATAACGAACGAGTTTCTCTTACGCTGCTGAAAACCATCATAATTATCTTTACATACCTTCGAAGGTCCACAGCTGAACATAGTCAACATCCCCGCAAGGAATGCCACAAAGAACGGCCCTGAGCTACTTTACATCGATTTCCTACACCTCTTACCAAGTCGTACCTCCGTCTATAGGGGGCCGCCCTACCCTTCACTCACCGGTACGAGTCTGCCACTCGAGAACCTTTCATCCCCATATTGCGGCCATCTTGCCCCTTCAGTTTACTAATCCATTGGCTCGGCTCATAATGAATCTGATATCTACAAAAGTATTTGGCTAAAATTATAAGGTTTTGTGTAAAGAAAATTTGCTCTACAGCGTGCAGATCTTGGTTGAACAATAACAAATAATATCAGTTGTATAGTCGCTATATAACGTTTTCAATTTAAACTCGAACACACTAGAGAGGCTGCCTTTGTGTTAAAATAATGCACCATAAGCCGTATATTGATAAAGTTAGATACTTTTATTGATTGTATTTGCTGTAAACGTTTCTTACATTATTTCTCCGTTGACAATTGAATATTGTAACAACGCTTCTCTCAGTGATGATGGCATGATTGTTCAGAGCCTAGTCCGTGTCGTAACTAATACATTCGGAAGTTATTAATCGGTTACGATATAAGTGTTATTTTATTAATAGTGAAGTCTGAACAATTTGTAATTTTTTAAACCAATGAAAGTAAAATAATTCCATGACTGCGACCTAGCATTCTCACTAGGATCGTAACAGTTCATGATCAAGTCGTGATAATTTCTACTGACTTCAAACAAGATGAGTTTTAATTATGTGTTAACTCATAACTTTTTTCTGGGTGAACCGATTGCGATAATTTTTTTTATTTGAATTCTGGTGCTTCACATGTGATCCCATATAAATTTGATCAACGTCTGACCAATAGTTTTTGAGTTATTCTTAATAATTTATACCGAAGTCGTTTGTACAAAATTTTAAATTATAACTTTATATTTTTTATTCGTACTGTTGTTAAGAATGACATCTGTGTAACAAAATTTTGTACGATTGGTCTCGAGTCTGTACTTCAGTTCACTTTTCGTGAATGTTTGCGGCACGAAAAATAGCTTTGTCTACAAAATGTTTCGCTTCTAAATTGCTTTTAGTTCTTGGTATACGTTACAACTTTTATGTTTTTATTCGGTATAATATATATTTTCGAGTTTTCTACTCTTTTTACTAGCATACGAAATAATCTTGTGTTCCACCAAACGAAGAGGTTAAATATTCTTTATTACGTATTTTGTTTAAATAAAAAACTGTCCATCTGCTGGGTAAATCTTCTTCATATCCGACAGAAAATCATCAGTGCTATGGCTGGGATAATACTGCTACATCACGATGTTTTTTATTGCTGCATCCTAATTGTATTTATATTTATATTTTGTTAGTAATTCTAATCGACAGTACACATTTTTTACGAAGTAGTGCTATGCCGCCGCCATATTTGTGGTATTGTTGTAGCACGAATGTGTCGGCTCGACCGGGGAAGAAGCTATCACAGAATACCAACGTAAAATAGTAGCTTAATTCTGCTGTGTTGCGTGTGGTGAGTGTAGAGAACCGGAGACCCTTTTTACTGCAAACGAGGCATTCCATCTTAATCCTTAAGGGTGACAACGCCACGCATTTTCTGCCAACTTCCAAAAAGGAGACGGTACTCAATTCGAGTGTATGTTTTTTTATGTGTGTTACCTGATAACTTTTTACTGGGGGAACCGATTTCGATGATTCTTTTTTTATATGAAAGTTGATAGTTCTCGCGTGTGGTCCCATATGAATTTAATCAAGGTCAAACCAATGGTTATTGAGTTATTCTTAAATAACTTATATGGAAGTCGGCTGTACAAAATTATTAATTGAGGATAGATATAGATGTTTATGGGGCACAGCAACCACTCACCACCAGTTGGACTTTGTGCTCGTTTGTCACCCTAATTCTATAAAAAACACTTTTAATTAAAATGATGAAAAAATCAAACCATTCATTAATTCGTCAATCAATCATCCATCCATCCATTAATATATTCATCCATCTATCCATTCATATAACGTTTTGATAAATACAGATGTTATATAAAAGGCAAAATCGTATTCTAATTTTCCCGTTACAAATTCCGTACCCGTCTACGATACCTATTCCATTTTAGAGACGATTTACATCAAGTATCTTGGTACCACTTGCTAACAACATGTTGACAATTATTTAATCTCTATCTAATAATGAGGCGTCTTACATTCCCTTGCCTAAATCTGAT
Source organism: Parnassius glacialis (assembly GCA_033319125.1). NCBI lineage: Eukaryota > Metazoa > Arthropoda > Insecta > Lepidoptera > Papilionidae > Parnassius > Parnassius glacialis. Next base: position 600,912 of record JAVANC010000017.1, on the reverse strand, counting down.
TCAACTATCCCGCTAGTCCCAATGGAATTGTTAAAATAAATTTTGTATAAATAGTATCTTACAGAAGTACGAACTTGGATTATTTTTTATGTTACGCGAACTTAAAGATGTATTTAATTTGTTTTTATATCTCACACCATTTTGTTGCGTTTGTTTTGTAAGGTACGGCTACAGAAATTGCTAGAAGAATCTCAAGGCTTTAGATAAATGGCGGTATACCATCTCGTTCTCAACAATGCCAGGAGTGATCTGCGATATTATCCCAAAATTTTTGTTTTTATTTCAAACGAAACATTGTTGAAATAAATGGGCTTTGATTATTTTATTTAATAGATCCTCCTTGGGCGAAGCCAGGGCGGTTTGCCAGTATAGAATAAATATACCTAGACTGGCGTCAGGAACAAGCGTCAAAAGCTGCGAGATATCTAGTAAAGTATCTTATCAATCCGATTCTTCAATCCTAAGGAAAATTTTACTCATAGGGTAAAATATAACGTGAACATATTAAAAATTATAGTTGTATGAGTAAAATTGTTCAAAAATTTAACTTATATATTCAACAAGGTTATAATTTATTAGATAGTAAACTTGTAACTGACAATAGCATTGAGCAATCAGCATAAGTCAATTTATTAAAAGAATTTTGAAATTTATTAAAAGTAAACAAAGCATTGAACAAACAATGATTTATTATCATTGTTGTTCAATGAGATGTTCAATAGAGCCACGCGGCAACTTTTGCTGTCGCACGGTTGGGCCGGCTCGAACTGGGGTGGTACAACGACCTCACAGAAAACCAGCCTGAAATAGAGGTTTCCCTTTGCGTTTCGCTTGGTGAGTGCAGGTGGCCGGAGGCCCTTTTTACTGGAAATGAGGCATTCCATCTTAATCCTCACGGGTGACAACGCATCTACATTTTGATTTGTAAAGAGGATAGATGTAGATGTCTATGGGCCGCAGCAACCACTTACCGTCAGGTGGCCTGTGTGCTCGTTTGTCACCCTTATCCTATAAAAAAAAAACATTATATATTGTTAGATTGCGCCAGTCGGTTTCTTCTTCTCTTTCGGTCAAATCCAATCCGAAAGAGAAGCTATGGTAGAGCGTGTGAATCTCACACTACAGGCAGTCTCCAAATGTGGCGATGCCAATCTTGTGAAATTCAACGCCTCACAAGCGTGTCTTTTCACTGCAAAAAAGAGCCAGCTTACCCTGGCTCCTTCTTTCTGAAATGTATCACTGGAATATACCGAACGCCTTCAGTTGTTAGGGTTTGAGATATCCTCAAATCTGAACTTCGGGCGGTTCATTGAGTTCAAGGCCCAAAGCAGCTGCAAGGAAGCTAGGAGTCCTTGCAAATGTGCGGCAATACTTCACGCCGGGATAGCTACTTACTTTATATAAAGCGCAAGTCTGGTCGTGCATGGAGTATTGCTGTCATATATGGGCTTCTTACCAGCATCGAACAAAGGCGCAAAGTAGCCAGCCTTTCGGTTTTCTACGGGATGCATTTCGGGGAGTGTGCGCAGGAATAGCATTTTTTTTTTTATAGTAGAGGGGGCAAACGAGCATGCGGCTCACCTGATGGTAAGTGACTACCGCCGCCCATGAACAACTGCAACACCAGGGAGGGAATTGCAGATGCGTTGCCGGCCTTTTAGCATAATTTAATTCCTCCCTCTTCCTTCCATCATCGGGCAACCAGATGTTCGGCTAGTCTCCACCTTTTCGTTGTTGCTTACCACGCATTCGAACCAAACGGTTGGACACGTCGTTCATCAGGCGTACAGCAAAGGAGTGGAATAAGTTGCCAGCATCCGTCTTTTATTTCTCTGCTCGATTATGATTCCTCTCTAGTTAAAAGATTTATATTATAGTAAAAAATGTATTCTTAGAAGCGTCACTATCCTAATGGCAGGGCGCGGACCGCGAACTCGAAAGGACGTGTGTTCGAATCCGCCATTCGACTACTGTCGTGAATGATTTCTAAACACGAGCATTTTAAGCTTACCAGAAGTGGTTAAAGGGAATATTAGTAAAGTTTAATGGCATTACTTGTATTAAAAAAAAGAATTATCGTGTAGTAGCAGCAAAGAATTCACCGTCCTATTTACATTAGTAAGGTTATTAAAATAAACTAACGATGATTTTCTATATTTAAAAACGCTTGTTTTCTTTTACGAGCTAATTTGCAGTAAACTAAGTGCATGAAAACCTCTTTTTAAAACGAAATACCCGTTCAACTAACTGCTTAAAGATATTTCAGTTTTATTGCTGAATAAATAGTTTGTAATATAAACTGCTTTTACATGCACCTCGCTTGCAATAAAACGTATCGTTACGCAAAACGAAACGTTTTTTTACACGGTGGAGCCATGCTGCAGTTATATTATGGATACAGTACGAATGAGTCAGCTCGACCGGGCAAGGATCACGCTCTCACTGAATACCAACATAAAATAGCAGCTCATAGACGCAGTTCTTCGAATGGTGAGTGTGAAAAAGCGGAGACCCTTTTTACAGGAAACGATTTATTACATCTTAGTCTTCAGGTGTAACAATAACATGTGACTGTGAGGATAGTTGTAGATGTCTATGGGCCACAGCATCCATCCACATACCATCAGGGGGATGGATTATGTACCCGTTTGTGACCCTTATTCTATAAAAAAATTAAAATTTGAAAATCGCGCATATGCGAAATGTCAAAACAATCTTGTGGATTCCTTCAGTTATTGACCAGCTAAAAAATTGCTACATTGGAATATCTAGAAAAGTGTTGTGTAGTATCGAGGCGGTTGATATTTCGATCTCATATCAACGTAGCAAACGAAAAAAAAGAGCCATAATACATCCTTTAATTCATTGATATAAACAGACAGATGGCAATTTTGATGGTGATAATCTAAAGACATTAAAATGAATATTTCTCATAAATAAATGATAAAAATTACACTCATAATGAGAGAAGGTAAGACGTCGAAGACTTCATGGAGGATTTAAAGTTTGCAACTGCTTTGACTTCCTATTCCTTCAGGGCATGCTGATGAGGTGAATATAATAAGGGATGAAAATAGGAATAAGGAAAGTTTCCAAACGGCAAATAAGGAAAGTTCGATTTAACCGCAGCATGAAACTTTGCTAGAGGCGACAATCCACTCCTCCGGGATTTACTAAGACATATTATCACAAGTAGACTGAATGTGAGAAGAAAGTTCTTCATTTCTTTATAAACTTAAAAATTAAACTTTTAATAAAAAGTAAAAAGCATTAAATGAAACTAATTTTTATTACATATATTAACTTTATTTATATTTCTGACCTTTCGAGTACTTTACAACACCCATGGTCATGGGGATTGTGGTGTTTGACGTCCCGATGTCATGAATTAAAGATGTCGGGATTTAATGAAATCAATAAAAATTGTTTCATTTAATGTGTAGTATTCGCGTAGCTATAATAAATCAAAGAATAAAGTAATTTCCATGAAAAAGGCTTCTCAAAAGAAAAGAAAATTTTATTATTCGATACACTACGTTCAGGCGCTTTTTACTTTTTTAATAACACAAATTTTTGACCATTTTGAGTGAACTAAGAAATATCAAAAGAATAAGTTTATAAATAGAATAAAGTTTAATTGAGAGGTAATTTAAAAGGCTGTTCGTGCAGCAACTCGCGCTTGGTTGGCGGTTCGCATGCTGTCGCGTCCAGCACCAGCTCCAGACGCGCCCTGACGACCTCCAGGCAGCGCCCCTTTGCGCGTTCTTCTGTTTCGTCGTCCATTTAATGGGGGTCAGTTCACGGGGGACGCCCAGACCCGGCATCGTTTCATGGTGAGGCTATGTGTACAAGCGGGCCTTTGCACCTTCAATTTTGCCGAGGCACAGGTGCTGACTGATTACGCTGACGTAGCAGTTTTGTCACATAACCGTTACTTCAGCGGGTGATAGAATCGTCACTTCCCTACGCCATTTTATTATTGTTATTATCCTGGGTTATCTATATAGTTCTAGAAAATAGTTCTTCTTGTCTTGTTGCGCATTTTCACGTCTAATCCGTCAATGCGGGCGTCGCAAACATGCCTGATGCGCTGCAAAGGAGGGGCCGCCCCAACAGTTTTTAAATTAATTATTATATTGCGCATTTGAAACTTTATACGCCCTTTGTGTCTACTTGACCCACAGAAAGTATCAATAAAACGACTGGCAGTATTCCTTAAAAATAGTTATTTTAACGGCACTACTGCATCGTGCAAACCTACAGACCAATACATTACTCCGGATTGCTAAAGCCCTACGCTCCCTCTCTATGTCTATTTAATCACGCAAATCCTCGGACACGTCGTGTCCCAAGTTTTGAAAAGGTGATACTCACAATAAAGCAGTGTTGTAGAGTTTGATAGGTGGCATGTGTTTCGGACTCTTATTATTAGCTTTTAGTAAAGACAAACTCACTATTCTTTATATCATAAACAAGACCATGTTTACTTGCATAAGTCTCGCAGATTCCCAGAAGCTTTTTGAGCGCGCTTACCGAGGATCTCAGCAACACCATGTCGTCGGCGTAACTTAGGTTACTGACACACTTATGTGGATGAAATCCCACCTTAAGGGTGAATAATTTTTTCATTTTGTATAAGACCACTCTGGGTGTAAAACCTATTAATTTAAAAAAGAAATCATTTAACTCGGCTCGCAAGTAGCAACGAAATCGCCTTCTGCTTTTCTTGAGGTTGACAAATCAAGAATTAAAAAAAGCTATTATTCATTTTACTTCAAGAAAAGTAAAAAATTAATGTAATATAATTTAATATGTAACAAACAGCACGCCATTAATAAAAATCAAGAAAATCGTTACACAAGGGGATTTTATTTTACAAGGAACCGTAAATGCCGTAATGCCTTGCAGTAATTGTAGTTTCACTCGAAGCAATTAAGCGAAGCCTGTTTTTTACTTACAAACTTGCTTTAAATGCTAGCGGTGAAATTAAATTGTACAGTGTGGGTTATTCTTATACTGACACTACACGGTAATCTGAGCACTCGGTGCGATACGAGTATTGTATAAAGAATATATTAGAAATAAAGATAAAGGAAATGAAAAGAAGAGTTAGTCCAAGAAAGAGATACATAGATCAGGTCAAAGAGAAAGATAATGTTGTCACACAGCGAATTAAGGTGATATCCACTACACTATATCATCCTGATGGTGTCGTAAGAGGCGACGGAGGGAAACAAACCAGGAGACGGGCAACAAACTAGACTAGAAATAAAAGAGGACTAAAAATAAAAATAAAAGCTACGGTTGCCAACCCGCCTGCCAAGCCTAATGGTTGATTTTCATTCGCAATACGATTCAATACTTCGTCAAGAAATCGCCGTCGGATTAAAAAAGGAATGCTAAAAGCGATCCCATAAATTTGCATGAAAAACGCGCGCCGCACCGAGGGACATTACTTTTTATAAAAATATGGCGACCTTACCCTGATGGAGTTTCCAGGTTCATTTTCATAAATTATAAATAACGATCGTAAACGTAGTGAGTGATCCGATTGGGTATCGAATATTATTGGACTGAAAATATTTCATCGTTAATATTAATCGCTTTCGTGGCGAGCCATAATGTTGGTTTGGGTTTTATTATATTTAAAAGAATTTTACGAATATAGTCATAAAGTTGGCACAAAAAAGTAATTAAAAATTTTAAAATTTATTTGCCAAGATCTCCGTGAAAAAAAAGTGTGTTCATTTTTATAGGATAGCGGGCAAACGAGCATAATCTGCAACACCAGGGGAATTGCAGATGCATTGCCGCCCTTTTAAAAAGGATTAGGCTCTTTTCTTGAAGGTTTCTAAGTCTTATCGGTTCGGAAAAATCGCTGCTGGTAATCAATTCTACAAGGAAGTTGTGTGAGAAAGAAAACTTCGTCTAAATCGCACAGTGGTGGACCGCCAATCATCCAGATGGTATGGATAGTATTGCGAGTTTTGCCGCGATGTGCGTTGGTGAAATTGAACTGGAATTAGCCCGAACAATTCCTAAGAGCACTATCCGTGGAAGATGCGATAAAATACGCCAAGACATGCAACATCTCTACGCAGTGCCAGTGAGTCAAGCCGATCGGAAAGAACTTGGTCGTCGACGATTGGATGTTTTACCTAGTTTAAAAAATCTAGTGGTAGAGACAATCTAAAGCTATATTACGGCTGTAATAAGAGTGGGTCCTCCCATGAAAACGTAATTCCAGTAAAAAGGGTCTCCGGTTCTTTACACTCACCATACGAAACACAGCAGTGTTAAACTGCTATTTTACGCTGGTATTCTGTAAGAGCGTGGTCCTTCCCCGGTCGAGCCGACCAATTCGTGCTACAACTATACTACTAATATAGCTGCAGCATGGCTCTACCACGTATAATCATGCGGTCTGTACGCGCGTTTTTCACCCTCATTCAATGTAAAAAGTAGACTTCCCTCATTAATTAGCGTGCACTAGCACAGTGATCACATATACCAACACCGCTAGAAAAGACACACCACCGTCGATAATACTACACGTGTTTCGGCTCTAAACAAGGTATCAAGAAGAGGAAAGATTCTGCGATGGGCTGAGCGAACTCAGCATGGGATAAGCCAGCCCAGCTACCCATTTAGACAATCCACATACTTAACCAATCCTTACTTAAGTAATAAGTGAACACATTTAAATAAAATTAATTTTACGGATTTTATCGCGTATATTAACTTATTTTATATTTTACTTTATAGTTAAACTACTACTCGGCGGTATAAGGATAGTGGGTAACTATCCTAAGCCGTCTCGTGGTTGTCGTAAGAGGCAGAGGGAATTTGAAACAGAAGATGGGCAGCATCTACCTGGTAAAGACTCAAAATAATAAAAATACTGCCCATCTACCAAGCGTGACAAATGGTAACTAAGGCAAAATACTCCCAACGAGACAATCTTTGGGGAAGGCCTATGTTCAGCAGTGGACTTTTATAGGCTGTAATAAATAAATGAATGAAGGCTATAAAGGGGTAATCTTTAGTTAGATTGTGTCCAGTGTCCACGAAATGTTTATTGAAATAAGCTCCATCGGGATCGCGATTCCTGGACGCGGCTACATGTTCCGTTGATACATCTGACGAAAGATCTGAGAAAATTGCTAACCATACGCTTTTGATTTTTTTAATTTAATTTAAAAAAATAACTTAAGAGTCAACGACTTGACAAATTGAAATAAAACTGTTATAAATTATTTTCCATAATTATTTGCATAGTAAATAAACAATCTAGAAACACAGTGCATGCGGTGTTTCAGCCATGTTCGAAAAAGAAATGGATGACACACCATAACTATATTTACATGAACCATTTTTTTTTCGGAGGGTAGGTGTACAATAACTAACAGCTGTTTAACTAGCTCTTATATTTTATTTTATTTTAAAATATCCATAATCAAGTTTTGTTCTATTTAAAACTACTAAACAATCAGTGATTAGTTTTTCTATGGATTAAGTGTAAAAATATGAACATTTAGAGAAGTGCACTTGCACCTCCCATTAGTGATACTTTATTGCTATCAACTTCCTAAGTTTTCATCTCACTTTGTTATAACTGTTTAACTGTAAACATAATGGCAAATGTTACTGAAGTGGAGAACATGCAGAAGGAGCTTGAAGAATGCTGGACCCGTAAAATGATAGAATTTGAAGGCAGATTAAAAGCTGCGTCTACATCAACTAGTTCCACCCTTATTCAATTACGTGATGAGTTTTACGCTTTCAAGGAGTTGGTGGGCTCAATGTTTAATCTTCTCCGACAGCAGGTACGTGCTTGTTTACAATCTATTGATGCAATTGATATGAGACATAGACGAAAGATTCTGCTATTCAGTGGTATTCCGGACACAGCAGAGGCTGATGCAGAGAAAGAGGTCCTGTGTCTTTTACACAACAAACTAGATATTCCACATGTGTCAAATGCTTGTATCAAGCGGTGCCATCGGATCGGAGTTAAAAAAGATGGTCACACACGGCCAATTCTCATCCAATTCAAAGACTATCACACAAAGCAAGAGGTTTGGAATGCCAAGACCAAATTAAAAGGGTCTCCTGTTACAGTTTCTGAGTTTCTTACAAGAACAAGGCAATACTTACATAAGAAAGCCCGTAAGCACTTTGGTATAAAGAACGTGTGGACACTTGATGGGATAATTTATGTCAAACTGCACAGTAATGAAAGGGCGAAGATCTCCTCGGATGAAGAGTTGGATATTCTTATTGAAAAATTTCCTGCAATTAGCTCTCCGGCTACTTCTGGCTTGGCTTCTGCAGATATTGACACTAGAGCCGTTCGTGTGGTATCCAAACTGACCCCACAAAGCCCTTCTGTAATGAATCGTCAAGTTGAAGCTGCTCTGCACAAACAGGTAGGAGCAACAGTGCAAAATGCTGAATCTAAGAGGCCCCGTCGCTTCAATGTAAAGAAGTAACCTACTAAATATATTTTAGTGAATGACCGAAAAGGTTACATTAGGTAGTGTGGTTTACATCATGTTTTTGTTAAATTTGTATGCTCATTTCCTACTTAAATTCAATATTAATTTCTGTTTTTGTTTAAATAAACAGTGATCAATTGTTATACTTTTTGGTTCTTAGTCCTAGTATAAGTTAGTTTATTATTATTTAAATAAAATAATTTTGGTTGAGTACATAGATTTAATGTTGTTGTGTATATAAATTTAGTTATAGCATCAGTTCACAGACATTAATATTGTATTCATTGAGTACTTAAGTAAACGTTATATTGTATACTTCTGTATTGTGTAAACGCTGTAATTAAGTAATTTTTAGTAAGAATTTCATTACATAATATGAATAAGCATCGTAATAATCGGTGTGAGATATAATTCAAAAGTAATTTCGTCCAATATGTTCTTCGGTCATTGTTATCATAGTCATTGTTGTTTTCTATATTGACAACTTTATTTTTCAGACAGTAACTATACAATGGTTCAATCACCATACAGCCTAGTATAATAAGATATATTAACGACTTAAATGTTTGATGTTTTAATATGTCAGTAGTCGACTGCTTTAATCTTGTATTTGCCTTTTGTTATTTCTTTGTTTTTTTTTCTGAAATAGTTTTCTCTTTTTTTTCAAATACATTTTATTAATTTTTAAATTTAATTAAAATTTGAATGGAGGTTTTAATGTTCTGTAAACAGTTCACTAATGGGATGGTGTTGTTTGCATTGGATTGACAAATTTTACATAGTTTTTTTTATAAGGTTATTTTACTACATTATTGTCTTTTTTTTTAAATATTTTATATATAGATATTTTATTTGTATTTATTTATAATTTTAGTAAATTTGCTATTTTTATGTCTGATGTAGAATCTTTTTATTCTGCAGATGATTCGTTTCTTTCTTTTAATTCTTGTAATGATTATTTTAGTGACAGCGGGTCTAATCTACATGATCTACTGGAAGGGGTATTTTCAACTTGTGATAATTATTTTAACATATGTCACATTAACGCTCAAAGCATCCCTTGCCACTACTCTGAACTCGAATTGTCTTTCTCTTCTAATTACGTTCATGCAATTCTAGTGTCGGAGACCTGGCTAAAGCCATCTTTGCATTCAGCCTTATATCCCTTGCCAGGTTATGTGCTTATAAGAAACGATCGCATTGATAAAGGAGGCGGTGGGGTGGCTATTTATTTGCGTGCTTCGTTTCCGCATAAAATAGTATTAGCCTCTCCATCTTGCTATTCAGGCTCAGCGGAGTATTTGTTTTTGGAGCTTGACGTCAAAGGTGCAAGGATGCTTCTAGGAGTTGTGTATTGCCCGCCCTCCTCTGATTTTTTCGCCACTTTAGAAACGGCTCTTGATGACGTTTGTTCTGAGTACACACACTGTATAATCATGGGCGATTTTAATACCGATTTGTTGAAGATTTCTCTTCGTTCTCAAAAACTTCAATCAATCATGGAGTCAGTCAATCTTACCTTTCTCCCACTAGGGGCTACTCATCACAATGTCGATACCGATGACTCCTTAATTGATCTTATTCTTGCTGCTTCTCCTGAGTATGTTGTGTCACACGGACAGTTGCCTGCTTTGGGTTTTTCGCGTCACGACCTTTTATACGCTTCTTATAAGCTCAAACCCCCAAAGCGCTCTTGTCCCTTACTGCCTGTACGCAATTTCTCTAGAATTAACTACGATAAGCTAATGAGTGACGCTCGAAATCTCAATTTAACTTGTTTGGTAGCAGAACCTACAATTGACGGTAAAGTCTCTTTTCTTAATGATAAAGTTCTCAGGTTGTTTGATGCTCATGCTCCTGTTCATAACGTCAGGTTGAAGCGTCCTCCCGCCCCTTGGATGACTGAGGGCGTAAGAATGGCAATGGTAAGACGGAATCGAGCCTTTCTTAAATTCAAGAGGGAACGATCTGAAGAAAACTGGTCAATCTTTAAATCTGTCAGGAATAGGTGTAATCAGATGGTACGTGCTGCTAAACGCCGATATTTTCATAACTGTATAAATGATTCATCTCCTACCGAAGTGTGGAAATTCCTCAGAACTGTGGGTATTGGCAGGCCATTCATGCTGGACTGTGGTCCTTCAATATCTCTCGATGAGATTAATCAACATTTCGCTTCCTTCAAAGCAATGGATCCTTTAGTCCGAACTAACACTTTAAATGCTATTGCATCAATGCAATCTCCTCACATTCCAGCATTCATGTTCTCTCCTGTCGATCAGGATGAAATCAAGAAGTTTATTTTAGCAATCAAGTCTAAGGCTCTGGGCTGCGATGAAATAAGCAGACAAATGGTCGTCACTATCTTAGATCCTCTTCTCCCGGCAATAACTCACATTATAAATTTTTCCCTTGACTCGGGGCAATACCCTAGTCATTGGAAAAAGGCTTATGTTAAGCCCCTTCCTAAGATACCTGCTCCTATCCTTCCCAGCCATTTTCGTCCTATATCAATTCTGCCGTTCCTCTCTAAAGTTTTAGAAGCCTGTGTCCATAAGCAAATCACTATGTTCATCTTGAAACATAACCTACTGAGTCCATTTCAGTCCGGGTTTCGTTCAGGTCACAGCACTACCACTGCTTTAATAAAAATCACTGATGATATTAGAAAATCTATGGACGAAAAAAAGATAGCAGTGCTAGTTCTAGTAGACTTTTCTAATGCTTTTAACACAGTTGATCATGATATCCTTCTTTCCATCCTATCCCATCTTAATTTTAAGCCCACTGTCTTAGATTGGTTTGCATCATATCTTCGCGGGCGTCAGCAGTCAGTTCACGTAGGTCATATGACCTCAGCTTGGGCTGAAGTTGAATGTGGCGTACCGCAAGGCGGTATACTCTCTCCTATCATCTTCTCAGTTTTTATAAACTTGATCACTCAATCTTGATTGCTCGTATCATCTGTACGCCGATGATCTGCAGCTATATGTGCATTGTGGCGTTGAAGAACTACATAATGGTATACACAAATTAAACCAGAATTTAAATACAATTAAAGATTGGTCCTCGCGCTACGGAGTCTGTGTGAATCCAGTAAAATGCCAAGCGATTTTAGTGGGAAGTAAAAAGCTGCTGGCCAGGGTTAATCAAGCAGACTTACCTCCTGTTTGTTATGATAATATCATTGTTCCATTTAGTGAGTCTGTTAAAAACCTTGGCCTGTATATTGATAGCTCTCTGAACTGGAAAGTCCACGTTACCGATTTAAGTCGGAAAGTCATTGCCACCTTACGTTCCCTTTATCGTCTCAAATACTTCCTCCCTATTAAGTCTAAGCTCATGCTTGTCCAAACTCTTATTTTACCTATCTTTGATTATGCAGATGTGTGCTACCCAGACCTGTCCCAAGAACTTCTTAACAAACTGGAGCGCCTGCTTAACAACTGTATTAGATTTATTTTTGGTCTGCGTAAGTATAACCATATTTCTCATTATAGATCTCAGCTTAAGTGGCTTACCATAAAGCAAAGGCGCAACTCCAGAATATTACTTGTTCTTTTCTCAATTCTTAATGATCCGTATTCACCTTCTTACCTCAAAGAACGATTTCAATATCTTTCTTCTTGCCATGATAGGGTTCTTCGATCTTCCTCTAATAACAAGATTTATATTCCTACTCATCTCACCGGGTTCTATGGTAACTCCTTCACAGTACAGGCTGCACGTCTTTGGAATTCCTTGCCTGATGATATCAGAAAAGCACCTAACAAATACTCCTTTAAAAAGAAGGTACGCGAGCATTTACTGAATAATCATTAGAGTTACAAAATTGTTAATTAATCATTTTTATATGTATGTATTAACTTTGTATTTATGTATATTTATATCCATATATATGTATTTATGTATGTTTATATTTGTTTATTGGCATATAAATATATTTATATTATGAATATGTGTTAATATAATGTGTAAATATGCAAATAGATTTATATATATATATATATGCATTTACTTATAATATTATATTATAATCTGTTATTACATATAAAGTGTATTAATTTTAGTTTGACTTTTTTTTTTCTTTTTATTGCTACGCCTACGACAAACTCTCACCACTCCATGGGTTGACTGGTAGAGAATGCCTTGAGGCATTATGTCCGCCCTTTGTATCCTTTTTTTTTTCTTAAGGGACGCAATAAAGTTTTTAAATTAATAAATAAATAAAAAAACCATTTCGAGTCACATTCGAACACCTCGCAACTCAATATCTATTAGATCTATTTACTTATAATTTTGAATGCTTATAAAGGACCTATAAATACATAGACCCCAAGCCAATTTTTAAACGGACTTTATATTAATCTTGAGTTGTTAAGGTCTGATAATTGCTTTTTTTATTAGTCACTGACTCATTCTTTAAAAACTTAAGCTACTTTTAACTTACTTAGAAACTTGGAATTTGGTATCAACGTAGATCGTAAAAAGAGTACAAATAAATATATACAAATTTGCAAGTTTTTGGTATTCAGATGTTCTACAGGTGTTCATAAAGTTATGACTTTTTGTATAGAATATGGTCGATAGTCACAGGACACAGTCCAACTGATGGTAAGTACTTGCCCATAGATGTTACATTAACCCTCCACTAGGAATTTTTCTTTATTCTACTCATTATTCCTTAGTTTACTCAAACAATTTAACATTTAGTTCTTATTAAAAGCAGAATTCAAAGAACAAAAAAGAAAAAAAAAACAATTAACGCATAACGGCTTCTGAATTCGGGGCTTAAATTTAAATAAATTATTTTTATAAACTTTGTCTTAGCACCGACTTTAGAATGTGAAACTATTTTTTTGAAGTTTTTTTTGTAGGATACGTTGCCAAACTATAACACTGTCTACTTGATGGTTAGTGGTTGCTGTGGTTCATAGACATATACGAATACATCTATCCTCAATAAAGAATCAAAATGCAGATGCGTTGGCACCCGTGAGGAGTAAGATGGAATGCCTCTTTTCCAGTAAAAAGGATCTCCAGTTCTTATTTTTAGGGTTCCGTACCTCAAAAGGAAAAAACGGAACTCTTATAGGATCACTTTGTTGTCCGTCTGTCTGTCTGTCTGTTCTGCCAGTCTGTCAAGACCCTTTTTCTCAGGAACGCGTGGAGTTATCAAGCTGAATTCATATCAAATACCCAAGTCTGCTGTCCCTTGGAGCTGTGAAAACATCAAACTTCTAAGCCAACACAATCAAAAGATACAGCCGTTTATGCCGCAAATTTTTGACATTCGCAAGGGAATCAAAACCTACAGGGTACTTCCCGTGAACACAGAATCTTGAAATTTGGTACGAAGCAACGTTTTATAGCACAGATAAAGGAAAAATTGCGAAAAGTATAAATTTTTAGTTACATCATATAATAAAATATTTTAATAATTTTAAACTTATATACCTACGGATTTGTACGGAACCCTCGGTGCGCGAGTCCGACTCGCATTTGGCCGGTTTTTTTTATAGGATATGGGTGACAAACGAGCACACAGTACACCTGATGGTAAGTGGTTGCTGCGGCCTATAGACATCTACATCTATCTTCTATTACATATGAAAATGCAGATGCGATGTCATCCGTGAGAACTAAGATGGAATGCCTCATTTCTGTTAAAATGGGTTTCCGGTTCTCTACACTCACCATACGAAACACAGCAGTGCTAAGCTGCTATTTTATGCTTGTATTCTGTATTCTTGTCCTTCACCGGTCGAGCTAACCATTCGTGCTACAACTATACAACTAATATAGCTACAGTATGGCTCTACCACGTATAAAATCAGATTTAACTACTCATTAAAGTATAATTTTAACTGTTAAGTTGGCATTCCATTATAATTTTCAGCAACAAATTTGCCATGACAACTCCATTTTTGTTAATCAAACAAAAATGGAGTTGTCTACGAGTATGAGGTTCAGAATTAACTTACAATCAGAGAGAGGGGTCTCGTAAATACCTGTAATAATCTTTAAGACATAAAGAAACAGATAATTTTTATTGCATTCTAAAAGCAGCCGTAAATTGTACTGTTTTCATTCAGAAAATGTGTTTTTCTAATATCTCGTCTATGTTTCAAACGAATAAACGAGCGTGCTGTTCTGTATCCTTATATAACTAGCATTCGTTTATTGTAATAAAATATTGTGTACGCTATTTCACATGTCGTACAGCTTTTTATTGTGGCTTGTTTACCTTTTGTATTTGAAAATAGATATTCTGAGGCTTTTGTATAATAAATGTTAAATTAATTTTATAAATAAACATAGTATATGATAGCGTCGCTAGAGACTCCATCACCCTATACTTTTATAGAATAAGGGTGACAAACGACATAGATAAATTATTGTTTATTGCACGTACAAAAACATAAATAAGAGACAAAAGAATATAAAATTTGAAAAATTAGTTCCATAGGCGGTCTTATCGCTAAAAGCTGTTTCTTCCAGACAACCTTTGGGTGGCCAAAGTTGTAAAACGACAGAAAACTTAATGGTTCATTCAATACAACCAGTATTAGCGCATCACTGAACCAATAAGTTTCCACACTACACGATAACGAGCATACAGTCTACCTGATGGTCAGTCGCTCTGGTAGTCTACTTGGTGCTCCAACCGTAATATAGCAGCAGCAAGACTCCACCAAGTTTGTGTTCATGTTATTTCTACTATAGGAGAGGTAGATTATCATATTGGTAGTAAATTTTGAAGAGGGTGATTGATACGAGTATTGCTCTTTCTTTATTATCATTAGCTCGTAAATGTCCCCTGTTAGATATGGCTCTCTCCTATTGTAGGGAGAGAATTTGTCTCAATGAAAGACTTCTATGAATGCTAATAGACCGGAAATTTAGAACAAAAATCGTGTAGCAGCTGTGGCGCGGGCGCCGGAGGGTGACTTAAATCCATACTTTAATATTATAAATGCGAAAGTGTGTTTGTTTGTTTGTCCTTCTTTGACGTCGCAATAGAGCGTCGGCATGGCATGATTTTTTGTATGGTGATAGTTCGGTGGCTGTAGAGTGTCATAGGTTACTTTTTTCCGCAGAAAAACATTTCATTCCCGTGGGAAAAATAGAATATGTTGCACAAGTTTGTCCTTCTTTCACGTCGCAACAGAGCGTCGGCATGGCATGATTTTTTGTATGGGGTTAGTTCGGTGGCTGTAGAGTGACATAGGCTACTTGTTTTAGCGGAAAAACATATCATTCCCGTGGGAAAATCAAATATGTTGCAAAATTAAATTCAGCTAGGTGGCGCCACCGCGATTCTACAAGACGGACGACGGTACGGTTTTGTTGATTTGGTTGGTATTCCTTTATACATATATAGACTCTGGCTTTGATTTTGGATTTTGTTTATTAGAATTGTCAATTGGTTTTCGTTGTTTTAGGTTGTTTAACAAGCTGCGGGCTGTTCGAAAGAGATACCGCGGCTCTGGAACGTAAGGGCACTGAAGGAACACGGATGGTTTTTAGTCAGTAAAAGTCTGACACTCCCTTCCGCTCCACCCACAGCGAAAGGCGTCATTAGATGATTTTCCATCCGCAAAAAAAAAGTTGTTTAACAACATTTCAAAGGAATATTAATAGTATAGATAGTGTATACGGTACCTATACACTTCTTATTTCGTTGGTTATATTTATATTGACTACTGCTTTCGATTTCGGTTTTCTGCGATTTTTTTTGTGATTTGGTTTAAATTGATTCGATTTTTTTTTGGCTATCGTTTTCAGCTTTCGTGTTGTGTCTTGAATTGGTTTTATTGTTTTGATTTTAAAAAATATTTAAAAGGAATATTTATTCCTTTTAGATATTTTATATTTGAGGTATTTTAACGTTTTTTTTTATAAATAGGCTTTTTGTTACTTCATAATGCCTCGCAAACGTAAGTCCAGCCTTTCAAGAGTATTTCTCAAAGACAAGCGAAAAGATTAGCTCGATCGCTAGAATTTTTAGAAGATGCTGAATTGAGAAGGCAAGAACAAGCAGAGCGTCAGGCTGCTTTTAGAACATCTGAGACACCTTCTCAACGTCAGCAAAGGCGTCTTGAACAGACAGAGCGTCAGGCTGCTTTAAGAGCTTCCGAAACACCTTCTCAAAGTCAGAAAAGGCGTCTTGAACAGGCAGAGCGTCAAGCTACTTTAAGAGCTTCTGAAACACCTTCTCAATGTCAGCGAAGGCGTCTTGAACAAGCAGAGCGTCAAGCTACTTTAAGAGCTACTGAAACACCTGATCAAAGTCAGCAAAGGCATCTTGAACAGGCAGAGCGTCAATCTAATTTAAGTGCTACTGAAACATCTGCTCAAAGTCAGCAAAGGCGTCTTGAACAGGCAGAGCGTCAATCTTTTTTAAGAGCTACTGAAACACCTGTTCAAAGTCAGCAAAGGCTATTCGAACAAGCGGACCGTCAGGCCGCCTTAAGAGCCGCGGAAACACCTGATCAAACTCAACACAGACTCATTGAGCAAGCTGAACGTCAATCTACTATAAGGGTATCTAAAACACCAGAACAGACACAGGCGCGAAGAGATGCAAATGCACAGCTCCAAGCTGATCGTCGACAAAATTTTCAAAGAAACAATTGGTCGGTTTTAATGACGCAGCATTCAATTATGATCCGTAAATTGATTATAAAAATCACAGGTTAGTTGTTATCGGACTGATGGACAAGGCGTGTCGATTTTGCAGCTCTTTAAAATGGAAAGATGAGACCGCAGGCATGTGCTGTTCCAATGGCAAAGTGTCTCTTCCGTTACTTGGGGAACCAGAAGAACCTTTGAAAACTCTCTTTTTACAGTGGTAGAGACACGCGGCAGCTTTTGCTGTCGCACGGATGGGCCGGCTCGAACCGGGGTGGTACCACGACCTCACAGAAAACCAGCGTGAAATAGAGGTTTACTTCTGCGTTTCGCTTGGTGAGTACAGGTGGCCGGAGGCTCTTTTTACTGAAATGAGGCATTCCATCTTAGTCCTCACGGTGGCAACGCATCTGCATTTTGATTTGTAGAGAGGATAAAAATATAGATGTCTATGGGCCGCAGCAACCACTTACCATCAGGTGGACTGTGTGCTCGTTTGTCACCCTTATCCTATAAAAAAAATATGATGCTAATGAGTCACGGCGCTTTTTAAACAGGACCCGGAAATATAACTTATGCTTTCAAATGACGTCCTTCGTAGTTGACCGGGAAATAATAATGCCGGGATTTTCGCCTACATTTACGGTGCAAGGGCAAATTTATCACAGAATAGGTTCACTTTTTCCAGCTGAAAGCGAACAGCATAAATTTTTACAAGTATATTTATGGGTGACGAAGAAATTGAGGTAGACCGTCGCTGCCAATTTACCCAGGGAGTTGAGAGAGACACAGTGTTCAAAATTCAAAGATTCTTGCATGAACGTAACATTTTAGTCAAAACATTTAAAACTGCTTTAGAAAACCTACCTGAAGAGGATTATCAAGTCGTCATTCACGCAGATCGGACCCCTCGAGGAGAGCATGAAAGGCGCTACAATGCACCTTTGATAAACGAAATAGCAGCCGTAATTAGTGGTGATCAATTTCCTTCACAAGACATTGTCTTGCGAGCACGTGATGATACGTTGCAACGGGTAGCCGATACACACAAGTTTTATGACGCTCTGCAATACCCATTGATTTATTGCAAAGGACAAGAGGATTATCATTTTCAAATTCCACTCGTTAACCCGGTCACAAAGGAGCCTATTCCGAACAAAAAAGTTTCATGTATGAATTTTCATGCATATCATATGATGTTGCGAGAAAATGATTTTAACCTCTTAGCCCGGTGTAGACAATTATTTCATCAATTTTTGGTAGACAGGTATGTGAAGGTAGAAAGTGAACGTCTGCGTTATATATCTTTAAATCAAAAAAGCTGCGCGTTGAAGATTATATACATTTACAAGATGCAGTTTCTAGCGACGCCAATGTAAACCCCAGAGATTTAGGTAAATCGTAATTCTGCCCTCATCATCCGTTAACAGTCCCCGCTATCTACATGAGTACACACAAGACGCATTCGCCTATGTACGAACCTACGAAAGACCTGATCTTTTTGTTACTTTTTACTTACAATCATCCCACATGGAAAGAAATAACCGAGGAGCTAATGCCAGGCCAAAAAAGTACTGACAGACACGATTTAGTTGCTAGAGTATTTAGATTAAAAGTACAAAAATTAATGTATGTAATTAACAAAGGGAAAATTTTCGGAGAGGTGCAGTGCTTCAGTATTTAATTGAATGGCAAAAAGAGGATTACTGCATGCCCACATTCTAAAGAGAAGTTGCGGCCCAGCCAAGTAGACGACATATTAAGCGCCGAGATTCCGGATCCTGAGCAAGATAAAGAATTGTATGATACCATCGTCCGAAATATGATTCACGGGATTCAGGAGTGAAGGAGAGACGAATCCTGTTAATGAAGTACAGACCTTTCAAGCAGGGCGTTATGTCAGCAGTAACGAGGCAGCGTGGCGTCTCCTTGGCTTCCCTTTACACGAAAGGCACCCAACAGTTACTCACCTTGCTGTGCCGAAAGAAATTTCCAAAGAAAGGCTTGCATCACCGCCAAAAACTACACTAACAGCCTTCTTTCAACTTTGTCAAACCGACCCCTTTGCAGAAACGTTGTTATATTCTGAAGTCCCCCGCTATTATACTTGGAAAACATCTAGGAAGGAGTGGAAACGCCGTATTCAAGGCGCGCCTGTTGCACATTGGCCCGGTGTAAAGTCATCAGATGCCCTTGGTCGTGTGTATACCGTCCATGTAACTAATTTTGAATGTTTCTGTTTACGATTGCTGCTGCACCATGTTCGGGGTCCTACAGGATATAAAGACCTTAAAACTGTCAACGGTCAGAAATGCGCAACTTATAGAGAAGCATGTGAAGCTCTGCATCTTTTAGAAAACGATAATCACTGGGATGAAACCATGGAGGAAGCTGTGCAGAGCCAGTCACCAGCCAAAATTAGGGATCTTAATGCAACTCTCATATCATCTTGCCGGCTATCTAATGCACATGAATTGTGGGACAAATATAAAGAGTACATGGCGGAAGATATTTTGCGAAGGTTATAGCAGACACACGCGAACATGGCATACAATGAACACATTTATAATGAAGCACTTGGAAAAATTGAAGATAAAGTAATGGCAATGGTAGGTTAAAAATTAAGCGACTTTGGAATGATAAGCCCTCAGCGAACAACCGAAAATTAACTAAGTGATGAAATTAAACGTGAAACAAACTACGATATACCAGTTTTGCAGCAGCAAGTAGCCGAATTTTTTACCCCGCTTGCTTCCCAAACAAAAACGAGTTTTTGACAAAGTATTAGGACAAATTGAATCTGGAAATGGTGCACTTTTCTTTTTGCATGCCCCTGGAGGAACTGGGGAGACATTTTTGTTAAATTTATTAATAGCGCAAGTACGGAAAGATAAAAACATTGCTGTGGCCGTAGCTTCCTCCGGTATAGCCGCCATGCTGCTAAGCGGGGGCCGCACTGCACATTCTGTTTTAAAACTCCCTATAAATCTAGCCCAGGAAGGATCGCCGATCTGCAACTTTAGCAAAAATAGTGCACGAGGTATAATGCTACGACAATGCAAACTTTTAGTGTGGGACGAAAATACAATGTCGCATAAAAAAGCTGTAGAAGCACTAAATCGAACGCTCCAGGATTTGCGCAGCAATACCGATGTAATGGGAGGAATGGTGGTTTTACTGGCTGGTGACTTTACTTACATTTTTTTTTATACGATAGGGTGACAAATGAGCACACAGACCCCCTGATGGTAAATGGTAGCTGTGGCCCATAGACATCTAAATCTATCCTCGTTTGCGAATCAAAATGCAGATGCGTTGTCACCCGTGAGGACTAAGATGGAATGCCTCTTTTTCAGTAAAAAGATCTCTGGTTCTCTACACTCACCATACGAAACACAGCAGTGTTAAGCTGCTATTTTACGCTGGTATTCTGTGAGAACGTGGTCCTTCCCCGGTCAAGCTGACCCATTCGTGCTACAACTATACTACTAATATAGCTGCAGCATTGCTCTACTACGTTTAAACTTGTCATTCAAAAGGGCACACCTGCAGATGAAATTAAAGCATGCCTCAAGTCGTCTATTTTATGGAACAAGGTTCAGTTTAACTACGAATATGAGAGTGCATTTGTATAATGATATCAATGCTGGAAACTATGCTGACACACTATTAAAAATTGGCGATGGGCGGTTGGAAACGGATGCTGAGGGCTGCGTTAAATTGACGAGAGGTTTTTGTCATTTAGTACAGAGTCATTCCGAATTAATTGCGAGCGTTTATTTAGATTTAACGAACAACATTCATAAAGACAAACGGTTATGTGAAAGGGCGATTCTTGCACCAAAAAATGAGAGCGTTAACAAAATAAATTCAGATATATTAAGCGAAGTAGCAGGAGAAATAACAGAGTATTTGTCAGTAGACACAGTTATGGACACAGAACAGAGCACTTCATATCCCGTAGAGTTTCTAAATTCTCTAGAGTTATCAGGTGTGCCCTCACATAAGCTTCAATTAAAGTGAAGCGTCCCAGTCATGCTAATGCGAAATTTAGATGCTCCTCGGTTATGTAACGGGACAAGGCGGCGTGTGACACATCTTGGACGGAACATAATCGGTGCTACCATTTTGACAGGCGTAGGAAAAGGTGAAAATGTTATTATACCACGCATCCCTATAATTCCCACAGATCTTCCTTTACAATTCAAAAGGTTGCAGTTTCCTATTAAGCTCAGTTTTGCAATGACAATTAATAAAGCGCAAGGGCAAACGTTACAAGTAGCGGGGGTCAACTTAGAAAAACGTTATTATTATACGTTGTCTTAGCACCGACTTTAGAATTTGATTTTTTTAAAATTCTTGTTAGATCTTTAAAATCAGATTTTACTTTTTATTAAAAGGAAAATTTTACCTGTTAAAGAGGCATTCCATTGTATTTCTCAAGAATGACAAGAAATTTGCATTTTAATTCTTAATCGAAGATAGATGTCTATGAGCTACACTTACAATCAGAAGGACCTTGTAAATATCTGTAGTAGTCTTTAAAATATTAAGAAACAGATAATTTTGATGCATTGCAAGAGCAGCCGTTAATTGTACATTTCCAGGGAATTTCATGAAATGTATTTTTGTAATATCTCGTCTGTGTTTCAAATAAATAAACGAGCGTGCTGTTTTCTATACTCTTAACACCTTAACATACGAAGCATTCGTTTATTGGAATAAAATATTATGTTCGCTATTTCACACGTCGAACCGCTGTTTACTGCGTCTTATTTACCTCTCGTATTTGAAAAAAGATACTCTAAGCTTTTATATAATAAATATTAAATTCATATTATAAATAAATACTCCACCTACCATACGTTAGTGGCGTTAGGGGTCACAAAACGACATAAACAGATAAATAATTGTTTATTGCACGTAGAAAAACAGAAAATAAGGAACAAAATAATACAAAATGTTAAAATATAATTTAATCGGCGGTCTTATCGCTAAAACAATTTCTTCCAGACTACCTTTGGCTGGGCAGGGTTATTAAACGACAGATATTAATTTGTGTCGGTGATGCGTTAATATAATCAGACACTACACGACAGCGAGCGAACAGTCTACCTGATGGTCAGTAGCTTTGAAAGTCACATGGTGCTCCAACCGTAATATAGCAGCAGCAAGGCTCTACCAAGCTTATGTTCACGTTCTTTCTACTATAGGAGAGGTAGATTATCATATTATTAAGTAGTCGTAGTAAATTATTAAGAGGGTGATCGATACGAGTTATCTTCATTACGGTCAGCTCGTAATGTCCACTGTTAGTTTTGGCTCCCTCCTGTTGTAGGGGGAGAATTTGCCTCAACCAAAAACTTCTACGTATGCTAATAGATCGTCAATTTAGAACAAAAACTGTGTCGCAGCTGTGGCGCGGGCGCCGACGGGTAACTAAAATGATAAATATTTCACGGGGTTGTATTTTCATTTACGACAGTTCCATTTTCAGGCAAATACGAAAGAAAATTACATACTTATCTGAAATTAATTTCATCTCACTTTGATAAAGTGAGCACATAAATAATGATAGCTTTTATTTAGTCATGTTAAACAAAGTCAGTATAACACAGTCGAAAGCAACTTTTGCGGCTTACAGTACAACGAACTACTCTTCTCGCCCGCTAACAGTCGACTAAAGAAATTGCGGAGAACTGTCCATAACTTAATGCGCAATGTATGAGCACTGTATAGCCCGCGTGGTTGTAAACATGGAAGTCTTCGGTCTCAACTGTCGCGCTTGGCGTATGGGTTAACAATCGCAGCACCATATGCTGCTGGTTGTTGTTGTTCTGGGTATTTCACGTTCTCGGATTCACGATGGTTACCACCATAATCGTACTACAGGTCATAATGCAAATAGGCATCAAATAAAATTGGAGTCGATATTATAATTTGTTCTCGATGTATGTGGGATTTAATACAGTGATACGTCTTTTTTTTCCTTTTGCATGTTTTAGTGAGAACTTGATCGCTGTTGGTTTGATGCCATAATCTTTTAAATAATGGTTGAAAGTAGAATTTGATATGTTAAAGTGGTGCGGTTTTGTAAGTTATGTCTGCATATTATGAAATATTATTAAAAACGATAAAACAAGAGTTTTAAACTGTGGTAGAGCCACGCGGCAGGTTTTGCTGTCGCACGGATGGGTCGGCTCGAACCGGGGTAGTACCACGACCTCACAGAATAGCAGCATGAAGTAGAGGTTTACCTCTGCGTTTCGCTTGGTGAGTGCAGGTGGCCAGAGGCCCTTTTTACTGGAAATGAGGCATTCCATCTAACTCCTCACGGGTGACAACGCATCTGCATTTTGATTTGTAATTGAGGATAAATTTAGATGTCTATGAGCCGTAGCAACCACTTACCATCTGGTGGACTGTGTGCTCGTTTGTCACCCTTATCCTATTAAAAAAGTGCTCGTTTGGTGATATAAAACTTACTTGATTTGGCTGTATTAGGCGTCTTGAGACTTTAGATAATATCGTCAGCGACTATCTGCTGAGTTAAGCTGCCTTCGAAATCTTCTAATAACGCAACGTATCTCATTAGAAAAATATTATAAAGAAGTTTTCAAACAAATAATTATAAAGTATCATTATTATTATATTACTACAGACAAAATTACAACCGTATGTGTACATTTACCCTTAAACAAAAAAAATAGACCTTCTTAAAGAGTCAGTCTCTACGAATCTCAAGAGAAAGAAATAATATTAAAATTTTCACTACTAAAAATGGCACTGATTACAATTATTCCCAAGTGGAAAAATAGTCAAAATGACTGTCAGTGTAACGCGCTCCATTAGGAAGGAGGAAGTTTTTTTTTAATACGAAGTTAATAATGACGTCGGACAGATCGAATTTTTTTTACATAATTGTAGCCTCCGTTAAATTATGCAGGCGATGCTTCAATTTAAGTTAAAAAGAGGCCAATTCAATTATAATCCCGTATGTCGCGAACGTAATTAAACTCGCCCCACGAGGATGCTCTCCGCAACGCGCTCATTACGCCGATCGGCTCGTTGACAGAAATTAAATAGTAGCAATGACATACAAATATTTATTGTTCACGTAACAATAATGTTCGTGATTCAATTTGACTAGGTAAGTCCAACTTCGACCGAGAGGTCAATCGACTGATTCAACTCGGCTGGGCAGCTTTCGGGAAGCTACGACACATCTTCTCGTCAGACATACCTTAAAACCTTAAAACAAAATTCAAAATCAATCAAAATCAAATGATATTAACATTTTCTATAAAGGTCACTTTACGTGATGTCTCATTGCCCCTACCCTTAAACCTTACTGGTTGCTTACATTTACTAAAAGAAAAGAGGCAAAAAATTAAAGAGGCATTCTATCTTAGTCCTCACGGCTGACAACGCATCTGAATTTTAATTCGCAAACGAAGATAGATGTAGATGTCAATGAGCCACAGCAACCACTTACCATCAGGTGGACTGTGTGCTCGTCTGTCACCCTTGTTCTAAAAAAAAGATTATGTTTACATGTTTTTAAAATGATTTATGCATCCCAACCAGACGAGAAAACAATAGAAATATCCCAATTATAAAATTGATATTAATATTGGACCTAGCAACGTAAATGCTTGTCGTGTATCGGCGGCGTTAGAGAGTTCACTACCCCAAATCATCCCGAGGGTTTCGTGAGAGGCAACACCGGGAAACAAAACAGGAGTCTTAATGAAACAGTAGTCAGCAGCATCTTCCAAATAGCATCTCAAATTAATAAAACTATGGAAAATATCCCGCCTTTGAGTCAATCAATAGGGTAGGCCTTGGTTCAGCATGGACATTTGATAAAGTTTAATAAATACCGTTACAACCTATTCAAGGCCACTGCTGAACAAAGGATTCCCCTATAGATTGCGTCATAGGGTAATACTTGCAATAGTTGCCATGCTTGGCAAGCAGGTTGGCAACCGCAGTTTCTCATTTTAGTCGTTATTAGGAAGACGCTGCTGCCCATCTTCTGATTCGTTTTCCACTGTCACCTTTTACGACGCCCACAGGAAGATATGGGGTAGTGGATATTCTTACACCGACACTACACGGTAATAGATTTAATGCACAAACAACTTCAAAAAATGTATCTTATCAAATATTATATATCAAAATACAAAGTAAATACACAATACTAGCACTTCTCTATATGTGTCCTTAAATGAAAAAAGTTATATAATATATGAGAGTGCCCGATGTTCACATCACGGGTCATGTCACGCATGCTAACACAATTTGGCCTTAATGCCCTCGTCTAGCCCCATCCTCTCGGTTACGTGCCTGAGATATATAATTTTTTTTTAAGTTTTATTAATTTAATTAAAAACTAAATAATAAATGTGAAATATTGTTTATTTGTCTCATTCATTCATTCAATGCAGTCTATAAAATGCCCACGGCTGAAAATAGGTTGCCTCATACGGGTGATATTTGACATAGTTGCCACGCCTGGCAGTCGGGTTGGCATCTACAGATTTCATTATTTAAAGCAGATGCTCTTACGATATCCTCGGGATAATATGGGGTAGTGGATATTTATATACCGCCATTAGAAGTTGAAAAAAAGAGAAATTTTTACTTTTATTAAAACGATAAGGTGGTGTAGCCGATGAAGATAGTGATTTCAAGTAGAGTAATTATAGCGCTAGAATTTTTTTTCTTTCAAACAAGAAAGTCCCAGAAAATATGCAGGACCGATATTACAAAAAAGTAAAAATTTATTATTAAGGAAAAATTGTTTAATAAGGGTTATCATACTAGTAAACAGTGTACATGATTGAAAATAACCCACGGGGGTGTGAGGACATGAGAGGATCCCTACCATGCTGTTTCTAAATGTTTTCGAACTAATATTATAAAATATTAAATTCCCGCTGGTTTTCTTGCTGGTTCCTCCCAGGAAAGGGTTTTTCCGGACCAAAGGTAAGCTTAAGTGACTTTATATACACAAATATAAGCCAATTACCGTTTTTTATAGCATATAATACCGTGCGTTAGTCTTGCAAAAACTCGCAAATGGTTCGACCGATTTTGATGAGATTTTTGTGTGAGTTTGAGTCCTTGGACAAATTTTGTACATTTTCTGGGATATTGTTGTAAAATCGTATACATCGTCCTAAGAATGAATTATTACCTCTTTAGGGTTGAGCAACTAGTAATGGCAATGGGCTATAAGTACCATAAGGTATATTGTAAGCTCATCTTCTAATATTATAAGAAATAATATTGTCCAATGCGGCCACTGAAGAGTTTAATCACGCCGAGATATTGTTATTATTAAGGCTACGCCACTACAATTGTCTTGTCTTGGTTTCATAAAGCCACTGATAAGCAAACGAGGCATTGGCCAGTCGCCAGTCAACCACATTATGCCCTCAGCTGCCGGCAGCCTTAACAACTTTAATTAAGCCGTTGTGTATAATTAATGAACGCATAAAACTTACTTGAAAAGCGAAAGATTGGATCATATAAACCGTATTAAGTATCACAATTCAGGAACTTTAAACTTCAAGCAAAAATTTATACTTCGTTGACTTAATGTTTGGAATTTATTTTAAATAGTTCAGTATTTTAGAAGTTTTGTTTTTTATAATTGAAGGGACTAACGAACTTGTAGTTTACTTAATGGTAAATAGCTACTGTAGCTCCAATGTTACTAACTTCAAACAGTAGTTACAGATGCGTTGTCCTCGGATGTCTAAAATGGTAAAGAAGCTTTACCAATATACTTACGAAAATTTAATGTATGTTCACAAAAACAAAAAGACGTTACAATATAAAAGTGACAGATATACTCTATGTATGCATTAGAAATAAACACATACCACTTTTTAGACGCTAATACAAAATAGTCTCAGAAAATAAACAAGGTCTCTCTATTACTAAGTTTGAGTTTTTTATTAAACAAAACTGTACAAAAAGGATAATAATTTTAGTATAAATGAATCATTTCTGTAAATAACTCCGATAAATGAGACGGTGGCTCCGAAGCTGTTTCTTATAAAAGTTTTATTTGTACAATCTGTGTTCTTATTGTATAATATTCTTATAATTTGTATAATTTTGGTTTCTCTCTAGTTCTGCCAGGAGGTGTTTTCCAATCCTGTGACAAAAGTAAAAAATGAATTTCAAAAAGAAGTACATGTAATCTTAATTGACGGCTCCTCGGCGCAGTGACTTAGCAATGAGTTGTAGCGCTAATGGCCGCGGGTTCGAATCCTGCACGGAACAAGTATTTGTATGGCCCACAACTAATTGTTCCGGGTCTGGATGTTTGTCTTTGTGAAATTTATGTATGTAAACTGCCCCCACGATACAGGAGAAAATCCTATTGTGGTAGGTAACGTTTTTTTAAAGAAGAAAAAAAAAAGATTATACCATTCAATTCTATTCTTAGTTTAATTATTAATTAATTTTGTGGCATTCAATATTTCCAGCAAAACTTAAACTTCTTGGATATCTATTCCCTGAAGCATAATAAATATTTACGATAGCTAAAATTTTCGTAACTAAAATTCTGAGCCAGTATAAAAGAGAAACCTAAAACAAATCTTTAATCTACATGACAAACGCGTTCCGCACGGGGAGACATTTTTTCATGATGAATGTAACGACCTTCTCTCAATGGAATTTTTGGTCTCGTCCCTTTAAATAATAAACCGGATTTAGAAATGGTCTTATATATTATTCATATCGTATTTCGTTTATTATCAAATATTCTTGTTGAGTGAGTACACATGAAAATCACCAAGTAAACTAAATTATAGAGAGAGAAGTAGAGAATTCACTAACCCATATCTGTAATTAACTAAGAAGTAACCGGTATTTAGAATAGTGGAAAAGAGAAAGAATAGAAGAGAATATAATAAAATAAAAACACACGGCTTCGGTTGTCGAGAATCAGAAATCGCACGGGTTCACACGGGCGATTTCTGATTCTCGACAACAGCGCCACCTATCGGGTCAAATTGTAAATCTAAACTATCCAGAAACTCAATCTCACACAAAAATTTCATTAAATATATATATTATAAGACTATTTTGTATTAGCCTCTAAAAACTAGTATGCGTTTGTTTCTAATGCATACACAGTGTATATCTATCACTTTTTTGTGTCTTTTTTCTAAGTCTTTTTGTTTATGTGAACATATATTAAATTTTCGTAAGTAGGTATATTGCTAAAGCTTCTTTTCCATCTTAGTTATCCGAGGACAACGCATCTGTAACTACTGTTTGAAGTTAGTTACATTCGAGCTACAGTAGCTATTTACCATTAAGTAAACTACAAGTTCGTTAGTACCTTCAATTAAAAAACAAACCTTCCAAAATACTGAACTATTTAAAATAAATTCCAAACATTAAATCAACAAAGTATAAAATTTCTGCTTGAAGTTTAAAGTTCCTGAATTGTGATACATAATACGGTTTATAAGATCCAATCTTTCGCTTTTCAAGTAAGTTTAATTCGTTCAATAATTATACACAACGGCTTAATTAATGTTGTTAAGGCTGCCGGCAGCTGAGGGCATAATGTGGTTGACAGGCGACTGGCCAATGCCTAGTTTGCTTATCAGTGGCTTTATGCAACCAAGACAAGACAATTGTAGTGGCAAAGCCTTAACAATAACAATACCTCAGCCTAATTGATCTCTTCAGTGGTCGAATCGGGAAATATTATTTCTTATAATAGTAGAAGACGAGCTAACGGTATACCTTATGGTATTTATAGCCCATCAGCATTAGTAGTTGCTCGACTCCACAGAGTCAATAATTCATTCTTAGGACGATATATATACGCTTTTATAACAATATCCCAGAAAATGTACAAAATTTGTCCTTCGCCTAGCTCAAACACTTTATTAAGCAAAATTATTATAATATTAAGAAATATATGTATGATAATAGCTCCTGGGAATGAGGTGATCTCTACTAAGCTATTTATTTTGTGTTGTTAATTGTGTATAACATACTATTATTGTATATATAGTATCGTTTCTTGTATCTCTTTTACCATTTTAAAGTTCACTGATGGACATGAGCCCCTTCTGTAGATTGCATCATAGGGAAATTTTGCCATAGTTGCTACTAACTAATTAGCCAATACTAAGTTCTCTCTGATCGGCTCGATTAACTGTAACTGCGTAGGGATGTTTGCATCGCTTTGCATTTTATATCGCATCTACCACGAGGAGTGCTCTGAGGAATTTTTCGGATTAATTCCAGCCACCAAATTTTACGTACGCACATTACGTTAAAAATCACGATACCATTCTCACCATCTGGATGCTTGGCGTTGCACCAATGTACGTTTTACTAGAAGTTTTCTTCCCCGTACAACTTCTCTGTGGAATTGTTTACCGCCGGCTATTTTCCCGGACCGATACGACTTAGGAACCTTTAAAAAAAGAGCTTACCCCTTTCTAACAGGCTGGTAACGCTCCTGCAACTCTCCTGGTGTTGCGGTTGTTCATAGGCGGCTGAGTCACTTACCATCATGAGAGCCGTATGCTCGTTTGCCCCCTCTTCTATAAAAACCGCTTATTTCATAATTATTTTGAGTTCTAATCGGGAGATGCTGCTGTCCATCTTATGTTTCAGTATCTCTCTGTCACCTGTTACGACAATCACGGGACGATATGATGTAGTGGCTTACACTACCACTATACGGTCATCCAGCCCATAGACACCAGAGACCGAAAACAAACAAATAAAGTTTCAGGTGTATTGTCAATTAGTATATCTAAGAAAGCATGGCTACATTGGTATGTAATAATACTTGCTCTCCAAACTATTTCAATCCAAACATAATACGTGTAAAAGGGCTGATTGATCTGATACGCCAAATTTAAAACATTCTAAATCTTTAATCCGGGCTTATGATCCAAAATTCGCTTCAAAAGCCCTGGGGGTAAATAAGAATAAACTGCGTATTTTGGCGTATAGAGGCCTGACTGGACATTGTCGTATAAAAAAGCACATTTACATCTTGAGACTAAGCAATTCATGGATGTGCCGATTCCTTTCCATAATAAAAGAAAGAAAGAAAGAAAGAAAGAAAATTATTTTATTTAGTAACATATTTTAGAAGTTTGGTAACCATAATAACATATTAAGATAAACGGTTACTAAAAAGGTACCCAACTCATAACGGAGACACCTCTGCACATTGAAACTGAAACTTAATGCGCAAACGTAACACTCGTCTTAAAAACTACGAACTCAGCCCAGAAGAAGTAAAATTGCTCACAGCTAAGCCACTACTTTAATTTAGTGAAGATAAAGCGCTTAGCAATGAACTACGAGTTTAGCCATAGCAGCAATCACAATAGTCTACTTACTAGATAGAATCTAATTACTCTTCTTGCTCGTGCCTGATCTTGCTCTCACAATTTAAAAAAAGATTGTGATTGACTAATTTGAATCTGTGCTGCCAAGTATCGACCGGGTCTGGTTAGATGTGGCATCTTCTGCCCTACTTTGTCCCCTATATTCTTTGAAATCATCATCATCATCATCATCATTACAGCCCTTCACAAGTCCACTGCTGAACATAGGCCTCCCCCAAACAATGCCACAAAGCACGGTCCTGAGCCACCTGCATCCATCGACTTCCTGCATATCTTACCCGGTCGTCACTCCATCGAGTGGGGGGACGCCCTACACTTCGCTTGCCGGTACGAGGCTGCCACTCGAGAACCTTTCTTCCCCATCGGTTGTCGGTTCTTCGAGCTATATGGCCGGCCCATTGCCACTTCAGCTTACTAATCCGTTGGGCTATGTCGGTCACTCTGGTTCTACTGCGGATATCCTCATTTCTGAGTTTATCACGCAGAGAAACTCCGAGCATAGCCCTCTCCATAGCTCGCTGAGCGACCTTGAGCTTCCTCATACGGCCAGCAGTGAAGGACCACGTCTCAGTTCCGTAAGTCATCACTGGCAACACGCACTGGTTGTACAATTTCGTTTTAAGGTTTTGAGGTATGTCTGACGAGAAGATGTGTCGTAGCTTCCCGAACGCTGCCCAGCCGAGTTGAATCCGTCGATTGACCTCTCGGTCGAAGTTGGACTTACCTAGTCGGACTATTTGTCCCAGGTAAACATACTCGTCAACAACTTCGAGCTTAGTGTTCCCAACAACTACCGGCATAGGTGTGACATGGACATTAAACATGATCTTTGTTTTGTCCATGTTCATCTTAATACCTATCCGTTGGGAAACACTATTGAGGTCATTGAGCATAGTGCTTAGGTCCTCCAGCGATTCTGCCATAAGGACTATATCGTCGGCAAATCGAAGGTGAGTGATGTACTCGCCATTGATGTTGATACCGTATCCTTTCCAGTCCAGAAGCTTGAAAACGTCTTCCAATGCAGCGGTGAAGAGTTTCGGGGATATAACGTCACCCTGTCTTACACCTCTCTGCAATTGGATAGGTTTCGTACTCTGGTTCTGTACTCGGATAGCCATCGTAGCCTTACTGTACAAGCACTTCAACACTTCGATATACCGACAGTCAACTTGGCACCGCTGAAGGGACTGCAGCACCGCCCAAATTTCGACGGAATCAAAGGCTTTCTCATAGTCCACATATGCCAGACATAGTGGCAAATTGTACTCCTCGGACTTCTGTACAATTTGCCGTAGGGTATGTATGTGGTCTATGGTGCTAAAGCCTTTACGAAAACCGGCTTGTTCGGGAGGCTGGAAGTCGTCAAGTCTGCGCGCGAGACGATTCGTTATGACTCTCGAAAACAGCATGTAGACGCGGGTCAGAAGGGAAATCGGTCTGTAGTTCTTCAAGAGAGCGTTGTCACCTTTCTTGAAGAACAAGACCACCGCACTTCTGCTCCACGCCTCCGGTGTAATGCCACCATGGAGGACGGAATTAAAGAGCCTCTGAAGGACTTCAAGTACCGGTCTTCCACCCGCTTTCAGAAGCTCCGCTGTAATTCCATCCTCGCCTGGGGCCTTGCCGTTTTTAAGGTCCTGGAGAGCCATTCTAATCTCGCTCAGACTGACGTCCGGGATATCTTCGGAATAGTGTCGGATAAGACTCGCTCTTGGATCGTTACTCACACTTGCGTGTGGCTCCAACGTTGACGTGTACAGCTGCCCATAGAACCTCTCAATCTCACTCAAAATCTCAGGTGCCCCGGAAACGATGCTGCCACATTCGGTCTTCAGCTTCGACAGTTGGCTCTTTCTGGCAGACAGATCTCTGGCAAAGACTTTGGAGCCTTGGTTCCGCTTGATCGCTTCTTCAATACGAGCAGTATTGAAGTTGCGTAAGTCCCGCCGCATGCATTTGGAGATCTGTCTGTTCAGTTGCCTGTATGCTGCCAAATCTGTTGAAGAATGTAGCTTCATCTCCCGTCTAACAGCCATGAGATTAAGAGTGTGATCGGAGAGTTTTTGTGTTCTTCTGCGGCGGGTCTTGCAGAACTTAGCTCCGACCGCATGGACAGTTTCCACGAGCTTGTCATTCAAATCGTCCACTTCATTGCAGTCTTCTAGGCACTGAAAACGGTTTTGTAACTCGAGCTGAAAGGTTTCGGGACTTTGGATTAGAGCACGAGGGGGACGGAGCCTTGACTTCATTAGACGAGACCTCTCCAACTTAACGTTTAGGTTCAGTGTGCCTCTAACCATTCGGTGATCGCTGCCGGTTTTCACCCTCGCGATCACTGAGACATCACTGAACAGTTGTCGTTTGGTCGTCATAATGAAGTCAATCTCATTTTTTGTCGAACCGTCGGGGCTCGACCAGGTCCACTTCCTGTGGGGCCGCTTCTGGAAGAAAGAGTTCATCATAAAGAGTCCCTCTTTCTCCATGAAGTCGGCCAGCTGCTGGCCCCTTGGGTTCCGTTGCCCTATTCCAAATTTCCCCACTTTCAGCTCACCGTTCTCTCTTGTGCCTAGTTTTGCATTGAAGTCTCCCATTAACACCGTATATTGGGTTTTGGAGGAATGCATGGCTCTAGAGTTATCCTCATACATTTCCTCCACCTCCTCATCGGGGTGTGCCGAGGTTGGTGCGTAAACCTGTATGACCTTCAGCGAATACCGTTTGGTGATTCTGAGTATAAGGTACGCAACCCTCCTCGACACACTCTCAATCTTTACAACGTTGTTAACGAGAGACTTGTGGACGATAAATCCGACACCTCCTTGGGACAGATGGTCGCCCTCCCGGTAATAGAGCAAGTTGCCGGATTCGAGGATTACCGTGTCCTCCCCCTCTCTTCGGACTTCGGATAATCCTATAATATGCCAGCGTAACTTGTCTATCTCTTCTTCCAGCTCCACAATCTTCTCGTCAGTCCTCAGGGTCCGTGCGTTGTATGTTGCCAGGTCAAGTCGTTGTAGGTGGCAACCGAACCTCCACCGGAGATTCTTAGCACCCCCTGCCCCGCCGTTACCATGGTCGCCACCGTAGCCAGGAATAGCGGGGCCGCCGGGGACTGGGGGCCGTCTCTTCGTAACTTTCATTATGGGGGGTATATTGCCATAGTTGCCACGCTTGGCGAGCGGGTTGGCAACCGCAGTTTTTCATTGTATTTTGCCGTTACCAGGAAGATGCTGCTGCCCATCTCCTGCCCGTGTCCCTTTGTCGCCTTTTACGACACCCACGGGAAGACATGGGGTAGTGGATATTCTTAACCGCCACTACACGGCAAATTCTTTGAAATATAAGGTAATAATTAATTATTATTGGGTGCGCAGGGAAAAGAGATTTCTATAGATTAATAATAGCGAAACGCGTATGCAGTGTCTATCGTCAAATCTTTATTGCTTGTTTTAACGGAAATGTAAATAGTGACTGTTGAGGGTGTCATTTTTTTTATAGGATAGGGTGACAAACGAGCACACAGTCTACCTGATGGTAAGTGGTTGCTATGGCCCACAGACATCTACATCTTTCCCCGTTTGCGAATCAAAATGTAGATGCGTTATCACCCGTGAGGACTAAGATGGAATGCCTCTTTTCCAGTTAATAGGGTCTCCGGTTCTCTACACTCACCATACGAAACACAGCAATGTTAAGCTGTCATTTTACGCTAGTATTCTGTGAGGGCGTGGTCCTTCCCATTCGTGCTACAACTATACTACTAATATAGCTGCAGCATGGCTCTATCACGTTCATTATAAAAAGGTGCGTCAGAAGAGTTATGTAGTAGTTACCAGTACAAAATATTTTATATTAAACGTAAAAGAAAATCGTTTCTTCTGAGTTGTCCACTTTAAAGTTAATTAACTTATAAAATATTTATATTATTATTGTAGCACTCACATAATACCTTGTGTTTCGTTTTAGTGAGTGTACGAGTAGAGAACCAGAGACCTTTTCTACTGGAAAGGAGGAATTCCGTCTTAGTCCTCAGGTGCGACAGCGCATCTATATTTTGATTATAAATCGTGGGTAGATGTAGAAGTCTATGGACAACATTATTTGCTTACTAACATGTGAACTGTATGCTCGTTAGTCACCCTCATTCTGTTAAAAAAACATACCTTTAAGGGCTCCTGCCTAAGCAATAAACATGTTCTATTCAGTGAAAAACGAGTTGCGTGTAAAATACACTAATACACTTTAATACAATTCGGGTGCTGATTTCAAACGAAAATATTTAAAAAAATTAAGATTTATGTGTCTATAAAACACGAAGCTATTGTTAAAAGAACGGCTCAGCCTTTCACAATTCATGCGGAGTTGGAAAATCATTTGTAAAGTTCGCTGACACCGCTCCGAGCTGTGAATGATATTTCAAACGCTATCATCGTAATGTAAAACTGTCACGTGTGTGAAAGATATGGCTTTGAAGAGTGGAACAATGACGGAATTGAAACAACTCATAATAATTGTTGGATTCGATTTGATAAATGTGTGTGACGGGACCAGCACCGTTGCACGTGCGGCGCGGTAGCCGTCGGTGCAGTTAGACAGAATTCTTGTAAAAGACACTTGTACCGCACACCTGCGGCATTGCACCTGCGGTGCCGCCCGTCCTGCTTGTATAAAACGGACGGAGCGGCCACCGTTAAGGCAGTCTTGGCTCTGACGTGGAACGGTACGCTTGTCGTATTCCGTTACTAGTTTATCCTCGACTCGTTGGATAATTAATTCGTGTAAACGAATTAATTATTATTCCTAACTACAAAATTAGTCTCTGTACTATACTTAATTACCCTTTCTACATCAGAAGTAGGATAAAGTCCCCATTTTGCCCACATATAATCTTCGAATAGTATGAGGATTATTACATTTGTGGAAGACTATAATGCATTCCGCATTGATGAATCTGTTTTTATGTTAAATACCGTAATGAAATTTGCTATGCTACTTACGATATTGTCGTATCATTAAAGTGCAGAGAAAAGATAAAGTGAAATTAATTAAGGGAATTTTTTTTAATTTGTTCGACTTGTATTAAAAGTACCCGCAAGTATTTTCATTATTTCTTGACGTACCTAAATATGTTAACAAATGTCGAAAGAAATGTTGGAGGCTTTCTAATTAACTTGTTCAAGTTTTGTTGTAATTTGATGGTTCACGCAAAACATGATTATCATTTGCTATATTTTAAAGTTCAAAACGTTTAAACAATACCAAAATAAAGGATTAACTTTAACATGCTCTGAATGAAAAATAATAAGTGACATTTTTGTGTTCTAATGTGTTGATCAGTGTTGCAGTTTGCTCCGAATATTGTGTGGTCGACAAGATTGGGATTTGATGTCGAGGCATTCGTAGAAGTCTCTACAACAATGATCAATGAGGAAGACGTTGTGACAGCTAATCGAACATGGTCAGGTACGGCCGAGCGCTGGTAAGATTGAGCCTACACCGCTACAGCCGGTAACTTATCGGCTGATCTTACGGCAAGGTAATTCAAGCGGCCGCCGAACAAATGGTGCTTTGGCGCTGTAAATGGACGTCTGAGGCTTTGTCGGCTTTCGTAGATTTTGCGCAGTTGCCTCCTTCCCTTTGAAATATGTTGTGGTATCTGTCTCTACCACATAGTTTCTGTTTTTTGCAATGTTTTCAAATGTCATACAGTTTCCGTTACATAAGAGAATATGTGATGAATTTTGGGAGCTCGGAATTCCATGGTTTGCAATACATTTATCTCTATTTCTTTTAATTTCGCAAAGCAGTACGATTTGCTTGCGCTAGTACGGCGCGACGGCTCACTGGCGCGAATGTGGCACGAACTCAGTAGAACGGAAAGCTGGCGTGCTTTTGCCTGGAGGTAGCCATATTGGCGCGTCCATGACTTAAATGAAGTCTGGGATGGTCGACTGTTGTAATATTTAACAAGAGTTAATATCTGTTAGCAGGTGGTGATAACTGATAGACCATATGCTGTTCACTGTCAACCGCACAAAGACATGCGACAGTCAGAGGTAGCCGTGTCTGTGCATCTAGAAAATACTAGAGACGTTGCAACACTCTAGCGAAGTAATTATTCTTGTGCAGGAAAGGAACATGGAGTTGCAGGGAGGCTGGTCTGTGCTGCACTGGGATGTGTCGTGTTGCTGTTGGTTTACATAGGTGTTATCATGTCACTACGTTCCTCATGATAACTTTTGTGTGATTGTGACAGGTACATGTTTGTGGTATGGTTGGTCTGTACCTGTTCTATACTGAATTGAAAAAAAAGAGAGTAAGAAAAAAAGTGGTTCTTACAATCATTGCGGGGCGTTTGCCAGTCCAATGATATAGCTACAGGGAATAGTGATTCCGGACTAGCAAATAGTACTTGAAAAAAAAAAGCGTAAGAAAAAAATAGTTCTTACTATCATTGCAGGGCTTTGTGCCGGTCCAATGATATGGATATAGGGAATAGTGATTCCGGACTAGCGAAAACAGTACTTGAAAAAAAAAGAGAAAATAGAAAAGCTACAGACTAATCATTCCGATCTCGCATAAAGTTGATTAAAGTTTTGTAAGGCTTACTGCCGGATCAAAACTGATTGTTACCCAAGTCTGAAGGGTCAATATAGACCGGACCAGACGCTGTTATGTCAGGATAGTCGAATGATGTTTTTTTCTCTACAGATAACTAAAATTGTGATGGAGCGCGTGCGAGGACGCACGCATGTCAGTATGGCCGTGACGGGACCAGCACCATTGCACGTGCGGCGCGGTAGCCGTCGGTGCAGTTAGACAGAATTCTTGTAAAAGATACTTGTACCGCACACCTGCGGCATTGCACCTGCGGTGCCGCCCGTCCTGCTTGTATAAAACGGACGGAGCAGCCACCGTTAAGGCAGTCTTGGCTCTGACGTGGAACGGTACGCTTGTCGTATTCCGTTACTAGTTTATCCTCGACTCGTTGGATAATTAATTCGTATAAACGAATTAATTATTATTCCTAACTACAAAATTAGTCTCTGTACTATACTCAATTACCCTTTCTACATGTGCGTTCTTTGTGTTTATATTTTAAACTAGCGATCCGCTCCGGTTTCGCCCGGGTAGGATTTATTAATAAGATCCTTTTAAGTTTTATAACTTTTAAATAATCAAATTTTCAGTTAAATATTGCCTAGATAAACTCTAGAATTCATCTCTATCTGTTTTCACGGATGAGGAGGCAAATGACCATATGGCTCACCTGATTGTAAGTGATCATGATCACCCATAAACATTTGCAACAATAGAAGAATTGCAGGTGCGTTGCCGGCCATTAAGAAAGGAATTGGTATTTTTCTAGAAAGTCCCTGAGTTTTATCGGTCCGAAAAATCAGCGGATGACAGTGAATTTCACAGAATGGATCACATGGTAGTGGACTGACAGTTATCTGGATGACGAGGATGGAATTTTGAAGTCTGTCTCTGTCCAAGATGGTGAAATTCAGCAGCTAGAATTAATCCAAACAATTTCTCTGAGCTCACTTTCTGGTTTTTTAGATAGAAGACGCATCGTCTCTTCACAAAGCCAGTGGATAAAGCAAATCGGAAAGAATTGAATATCATCGATTCGGGCCGCTCTCCGTTAATATGGGCAAGTGGAAGGATTTGTTACTGGGCTACCGTCTTCTCAATACTAATACCGTCTCGATCTACTGAGCACAACAAGTTTCTTGACGCTTGTTAAGCCTTATATTCCAAGTAACTGCAGAACTGTTATGTCTTTTGAAGTGTCGACGCCAAACATTCCTATAATAGCTGAGGCAGCAAAACAAGTGCCCTGAAATTGAGGAAATACGACAAAGGTGTTTCATCTCTAGGTTTTGTTTGTGAACATTCATTATAATCGGTTAAGCCATTCCGAATAAGCTCGAACAGCGAGGGACAAATAGACAAAAGTTTTAAAAATGGTTTTTCATGTCTTAATGGAAAGCAAATGACCCTCATGTCAGTTATTTCAATATTTCAGACATACATTTCACTTTTATTTATATGTATAGATTTACTGAATCGTTCATTGATTTGCAATTCGAAAGTTGTAATGCTTTCACTATTCAAAGTAGAAATTTAAACATGTCTTCACATTTTGATATCAATAAATTCCGTCTGATTCCACTGTTTTTTTATTCTAATAGGATCTGTCTCATGTTTTTAGTTGCTATATTATCGTACTCTGACAACATGACTTCATAATCTCTAGTTTCCACGTGACTGGTGCATTAAATGTATGTGTGTATGTACATTTCTTTGTAAACGCCTTTGTAGTTTTCTCACTGCCTTAAGGTTGACTGGCAGAGAATGCTTTTAGAATTAAGACCGTCTTTTGTTCCTTTACTTAATGTGTAATGTTCAATAAAGTTTAAATAAATAAAGTCTATTCGACCTTTTGAGTGTAGATTACATATACGTTTTTAATAATTTCATATAATACAACGAAAAAATTACGTAATATCTTACATAAAATGCTAAGTGAAAATTGAAAATAAAATTTTAACAACGTGTAAGAATAACCACTATTCATGGGGTTGTCATTAGGGGCGACAGAGGAAAACTGACACAAAGGATGGGCAGAAACATTTTCCTGGTACCAACTCAAAATTATAAAAAGCTGCCGTTGACAACCCGTCTTCTAAGCGTAGTAACTTTAGAATACTCCAGCCAATGAGGGAATCTATGTAGGAGGTATACGTTCAGCAGTGGAAACTATTATTGACTACTAGCTGACCCGGCAACCGTTGTTTTGCCATATACATTAAAAATCACAATTAAAAAACAGGGGTTTATCATAGAAGGGTGGAAATTTAAAGTTTTATGTATTTTTCAATGTTAAATCATAATAAGATAAAAATAAATATTTTATTCTTATCATTTAGGGGTTTTAAAAATAGATATTGGCCGATTCTCAGACCTACCCGATATGCACACAAAATTTCATACAAATCGATTGAGCTGTTTCGGAGGAGTTTGGTAACAAACACCGCGACACGAGAATTTTATATATTATATAATATATGGATGAAATGGTAACACATATATTAATATTAATATATATTAAAAGTAGTTTAAAACGTTTACGTGGTAGAGCCATGCTGCAGCTATAATAGTAATTGTAGCACGAATGGGTCGGCTCCACCAAGGGAAGGACCACGCTCTCACAGAATACCAGCGTAAAATAGCAGCTTAATGCTGCTATATTTCATACGGAGAGTATGGAGAACGGGAGCCCTTTTTAATGGAAATGAGGCATTCAATCTTATCGAGGATAGATGTAGATGTCTATGGGCACAGCAACCACTTACCATCAGGTGGACTGTATGCACTTTTGTCACCCCTCTCCTATAAAAGAAAAATCCTGCATTTAAATAAAGAGGAGGAAAATTTATTTTTTATTAGTAACTGCAATAGACTTGATAAAATTAAAAAGTAAGTATGTTAACGTAGTATATCCTCGGCTGATATCAGCAAATAGCTGTTACATGTGCTATAAATTAACCGATTGTGTCAATTGACAATAAATTTTCCGAAATTCCAATGCTTAGCTTAGAAATTACGACGACGGACGCGACGGTCAGTTGGCGTAGCTCCAGTATCGGAGTAAATGTAATGGAAATTTAGTATGAAGATGCTGCAATTTAGTGATTCATTACTCAGTGGCTTTACCTAAGATTCTTTATCTTGTATCAGCTTATACAATACAAAACAATACTCTTTATTGTTCGCCAAGGAAAGATAAATATAACAAACATTTAAAAATATTAAGAGAAAAATAAAAGGCGGACTTTTTGCTACATAGCAATCTCTTCCAGACAACTCAGAAAAAGAATTAAATATAAAGCTAGATTCTGTATATAAAATAAACAAATGACTTATTTTGAAACAAGAATTCCTTGTTTTTAAAATAAATAAGAACGGTCAACTGTGACCCAGACCCGACAGAAATGAGACATATCTTAATTTTTTTGTTATATTATATATTTTTTATATTCGAAATCAATGGCTAACACCAAAATATTGCCTTATGTTTTTGTTCAGGCGATACACAAAAAAATATATAATGTCTATTTATCTACAAAATTCGTAAAGTATGTAACTGAACAACGATACAATAGCTATGGGATCTATCTAGGTGACCTGAAGATGCAGCTGGATTATGTAATTCTTAACTTCTAGTACAACAATCAACTTGGATTCATTAAATTATCATGTTAGTAATTATCATTAAATTGTCACGACACGTTACGACAAAAATGTATTATACTACTTATATTATGTTTGATGAGAATATAAATGGTATAAACGCAATAACAGAATATTACCGCTCGTGCTACGATGGTAAAAGGACATTAGGAAGTTGCTCACATTTTATTAGTGTTGTCTATTACTAAGGGTGGGCTAGACATTGAGATCACTTTGACCATCCCGTACTGGGTATGGATTATGTTTTATGGTACATAGAAATTCAATAAAACTTTATTTCTACATACTGATTTTATTTTTTTTGTAATAGACCATGGAACTCCAAAGATAGGTACCTAAATCTCTGATGTGCAATGAATCATCGAAAACAACGATTTTAACGAATCTTAAGTTGATTGTTGTACTAGGAGTTCAAAAATTATATAATCCAGCTGTATTTCCTAGGTGTATCACCTAGATACATCCTATAGCTATTTTATCGTCATTTAGTTACATTTATAGTATACATTTACGAATTTTATAGATAAATAGGCATTTTGTATTTTTTTAGAGTACCGCCTGAACAAAAACATAAGACAATATTCTGGTGTTAGCCATTGATTTCGAATAGAAAAAATATATAATTTAACTATATAAAAGATAACAAAAAACTGAGATAAGTCTCGTTTCTGTCGGGCCTGGGTTTTTTTTCTATGCGGCGTGACCGTTCTTCTTTAATTTGTAATTAGAATTTTAGAAATATCAAAAATTATTTCGATTTAAAATAGGCAGTTCTGCAGAACGGCAATTTCATAGATAAATACCTACTGTAATAAGCAATAAGCTGCGATAATATTTTGCTTGGACGACGTAGCAAACATCGTTTAATACATACATCGCCCAAAATATTTTTTTCGATATCAATCTGCTGTTCTAGTGACAGCATTGCTGCTGGGTGTCAAAAAACGTAAAATGGTCGTACACATTAGTAACAATATTACTATAAAAAAAAATCCGTTCACCACTTCTCACACGTAGAGAGTTACAAGAGTTCTTTGAGAAACATGTCCCACATTTCTAACAAAATCCTGCTTTATACAACGTTCTACTTTTTACATTTATAAAGTATATTATATTTAATATGTTACTTGTACTGCTTATTATATTGTAGAAGTAAAGCTGTGCAAAAAATTCATATTATTCCGAACTAACCCAAGACATAATAAAAACATGCGTCAGTGTCGTGGAACACTCTGTTGGAAAAACGTTCCTTTTGTTGTATATTATTATAAATAAACTTAATATATATTATGTGTTATTGATTAACAAATACAAATTAATAAATTACTAGCATCTATTAAAATGAAACGTCATTTAAAATAATATTTCTTTCGTGGCAAGATAAGAAAAAGTGCAAGGGAGATGGAAATTATTCCATCTCGCTTCGTTAAAGCCACCAAGGCCGTCTACACCATGTCAGAGCGGTCCTGACGGGTTCCCACTATGTACCTTCAATCATTCCAAACAACACTATTTAGACAAAATTTCTATGTGAATTGGGCAGGAGAACAAAATAAGGTATATGTGCTGTGTCAAATGTGAATAGATGTTTAGTTGAAAAGAAATTACATTTTATTGCTTTTTCCGAGAATTATACTTAAAAAGTTGTAATAAAATAATGGT
Source organism: Parnassius glacialis (assembly GCA_033319125.1). NCBI lineage: Eukaryota > Metazoa > Arthropoda > Insecta > Lepidoptera > Papilionidae > Parnassius > Parnassius glacialis. The sequence goes on along the minus strand of JAVANC010000017.1, from coordinate 558,437 downwards.
TTTGTAAACTAGAACTCTATGCGTATTCACATAATCTTAATTACATCGTAATTGCGACAAACACTAGAATTATAACTTAGTATAACTAAAAATTTGAGATAGAATGAACTTAAATTCACAGAGAATAGAATAAACAACTACGGCGTAAGTGCTACCTCGGGAACTTCGTTAGCAATTAATCTTCCTGTGCAATTCAGACTGTCTTTATAGCTATCTAAAATAGTCTTAACACTAGCTTTTACTACCGCTACAGGAGTAGTTTAATTTTAATATTTTCATGTGATTTGTATTTCTGTTACAGGTATTTTTAATAGAATAAGGGTGACAAACGAGCACACAGTCCACGTGGCAAGTGGAAGCTGTGGCCCATATACATCTACATTTACCCTCAATTAAGGATCAAAATGCAAATGCATTGTCACACCCAAAGGACTAAGATGGAACGGATGGAATTTTTTATTAAAAAGGATCTCCGGTTCTCTACACTATTCATACGAAACACAGTAGCATTATGTTGCCATTCTGAGAGATACTGATAGAAATACACTGGTATTCTGTGATAGCGTAGGCTTATCCTGGCAGAGCCGACCATTTCGGGCTAAAATCAAAATATAGCTGCACCGTGGCTCTACTAATTAAAGAATTAATATTAAAAAAATTAAATAGTTCTATTGCCGCTGAACGCTGGCTGCACTTTTAGTACTATAGTCGTTGATTTTTAACTGTCTCGATTTTCCTGGCCCCATGGCCTTCGCGTATCAGACTGGGGGGGATGCACAGGTGGAATTGGAGGCCGTGGAGGGGGGCGTGCTTTGTGTTCCTGGTGCGCCTAGAGAAGGGGCTGCTATGGGGCGGCCGGCGCTACTGGGGCCGCGGATGCACGCGAAAGCGTTCCCGTCGCCATGCCAATATGCGGCGGAGGTGGAACACCATGGGATTTTAGTCGGTGCGAGTCTGACATAACTCGTCCTTGCCCCCGCGAGGCGGGTATGCGTAGGCATTTCCCCATGTAAAGAAAAAGTTGGCAATGACGAATAGAATTTATTGGGATTAATATTTTTGATTTCTATGTTTTGAGAATTGGCAACACCAACAATAATGTCCTTCAAACCGAATTTCGGTCTAGACGGCCGGTCGCAACAAAGATTCTTAAAGAAGATCGGCACAGGACAGGGTTATAGTGGTTATATAATTTCCTGACTCCGCGCCACTAAGAACTTTATTTGCAGAAAAAAACCAATAACTGATAATGTCGCGACCCGGGATTCGAAACCGAGATCACATGACCAACAACCGCGTTAAAGACCACTACACCAACGAAGTGTAGTGACTTACTAACAATTTATTTGTGCTAACAACAACTTAAGTGAATTTTTATAAAGAATAATGTTTGAGACAATCTTTTTACGACATAAACTATTTGAGCGGCATTCTAACCTTTGATGTGGCCAAGAAAATGCTATCGCTAACAATGTCAGCAAGACAGAGCAGGACCGCAACTGGGAAACTTATTCTTAGTATTTCCAATTTCTTTAAGGTATTTTATTTTCCTCTACTCGAAAACGTTAAACTAATTTTGGACTGGCATTCATTACGCTGAGAGCTTTCATGCGGGTCCAGGCTACGTGCGACCTACAAACCGGAATGAAAAGTGTAACCTTTGCAACGCTTCGCACATTTCGAGAAATCTATTTTAAACTTTGAATTGTTGTTAGATTATAAAATCTAGCTTTATTCGCTGCAACCAAAAATTACCGTTACCGTTAAAGTCTATTAAAGTCTACTGCTGAACATAGGCCTCCTTCATTGATAAGGATATTCGCCATATTTGCCTCGCTTGATAAGCATTTTTAGTGGTTATTATGTGTGTGTGTGTGTGTGTGTGTGTGTGTGTGTGTGTGCGTGCGTGTGTGTGTGTGTGTGTGTGTGTGTGTGTGTGTGTGTGTGTGTGCGTGTGTGTGTGTGTGTGTAGATAACACAGTGGTTGTTTAAATGAGAATTTAAACAAGCACTGTGTTATCTATACAAATAAATAAAATTGAAGTGTCTGTTTGTAATGTCAAAATACCAGCATTTTGCTAAATGCATATGAAGGTATATACGGTACTTATAACAAAAACACAATTTTTAAAATTTTTGTATGTCTATCGGTCTGTCTGTCTGTCTGTTTGTCCGTCTGTTTGTTCCGGCTTATCTCCGAAATGGCTGGACCGATTTCGACGGGACTTTCACTGGCAGATAGCTGATGTTACAAGGAGTAACTTAGGCTACTTATATTTTAGAAAAAGAATTAGGGTTCCGCGCAACATAATTAAACCGCTAAATTACATGCGGGCGAAGTTGCGAAGAGCAGCTAGTTATAAATAAAAATGCGTTCATGTTCATTTTCCCGCGGCATTTTTCTCGTGATGAAAAGTGGAAAAGATTTTATTTTTGTATAATTTTTTCTTTATATTTATAAAAAATACTAAAAATGCTATTAAAATACTCGTAACATTACATTAAAATTCCCTTTAAGCACTCCTGGTAAGCTTAAAATTCTTGTTATCTGGGGAATTTCTGTAAGCCATCACTACCATTTCTGCACAAGGAGGACAACTCACTGGCCCACGCCGCAAAAGAGAAAGCTGACCTATTAGGCTCCCTTTTTGCGTCCAACTCGACACTTGATGATGGGGCGAATACACCGTCGACCATTCCGCGGTGTGAGTGTTCCATGCTAGATGTGCGGTTCTCACAGCGCTCGGTTCGCAAATCACTCCTCTCCCTGGACATCCACAAGTCGAGTGGGCATGACGGAATCCCCCCAATTGTGCTGAGGTTGTATACTCCGGAGTAGACACCGGTTCTGACGCGTCTTTTCCGGTACTCCTACTCCCAGTGTGATTCACACCTGTAGTCGAATGGCGAATTCGAACCGTTAACCTACTTTCGCTTATATTATAAGCTCATAATGCAAACTGCATGTGATGTAACAAAAAACAGTAAACAAAATTCTACTGACTGTCGCCATGGTTTATATTTGCCAAATTTTAACAGTATTCTTTTTGCTTGGTTTATGTGGACGATTGTGCGGAACAGCGCTGCAGATGTGGATAACACAAATCCAACCATCTTAACAAATTTTGATGTGAAAAGTATAAAAAACAGTTTACAATCAATTAAAATACCTGTATACAATATTAAAAAACGAAACCAAAAACAATTAATAATTTTTTTCTTAAAAACCTTTCCTCAACACTAGGATTTTCTCTTGTATCGTGGGGGCAGTTTACATACATAAATTTCACAAAGACAAACATCCAGACCCGGAACAATTATTTGTAGGCTATAAAAATACTTGTGAAATACTTGATTCGAACCCGCGGCCCTAAACGTTGTGACTCATTGCTAAGCCACTGCGCCACGGAGCCGCCTAAAGTTAAAAGTTAAAAAAATTAAAAGTGAAAACTTAAATTATCATACACTCATACTCTCCGTGGGATTGTGCCAAGTACGCTGACTGCGTTTGCTCGCTGAATGGCTTTACTTAGCTTTTGAGCGAGAAAAAAATGAGTCCTCTTATCGCAAGCAGCGACAGTCCTTTTAGGAACTTTAAGTAAAGTGTCAGCTTATATACGTCCCACTGCTTGACCATTCTCATTTTTGAGAGGGTAATGAACCAATTATTCAGTCGTGTGCATAATAATTTTTAATTATGCACGAGCACCACAACATGCAATCATTTATTAATGAATATACCTCGGCCTAGGTGCGATGGTGCATTTTAGCAGACTTTATAAGTCTTTGAAATATTTTTATTCCTCAACTTGAACTTGTCATTCCTTAAGATGTTTAATCACGATTTTATCCCTCAAATGATAAGTTGGTACATAAAATTGAAATTAATACTTTTTATCATTCCGGTGATAATCGAACCCGGGTTGTCCGTACAGTGAAATGTACGCCGAGTGCTTAGTTTGTGAGCTACCCGACTTAGTTATCAAGTTAACATAGAAATATATTCAAATTATACAAAATTAAAAAAAACATTTACGATGACGAATATTTAAGAGAATCTCTCCCATTAAGAAGTGCTACTAAAGAGCCATTTCCTTGTCTTTTTTCTTTATCTTATCTTTTTACAAAGTGGTAGGACTTCCCTTCGGCTTATTAGACCGAATGAGTAGGTACTACCGTTTTTACATATTTCTGCCGCCAAGCAGACGTACACTGCTGTACTCCGTTCTGAAGATGATAGAGAGCCAGCATAATTGTATTCAGGCATTCTATCGCAGCACCGTGTATTGACGGTGTAAGAATATCCACTACCCGAATTCGCGGCTGTCGTAAGAGGCTACAGAGGGAAACTGCACCAGGAGATTGGCAGCAGTATTTTCCTGATAACAGCATAATAAAAATAAAAAACTGCAGTTGCCAACCCGCTTGCCAAGCGTGGCAAAAATGACAAATATCGCTTCTATGAGTTAATCTTTCATCAGTGGACTTTTGAAAGGTTGCAATGGTGGTGTTGGGAAAATTATTTCTTAGTGCTCAGAGGCGACAATGTAATTCAAGCCTTCTCGGTTTGATATTGGTTGCTGGAGTCTATGGTTGCAGTGGCAACTTACCATCAAGTGAACTGTAAGTTCGTTTGTCACATTAAATATATAAAAAATATTTAGATTAAAACCAGAACACTAATGGATGTAACAGGCCTTGATAACATCAAGAAAAATACCTGGTAAGAATGATCCTACTATTAAGTGGATATAAAGACAATTCTAATATACATACTAATAAGGTCGGGGAAAAAGTTTCTTCGTATTTTATATATAAATTTAAGAAAGCCTGCCACCATATCCTCTCCAGGGCTGGTATCCTCTCCAGGGCTGGTATCCTCTCCAGGGCTGGAGAGGATATGGTGGCAGGCTTGCTGTACACCTTGTTTAATTTATGTTGGGAACTGAATCGGCTAACGGAAGGCTAGTAAAAGCCGTTATAGTCCCAATATAATATAAGGGAAAAGGGTCACAGCAGGACTGTAAAAACTACCGTGGTATCAGCCTTAGCATTGTGGGTAAACTGTATGCTAAGGTGTTAATTGAAAGAGTTATGGAAGACAAAAATTTGGGATGTGCAAGCTGGATTTAGAAAGGGGATGGGCTGTATGGATCAAGTATTTTCCATGCGCATGATCATGGAGAAGTTTTAGGCACAAAATCAGAAAGTTTTTTGTGCTTTCATGGACTTGGAAAAGACTTATGACAGAGTGTACAGGAATGTGTTATGGCAAACACTGAACTCATTTTGGGGGAGCTCTGGTTTGACACAAGCATTAAGGTATCTTTATAGGGACTCTAGTGCTTGTGTCAGGATCAACGGGTTCTACTCAGACTGGTTTTGCATCCAGAAAGGTATCAGACAGGTATAGTATGTGCCATATCGATTGAGAAAAACGGACAATGACCTCAGATATGAGCCGAGTGTCAAAAGGCGTAACTTACAAAATCTCAATTTAGATGTGATAACAATATTTAAATATTGATATTATTCCCACTTCTAGGTCAGCACATATGTTTTGTTTTTTTGTTTCTTAAATAATATTGTCTGTGGTTCCTATAAACATAGTAAAATCTTACGGTACATCGCGAAAAATGTGTTATATTTTATATTTCAATTTATGGTAAGTAACGCAGCAATTCATTTAATAACAGTTTCATATTAAAAAAATATTTGAAGCAATATAATCACCATATTGAGCTTTTGCAAATTCATCCCTTTAAAATAAACAAAACGCGCGTTACGTCAGTTCGTTCTAAAAGAAACGTGACAATGGCAGCCAGAGATGCGTCACCTTTTTTGGGCCGGTCCGCCATTTTGTTTTCATTCGTGTTCGGATAGCGCTTGCGTGTGTACGTCTCGGGTAATTCATAGCATTCATTGCATTGTTTTAGTTGAGTTTTTACTGTTAAATTTGTTATATCGTTAAGTTTTTGTTTTTTGAATCTGTTATATTAGTTTAACTGTGACGGTCGTTACTAAATCGACATGAGTTCAGGAGAATTTGGTGAAGGACCCGGTCCTTCAACATCAAGTGGAAAGAGACGTCGCCGACCCATAATAAACGTAGCAGGTACGTACAAATAGGTACAAATGCGACGACGTAGCCTTTCTATTTCTTAAAGCGCTCTTTTTATGTGACCATGTGGTATTTATTTTCTAAAACAATATGTATTTATGTGATGTAGTACTATGGTAGTATATTTTTGTCATTTATTTACAGGCCCATCTTCTGGAGCACCTTTAACGTCACCAGTAAAAAAGAGAAAACCTACCACTTTGTCGGTCGGGGAACAAGAGATTATCATTAATGTATACAAATATGTCAAAAACACCTGGCCCGAAGACGTGTATCCTTCAAACGTTAATATGGTAGAAAAGGTTTCGGAGATCTCAGGAGTCAGCAAGAGCACTATATATCGCGTATTAAGCGTGTATAGAGATTCCCATAAAATACCAGAAAAGGGAATAATTAATAAAAGAAAAAAGTCTGTAATTGACAAGTTGGACGATTTTGATAAATCGGCTATAAGAGCGAAAGTGCATCAGTTCTTTCTTGCAGGAGAATTACCGACTTTAGACAAAATTTTGCTCAGTATAAATCAAGATGACCAGTTGCCAAACTTGAGCAAAACTTCCCTGCGACGTGTGTTGCGCCATTTAAAATTCAAATATATAAAGAGAAACAGAAAAAGTGGTCTAATAGATCGCCCAGAGATAGTTCTGTGGCGTACCAGATATTTGAGAGAAATACAAATATTAAGAAACGAGGGACGTAACATTTTTTACCTTGACGAAACATGGATTAACGCAGGTCATACTATGGGAAAGGTATGGGAAGACACCACAATTGAATCTTCTCGTCAATCACGGTTAGAAGGCTACTCTACTGGCGCGAAAGCCCCTTCGGGTAAAGGAAAGCGATTAATAGTTGTACACGTTGGCAATGAAAATGGCTTTTTGGAGGGATGTGATTGGGTATTTGAATCATCATCTACTGGTGACTACCATGAGAGTATGGACGCTCTCCATTTCGAGGACTGGTTTAGAAAAGTAATAGAAAAACTGCAAAGCGGCGATGTCATAGTTATGGATAACGCTAGTTACCACTCCAGACGTTTAGAAAAAACCCCAACAATGTCTTGGCGGAAACAAAATATGCAGGAATGGCTAGAATCTAAACAGATCGCATACGTGCCCTCGGACACAAAGACCCACTTAAAAAAAATAAAGGCAGTTAAAGATAACTATCGAAGTTACGTCACCGACGAGATGGCAAAAGAAAAAAGCATCACAGTGGTAAGGTTACCTCCTTATCACTGTGAGCTTAACCCCATTGAACTTGTGTGGGCAGATGTGAAAGGGTACGTTGCACGAAAAAATACAACTTTCAAGTTAAAAGATGTTAAAAATTTACTTAAAGATGGTTTAACTCAAATCACGCCAGATAAATGGAAAAACTGTGTTCAGCATGTCCTTAAGGTTGAACAAAAAATGCGTGGCATGGATGATAGAATTGACCAAACTGCAGATCGCTTTATAATTAATGTTACAGATAGTTCATCAAGTGAAGATACGAGTGATGATTGCACCGAATAAAAATAAAGTTCTTATATAATATTAAAAATAAAGTTTTATCTTTTGCATAAGTACGTACTTATTCGGTGTCGTTATCACTCGAATCTTTATATGTGTTATAAATTAATGTTTTTTGTTGTTAAATGAATAAAGTACTTTATAACAATAGATGATTTTTCTTCTACAGCGATCTTTCACATAACTTTTTAATAATAGTTAATAAATATATATTATATCAATCATTATAAAAAAATCATTATAAATAAAGAAAGTACTACATATAAAATGTGCCTATATATTGAAGGTTTGTAACCCCTGGTTAAACGACCGAAAGGTCATTGTCCGTTTTTCTCAATCGATTTGGCACATACTATAGCAGTGTGTAGCTTCCTCGTGCTTGTTTAACCTATCTATGGACAGTTGTTTAGAAACATTGAAAGTTGAAGAATGTGGGTTACGAATAGGTGAGTTAACCGTTAAAAGCCTTTTGTACGCCGATGACGTAGTCATATTTGCGTCGTGGTCAACCGAGTTGCAAATGATGGTTAAATTAATGAACAGGTCTTTCAATGAAAGGGGAATAAAAGTGAACGCAAATAAGATGAAAGTGATGGTTTTTGAAAGATAAGAAAGTAAAACGATATGTGAAATAAGAATAGTAGAGGAGTTGATTGAGCAAGTTGGTGAGTTTGTGTATTTGAGCCATATATATATAGCAGGGATGGTTGATATTATAAGGATAAAGAACGACGAGTGAACGCAGAAAATAGAGTAAAAGGGGCTATACACTCTATTGTGGAAAGTCAGAATGTGTCAAATAAGGCACGTATGGCAGTTCAAAATGCTGTGTTACTTCCTACTTTAATGTATGTTAGTGAAAGTTAGGTGTAGCAGAAAAAACACGAAAGTAAAATAAATGCTGTAGAAATGTAGTCATTAAGGAGTATGTAAGGGTAATACCTAAACGACAGGGTGAGAAATTGTGTGATAAGAGAAAAGTGTGATTTACAAGATGATGTTGTGACCAGGATTAAGAAAGAAATGCTTCAGTGATTTGGTTATGTAGCCAGAATAAACGAGGAAAAAGTGACTAAGCAAATTTATGTTGCAGAAGTGAACGGCAGAGTCGGGAATGGACGCCTTAGACGAAGGTTTATCAACCAAATTGGCGATATATCGGAAATGCGCCAGATGAGGAGTACCCTTAACCAAGAGAGGTGTGTCAGGATCGTGCCAAATAGAAATCCGTAGTCTCGGCCTACCCCTTTGGGTGAGCGGCGTGAGTGTTTATTTGTGTTTGTAACTTCAAGATTTTTTTAAAAGTTTAACTACATTTAAATATAATAAAAAAAGCTAATCTGAAAGAAGCGAAAAAGGTATGTAAGGATCGTGACACTTGGCGATCTGTTCTCTCTGGCTACCTCGTCAGGGATTGTGCGTGAAGATAAAATTGCATATATGTAAGTAAGTAAGTAAATATAATAAAGCCTCGTACCGGTAGGCGAAGTGTAGGGCGACCCCCCACTAGATGGAGTGACGACCTGGTAAGACATGCGGGAAGTCGATGGATGCAGGTGGCTCAGGACCGTGCTTAGTGCATTCCTTGTGGGAGGCCTATGTTCAGCAGTGGACTTATGAAAGGCTGTAATAATAATGATGATGATGAAATATAATACATATATGCAATTTTGTTCGATAACTTGTTGCCATTTTATAGGTAGTAATATAATCCCGTTGCTGTAGAAATCTTGGGGATTTGTTGATCACAACAATGCGACAAGTAGTTTTGACAGTCCTATCTTGATGTTAACCTAACACTACCTAATGAATGCTTAAGAGACCGAAAGAGGTGAAAATCTGAGGTTGCAAGGTCAGAACTATATGGTGGCTGCATTAGCACTTCCCAACCAAGCTCTCTCAATTTTTGCTGAGTGGCCAAAGATGTGTGTGGTCTGGCGTTATCATGATGAAATACCACTCTTAATATGTTGATCAAATCCGGTCTCTTCTTAATTTATTGCTTGATTCTTATTAGTTGTTGGCAGTAGAGATCCTAATCGATGGTTTTAAAAACGCGGTAAAAGCTCATAACAAAAGATGCCCTTCTAATCCTACCATACAAACAGCATCAACTTATTGAGTGTTAATCCGGGTTTTGCTACAGTCTGTGGAGCTTGACTGCCTTTCGACCATGATCTTTTACCACGTTCTTGTCGTAGGTGATCCACTTTTCATCACCAGTGATAAATCTTTTCAAAAATGGTTCGGTTTCATCACGTTTCAATAGAGTATCGCAAATGAGTATACGATTCATTAGGTTTCTTTCAGTGACCTCGTGTGATACCCAAATATTCGAGCTTATTTGTATAGCCAAATTTTTTCGTTAGATTCACTCATTTTGGCGGACAGTAAATCAATTGAAAATTGGCGGTAAAGTGGTTTTTACATTTTAGTTTTCTTTTTCTTATATTTTTATATATAATGGCATTGAAACCAGCCATATAGAAACAGTACAACCAAAGAAATTTTTCTTCATTTTATACAAACAAAATACGAAGAAACTTTTTACCTGAACCATTCTATTATCAGAATGTTAGGATTATCCTTTACGTGGTGGAGCTACGCTGCAGCTATATTATGGCTGTAGCACAAATGGGTCGACTCGACCGGGGGTAGAACCACACTATCACAGAATACCAGCGTAAAATAGCAGCTTCGTGATGCTGTTTTATGGTATGGTGAGCTTAGAGAACCGGAGACCCTTTTTACTGGGAACGAGGCTATCCATCATAGTCACACATCATAGCTAAATGTATATGTCTATGGTAATAACATTATTATACGAGTATAAATTGATATAAAAATTAATTCTGTACTAACTTATTTTTTTACCACTCTTAGCCAGCGCTTAACTACTATCCCCTCTAATGGTAAATAATGCAGTCGATGAAGATGGTGAAGCACGCCCACATTGTATTCGGATTGAAAGGTAGATGCTGGCAAATTATTCCACTCCTTTGCTGTACACATGACGTTCGAGTGCATGGTACGTCGACAACGAAAAGGTGGAGATTGGTCGAGTGTCTGGTTGTCAATGGTGGAACAGAGAGAATTTGCTTGAACAAATGCTGACTGTGCTTAATGAATTAATAACTTGTGGGTCAAATAAAGTAGTTCAATTTCAAATGATGATCGATGAGAACTTGTTGCCTTTGTTACTGTTAAATCATCAGGGGGTGTAAACGCATCTACTGCAACAGGTGCTGCTTGTAAGGGCTGGTACGCTTGGGTTTGCTATACGATGATGATCACAAAATATTAACGTCGTTCTTTTTGTATTTCATAGAGCATTCTTCAATTAGCGCCATCAGCTAGATACCACAGATGGTCCCACCTATCATTTTTATTTATTGTAAACTTTGTATTATTAATCTATATATATATATTATTAAATTGATGTACCGCTAACCTAAAGAATGAAAAATTATACTTGCGGAGTTTATTTCACTTTCTTTTCTTAAAATCAGATTCTTCGATGATTTTGAGAAATATGGCGACTTCATACAACGACCAAATAAATATATTTATTTTAATTTCATATCAACCATATAACACAAAAGTAGTAGGTACGTGGCAATAATCGGAGTCTAATTTTTCTACGTCGATCGTTCTTTCTCTCGTCGATGGAATTTCAAGTTAATTTTCGGTAAAATAGTAAAATAACAAAAGAGCATACAGTGCACCTGATGATAAGTGGATGATGTGTGTGTTGTGGCATATTTATTTTTTGCCTAAGATCCTATAATATATTGTTTTAATGAATATTTATATTGTTTTAATGAAATTCTAATTTTGTTTTTTTAAACGTACTTGCATATATATAATACCAATAAAAATAAACACGTTATCGACGATACAGACTCACCGATATTGGGACCCTAAAACGTATTGATCGATCGACACGTCACCGATATATCGTCATTGGCAAAGACATTCCTGTAATATATCTACTCTCCGCATAATCGTCCCAACAAAAACAAGAATGTGTAACGTACATACACACAAATGCATGGGTCTCGTCTCGCCTTCGTTGACATTCATTTCCATTAAAGCACACTACGTGCGTGCTGTTTGTTAATATAAATTATTCTGTACAATAATTAATAACAATCAGTAACATAAGCGCTTTTTACAGTTAAATTATGTATAATGAATAAAGGTATAGTTCTCATAAATTTATAATCCACAGATAAATTTATTAACACGTGAATATTGAAACGGAACGTATGAAAAATGTATTGATCGAATAAAACGGAATAGAATAGAGTAATTGTTATTCAATACTAGCTGTAGCTCGCGACTTCGCCCGCGTATATTTTACTACGATTTCATGGGTTTTAATTTTTTTTTGCGCGGAACCCTTATTCTTTTTCTAAAATAAAAGTATCCTAAGTTACTCCTTATAACACATCCATCTGCCAGTGAAAGTCCCGTAAAATAGGTTCAATTGTTTTGGAGATTAGCCGGAACAAACAGACAGACACACAGACAAAAATTATAAAAATTATTGTTTTGTTATTATTACTGCATATACTTTTGAAGAAAAAGGGGAGATCTCCGCCGGGCAAGGTTTTCGCCCCGGGAGCCGCCAACGCTCCGATTGGTAGTTCGGAGCTATTCTACATATGCTGCTTTAACTTCGGAACTTTGTTAGTGCGATTTAGGTTTCAATGGGTTTCGCTTGTGGCGCGACGACAGCGCCGCCACATCACCCCCTGCTCAGACCGGAGGTCTATAGCGCAGTACGATTGCCGGTGCGTCCTTAATGCCGGTGGGGAATGCATGCTGTGTGCGTAAGGGCAAGTGACGTCGGTGTAAACGATATGCTGGTGTGTAATGCATGCCATGCTACGCACTTGCAAGTGATGCCGGTGAGAACGATGAGCTAGAGCAAGTGCCAGGGATTGCTTTGTAGTCTGCGGTGAGTCGAGAAGAAGGCAAGTAATCTGCGAGAGTGCCGTGAAGCAGAGGCGAGCAGTAAGGCTCAGAGCCGTGCCGAACACTGTAACGCAGAGAGTAGCTTGAAGGAACAGGAAGCATTATTATTACTCCAGTACTGCGATGAACCTTTGTATAGCTAGATGGTTTGCAGAATGTAAAGACTAGACAATATCTGCTCGGGAGCCAATGAATGGGGAACTTGAGGAAGATGACGAAGGTTTTGAAGTTGTAGTTTCCGAAAGTTGTTGGTTGCGTGTTCATATCACGTCGGTTGGTCACCACTGTGGTAGGTGGAAGAGAAAGGTGAGCTCTCCCGCCGGGCAAGGTATTCTGCACGAGGAGCGGCCAACGCTCCGAGTGGTAGTTCGGAGCTATTCTACATATGCTGCTTTAACTTCGGAACTTTGTTAGTGTGATTTAGGCTTCGATGTGTTTCGCTTGTGGCGCGACGACAGCGCCGCCACATCACCCCCTGCTCAGACCGGAGGTCTATAGCGCAGTACGATTGCCGGTGCGTCCTTAATGCCGGTGGGGAATGCATGCTGTGTGCGTAAGGGCAAGTGACGTCGGTGTAAACGATATGCTGGTGTGTAATGCATGCCATGCTACGCACTTGCAAGTGATGCCGGTGAGAACGATGAGCTAGAGCAAGTGCCAGGGATTGCTTTGTAGTCTGCGGTGAGTCGAGAAGAAGGCAAGTAATCTGCGAGAGTGCCGTGAAGCAGAGGCGAGCAGTAAGGCTCAGAGCCGTGCCGAACACTGTAACGCAGAGAGTAGCTTGAAGGAACAGGAAGCATTATTATTACTCCAGTACTGCGATGAACCTTTGTATAGCTAGATGGTTTGCAGAATGTAAAGACTAGACAATATCTGCTCGGGAGCCAATGAATGGGGAACTTGAGGAAGATGACGAAGGTTTTGAAGTTGTAGTTTCCGAAAGTTGTTGGTTGCGTGTTCATATCACGTCGGTTGGTCACCACTGTGGTAGGTGGAAGAGAAAGGTGAGCTCTCCCGCCGGGCAAGGTATTCTGCACGAGGAGCGGCCAACGCTCCGAGTGGTAGTTCGGAGCTATTCTACATATGCTGCTTTAACTTCGGAACTTTGTTAGTGTGATTTAGGCTTCGATGTGTTTTGCTTGTGGTGCGACGACAGAGCCGCCACACTTTCATATGTATTTAGTCATCATCATTATCATCATTACAGCCTTTCACTAGTCTACTGCTGAACATAGGCCTCCCCCAAGAAATGCCACAAAGCACGGTCCCGAGCCACCTGCATCCATCGACTTCCTGCATGTCTTACCAGGTCGTTACTCCATCTCGTGGGGGGTCGACCTACACTTCACCTACCAGTACGAGGCTGCCACTCGATAACCTTTCTTCCCCATCATAGTTGCCACGCTTGGCGAGCGGTTTGGCAACCGCAGTTTTTTAATTGTAATTTTGCTGTTATCAGGAAGATGCTGATGCCCATCTCCTGCCTGTTTCCCTTAGTCGCCTTTTACGACAACCACGGGAAGATATGGGGTAGTGGATATTCTTAACCGCCACTACACGGCTCTTGTATTAAGTATTGTATTATGTATTTAGTAAAGACCCTTTTTACTGGCAAAAAGGCATTCCATCTTAGTCCTCACGCGTGACAACGCATCTGCATCTTGAGTCTTTGTTGAGGATAGATGTAGATGTCTATGGGTCACAGTAACCACTTACCATCAGGTGGACTGTGTGCCCTATTCTATAAAAAAATTAAATTTAGTGAAAAGCTATTATTTTAACGTTACGCATAGACACTTTAATTGTATTTATTTGTATAGACAGATTTCAGTAATGCGTATTGAAAGTCATTTTCTAATTTAACAACTGGTTCAGAAAAAGCGCTACAGATGCTCTGTTCTGGGAAGAACCAGCTAGAAACCCAACGGGACCTTTTATAAGCACAATTTACAATATTACTATATTTTATACAATTGTTATGAAAACATTTAGAAGCAGGATGGTAGCGATCATATTAATTCCAGGCGTTATTTATACCCTTACTAGGCATACATTTTAACCTTTTGATAGATAAGGTCTGCATATTTTCTGGGACTTTGAATCTCTAAAAATCTTCCTTTAACTTCTGAAACAATTTTCTGCGGCGTGGTGCAATTGACTGCTAGAAGGTATTACAATAGAATAAGATGGAATGGAAAATAATAGTTAATTAGAATAGAACAGAGTGGAACAGAATAGAACAGAATATAACAGACTACAACAGATTATAATAAACTAAAATAGAACAGAATAGATCATAATATAACCGACTAGAATATAACTTAATATAACAGAGTAGTACAAAATAGAAATGAATGTAATAGAACAAAACAGAACTTAACTTATACGTGGTAGAGCCATGCTGCAGCTATATAAGTAGTATAGTTGTACCACGAATGGGTCTGCTCGACCGAGGAGGGACCAGCTTAATGCTGCTGTGTTTCGTATGGTGAGTGTAGAGAACCGGAGACCCTTTTTATTGCAAAAGAGGCATTTTATCTTAATCCTCACGGGTGACAACGCATCTGCATTTTGATTCGTAAACGAGGATATATGTAGATGTCTATGAGCCACAGCAACCACTTACCATCAGATGGAGTGTGTGCTTTTTATCACCCTATCCTATAAAAAAAAACAGAACTGACATTAATTCTTATTGAATGCCATTTTTTTTTCTTTTACCACTGGTTTGAAAAATCCCGTGGATATGCATGCTCTCACAGAATACCAACTTAAAATAGCAGCTTATGATGTGCTGTGTTTCGTATGGTAAATGTACTGGGGATCCTTTTTACCAGAAGCAAGGCATTCCATTTTAGTCTTCATGGGTGACAACGCCTCTGCATTTTGATTCTTAATCGAAGATAGTTGTGGATGTTTAAGGGTCCCAGGATCCACTTACCATTAGTTGGACTTTGTGCTTGTTTGTCACCCTGATTCTTCAAAAATATATATTGTTATCGGTATTGCGAAGTGAAAAAACTTTCTTAAGCTCAACGTTATACGGGTGTCTCTATGTTCCAATTAAAATTTTGGTAGGCCTCACTAGTCGGCTATCATATATAGCTGTGTTTCGCTTTACGGTAAGAACGCAACACTTGTAGATATCATCGTTAAAAACCAAATACGAATGGTTTGTCAGCCCTGAAGGATTAGATAGTATGCCGTTACTAAAAACGGGTTTTCAGTTTTTTCTTCTTGTCATACAAACCAGAACAGTATTACGATGCTTTTTACGATGGTATTCTGTGGACCTTGTCCGATTGGTTGAGATTTGATCGAGCCAAAAGTAGACAAATGAAGAACATTAATAATTTTTTTGAAGAGAAGCCAAACGATTATGCGGCTCACCTGTTGGTAAGCGCCCGCGAACAACTGCAACATCAGGGGAATTGCAGGTGCGTTGCTGGTCTTTTAAAGAGCAGTAAGCTCGTTTCTTGAAGGTCCCTAAGTCGTATCAGTCCGGAAGAATTGCCGGTGGTTAACGATTCCATAATAATTATACTCCACAACAATAATTCCTGCAATATTAATAGAC
This sequence comes from Parnassius glacialis, assembly GCA_033319125.1. Lineage (NCBI taxonomy): Eukaryota > Metazoa > Arthropoda > Insecta > Lepidoptera > Papilionidae > Parnassius > Parnassius glacialis. The sequence goes on along the minus strand of JAVANC010000017.1, from coordinate 542,242 downwards.
CATAAATATAAATATTACAGGAATCAAATTCCAGATGCTAATTTTAGCATCAAACGCCACAACGCTATCAAGCCGTCAACCAAAGGACTATTGATGGGACAAGTTCAAAATTCTTAAGTAATCATATTATATGTCCTAATGCAACAGGGAATGTTCAATTTTCCCAAAACGTGTGAGCTCTGCGTAACTAAATTATGACTTCATAAATTTACCCCACTACACCGCTGTGCAACAAGTTAACAGATGTTAGAACGTATGGCACAGTTCAGTTTTAAAATAACCAGTTCAGTGTTTGAGTACCTGACTACTACGCCATGGGTCCTGGATTCACCTAGCTTTAGTTTAGCGATTTGATACGTAAGCTTTATTGTAATAAAAAAAGAAAGACAATAAATGTTCTGTCATCATCATTACAACCCTTCACAAGTCCACTGCTGAACATAGGCCTCCCCCAAAGAATGCCACAAAGCACGGTCCTGAGCCACCTGCATCCATCGACTTCCCGCATGCCGTACCGGGTCGTTACTCCACCTAGAGGAGGTCGCCTTACCCTTCACCTACCGGTACGAGGCTGCCCCTAGAGAACCTTTTTTCCCCAACGGTTGTCGGTTCTTCGAGCTATATGGCCGGCCCATTGCCATTTCAGCTTACTAATCCGTTGGGCTATGTCGGATACTCTGGTTCTACTGCGGATTTCTTCATTCCTAAGTTTATCACGTAGAGAAATCCCGAGCTTGTTTGTTTGTTTAGTTTTTTTATATAAAATAAGGGTGATAAGCGGGCACAATGTCCACCTGATGGTAAGTGGATGATGCGGCCCATAGACCTTTACATCTGTCCTCGATTAAATAAAAATCAAAAATGTCCTCACACTATGTGTAATAATATAATACATACATAATATATAAACACTCACGCCTGTCACCCAGAGGGGTAGGCAGAGACTACGAACTTCCGTTTGGCACGATCCTGACACACCTCTCTCACCTCCTTTACATCCATATATCTACGAATACACGCTCGTCGGTTAAAGGTATTTCTAATCTGGTCCATTTTTAATATATCGCCAATTTGGTCAATAAACCATCGTCTAGGGCATCCCTTCCAGAATCTGCTGTTTATTTCTGCAACATAAATTTATTTTGTCACTCTTTCTTCGTACATTCTTTCTACATAACCAAACCACCGAAGCATTTCTTTCTTAATCTTGGTCACAACATCATCTTGCAAACCACACTTTTCTCTTATCACGCAATTTCTCACCCTGTCATTCAGATTCAGCCCTAAAACACTCTTTAATAACCGTATTTCTAGATTCTACTCTCGTGCTATTTCTTCCAGACCCAACTTTCACTACCATAGATTAAAGTAGGGACTAACACATTATGATGAATTGCCATACGTGCCTTTTTTGACACATTCAGGTTTTTCATAGTATCGTGTAGAGCGCCATTAACTCTATTTCCTGCATTTACTCGTCATTCTACATCCTTATCATATCTACCACATCCCTGCTAAATACACATCCCAAATATACCAACTCATTCACTTGCTCCACTCCCCTACTATTCTAATTTCTCATAACGATTTAATTTCTTCTCTTTCAAAAACCATCTCTTTCGTCTTACTTGCGTTCAAATACATAAAGTTTTGATGTAAAATAGATTTTTAACGATTCCTTCTTCACCATTTTATGATATAACTGAGAATGATGAAGGATAAAGTGATAGACGTGAAGACATAAAATTAAAAGGTATTCAATTTTTAACTAAAATATTTTCCTATATCTCACAAAGTTTTCGAGATTTTTGTATAGCCGACAAATAATAATTGTTCCGGGTCTGGACTTTGTCCGTGTACAATTTATGTTGGTAAACTTACTCTACGATACAGGTGAAAATCCTTGTGTAACGATAACGTATTTTAAAGAAGAAAGAGAATAAGAGAGAGTAGTTAAGTTATCGATTGTGTAGTAAACATAAAAAAAAAGAAAATAATAAACTTATTACAATAAGTGATCAAATTAACATCTTAGTGCCATACAATAATTTTCTAATCAAATTAGTAAAAGTAATAAAGTTTAAAATAAATAGTGTTAAATAAATTGAAAGTACGTTTAAAGCATAGAATTAAAATATATGAACTGATTTATATGAAATGCTTGTTGTTCAAACAATACGTTGAGTGGAACCACAGTAAATCCTTACATGCAGTTCAATTATACCATTACTATTCAATTGCTCGGTTCAAACGATTCTTATTAAAGTAGCAGTTGCGTACTGTTCCAATACGAAAGGGGACGAATCGATATAACACTAATTGAAATCTTCCGATCAGAGAACTTCAAAGTACAACTTCTTCTTAAAACAAATATTTATTAATATTGCATTTTTTATAGAATGAGGGTTACAAAACGAGCACAAAGTCTACCTAATAGTAAGTGGATGTGTAGAATAGAATGGAATAGAATAATTTTTTATTTAATATAGATCACATGTGTAATTCTAATTGAAAGTCATTTTTTACTTTACCACTGGTTCGAAAAAAAACCTCTGTCCTGGGAAAAACCAGCAAGAAACCCAGCGGGACTTTTTTTTAAAGCAAATTTTACAATAATGGTTGTACAAACTATATAAGGACAAAATTTATTTTAGAAACAGCTTGGAAGCGATCACCTCATTCCCAGGGGTTATTATCAACCATGTATTCATTTATACTATAATAACCCTTTTTATACAGTTTCAACTTAACAAAACATTTAAACTTGCTAATAGAGAGAGCCTGTACACTTTCCGGGACCTTGTTGTAATAGCGTATACAATGCCCCAGGAATGAATTACTGACTCTGTACAATCGAGAAACTGGTATCACTAGCTTGTGTTTGTTCCTATTGTTTACAGAATGTATATCACTTTTTTTACTAAAACTACCTTTGGTTTTTGTGAACATACATTAAATTTTCGTAAATATAATAAATGAGAGGCCAAAGTTAATATATTTATTTCTTTAAATTTATCTCAAAGACACTCTCTTCGTTTTAGGTTATAAATAGCTCTAATGGCCCTCTTCTGTAAAACAAAAATAGTTTCTGAATCAGCCGCATTGCCCCATAACAAAATCCCATAAGATATTATGCTATGGAAATAACTGAATTAAACTAATCTAGCTGTCTCGACACTAGTGAGACCTCTAATCTTTTTTATAGCATAGGCTGCAGAACTTAGTCTGCTTGCTAGTTTGGATATATGGAGGCCCCACTGAAGCTTTGCGTCGAGAGTGATGCCAAGTAAAACAGTGGATTCAAGAGGGCTCAGATCTTCCCCATTTAAAACACATTGGTACTCAGATTTTTAACATTCGTTGTTGTAAATTTAATACATTTAGTTTTATTTCCGTTTAAATGTAGATTATTAACATAAAACCAATGCACTAATTTTGATATAGCATTTTCACTTCGTCACATTTAAATTAATGTGGTCTTCGGTGCTATATACCCACCCTATGAAACTCAGCAGCCTTTATTTGCTATTTTAGGCTGGTATTCTTTGAGAGCGTGGTCGTTTCCCGGTCAAGATACTAGCCCAATCATGCTACAACCATTATACGGTATTTACGTGGTAGAGCCATGCTGCAGCTTTATTACTGGTATAGTTGTAGCACGAATGGGTCGGCTCGACCGGGGAAGGACCACGCTCTCACAGAATACCAGCGTAAAATAGCAGCTTAATGCTAATCTGTTTTGTATGGTGAGTGTAGAGAACCGGAGACCCTTTTTACTGGAAAAGAGGCATTCCATCTTAGTCCTCACGGGTGACAACGCATCTGCATTTTGATTCGTAATCTAGGATAGATGCAGATGTCTATGGGTCACAGCAACCACTTACCATCTGGTGGACTGTGTGGTCGTTTGTCACCCTTATCCTATAAAAAACGGCTATATCATGTCTCTAATACATATGTATATTGCAAAGTTAATAAGCAACGTTTTGAAGAAATTTATTAAACTTACAAGAAATCCTACGTTGATAAATTGCAGATCTCAGAAACAAGGTATCGTAAGACCGTCCGAAATAGTGCTAGGCTGTGATGGATGATGGATATTTTTTCTTCTTAATTCCTTCAATCAGGAAATAAAGTTAAAGTTACTCTTGTACTGCGCTTTTTATAATGCTGTGTGCAGGTCGTATATTTTAGAGTTCGTTGTTAGAATTTGAAAATCAAATCACCTTGGTGTCTGCCTGACACAGACATTTTAACCCGATTTTATATTCGACGCTTATGTTTTTTTAATAATGTTTTTGTAATTTTGTAAGAAGTTATAACAAAGGCTGCCACACTCGTTCGTCAGCTTTGACAGTTAGCTCTTTCTGGCACACAGGCCGCTGACAAAGACTTTGGAGCCTTGGTTCTACTAGATCGCTTCTTCAATACAAGCTGTATTGAAGTTGCGTAAGTCCCGCCGCATGCATTTGGAGATCTGTTAATTCAGTTGCCTGTATGCTGTAAAATCTGTTGAAGACTGCAGCTTCATCTCCCGTCTAACAGCCATGAGATTAAGAGTGTGATCGGAGAGGTTTTGTGTTCTTCTCCGGCGAGTCTTGCAGAACTTAGCTCCGACCCCATGGACAGTTTCCACGAGCTTGTCATTTATATGATCCACTTCATTGCAGTCTTATAGGCACTGAAAACGGTTTTGTAACTCAAGCTGAAAGGTTTGGATTAGAGCACGAGGGGGACGGAGCGTTGACTTCATCAGACGAGACCTCTCCAACTTAACGTTTAGGTTCAGTGTACCTCTAACCAATCGGTGATCTCTACCAGTTTTCACCCTCACAATCATGGAGACATCACTGAACAGTTGGCATCTGGTCGTCATAATGAAGTCAATCTCATTTTTTGTCGAACCGTCAGGGCTCGACCAGGTCCACTTCCTGTGGGGCCGCTTAAAAAACATAAAGAAAAACTTAATAATAAGTATATGTTTATTATAGTCGTTAGCTATGTCAATTTTAAATATTATAAGAACGTTTAATTTGGGACCGATATACATCGTCGTCGATCACTAATAAAAAATTAAATACACAATCAGTGACAAAAAATGTCCTTACCGAATTAACTCGAACATTTTTGTGCGCATTTAATTTGTACGTTCCCTTGTGAATACAACTTAAGGCAATGCATTTAAGGTTGAATTTACATTAATGTATTTTTTTTTCAACTAGAACTACGTCAAAACAATTGGCAACAGGTTTAAGAGAAACTTTTGCATGGGATTGCGTATCTAGTTTTTTATTAGTGATCGATGCCAAGAAATCATTAATTTGATTAACAACTAACTCTCATTTAAAATAAAATTTTATTATTTTTACGTCAGTAAATAAGTAAAGATAGGCTTCCGAGGTAACTTTCACACACGAACAAGTTAAAATTGATACTCCGAGGGTGAAGGCGGAAGACGACGCTATCTTTACCGCCATATAGCTCTATTACGGAAACGAACGCGTGCCATCAATGTGTCGTGATCCGACATATACAGAATGTGCACACGCTCTTAACTTTGCTTCCTTAGTTGCTAATATAATTTAAAATTTTTTTGTAAAGAAAAAGACAAACGAACACTCAGTCCACCTGCAGGCAAGTAAATGCTGTGGCCCAGAGACATCTTCATCTATCCTCGATTGGTGTTAGCGTTGTCACTTTTGACTAAAATGGCATGAGTTGTTTCTAGTAATAAAGGTCTCCAGTTCTCTACACTCGCCTACGAAAGACAGCAAAATTTGGCTGCTATTTTACGCTGATATTCGGTGAAAACGTAGGCCTAGGCCTGGCCGTCCCATTCCTGCTACAACCTATCTATCTAGTAAAGTGACAAACGAACTAACTGTCCGCCTGGTGGTAAGTGGTGACGCTATGGACACCTGAAACCATTTTTGTATAAATTGGGCTTCATAATATGCGTTGTTACTTCAAGGACTAATGTTAAATATCTCCACTCTTAAAAACATCACGTCTCTCATTTTTATTAGTATTTTTTTTATAGGATGGGGTGACAAACGAGCACACAGTCCACCTGATGGTAAGTGGTTACTGTGACCCATAGACATCTACATCTATCCTCAATAAAGACTCAAGATGCAGATGCGTTGTCACCCGTGAGGACTAAGATGGGATGCCTCTTGTCCATTAAATAGGGTCTCCGGTTCTCTACACTCACCATACGAAACACAGCAGCGTTAAGCTGCTATTTTACTCTGGTTTTCTGTGAGAGCGCGGTCCTTCCCCGGTCGAGCTGACCCATTCGTGCTACAACCATAATATAGCTGCAGCATGGCTCTACCACGTAAGTAGTATATATGTGTTTACTCAATTTTATGATTTTATCGCGTTTGATTTTAACTTCACTCGCGTAAATATAAGAAATCATTATCATGTCTCTCGTCACCCAACTAATATAATCTGTACTAATATTCGGAACGAAAACAACGCTGTTGCAATCAGTATTCTATTTTGTCGTTATTTCATTGTTAAATTGCTAAAATTTGGTGTATAATATTGTTCATACACCGAATTTCGCAAATAATTACCGTGTAGTGGCAGTGTATGAACAACCACTATCCCATATCATCCCGTGGGTGTCGTAAGAGGCGAAAGAGGGAAACAAATCAGGGGATGGATGGCAGCGTCTTCCTAATAACGACAAAAATACTGCAGTTGCCAACTCACTTGCCAGGCGTGGCAACTATGACTAACTTATAGAGGAGGCTTTGATAGTCTGTAACGGTAACGGTAACTGTTAATAAAAGTATAGTTCCACTCTGTACAACACCTAGTGCTAGGCACAGGCCTCCTTTCACTGCTAAGAAAAATAAAGCAATTATCTATAGCGCTGCTATATTTCCGTGTTGACGGACTTCAATTGTTCTCAAAATATTTTATACCTAAAATATGAAGTTTTCCTCACGAATTTTCCCTGTACCACCGAGCACGTGATTAATCATATCTAAAATTGCAATTACGAATTTCATTGATGCCGGTGTTTCCTGGCAATAATAAAAAGAAAAAAGTACTATAAACTGTGGTTTTATAAATAACTGCTGGTAAGTTGTTCCACATTTAAACAAAAATGTGTATTAAATTTGCAATTATACCTACTGTTTAGAAGTCCAATGTTCGTGACTTAAATCTATATCTATACATTTATACAAATCTATACAAATAAATAAAATTTAAGTGTCTCTTTGTAAGGTCGAAATAACAGCTTTTTACAAAATGCATATGAAAGTATATATGGTACTTATAACAAAAACATATTTTTTAAAATTTTTGCCTGTATGTCTGTCAGTGTGTTTGTTCCGGCTAATCTCCGAAACGGCTGAACCGATTTCGACAGAAGTTTCACTGGCAGAAAACTGATGTTATAAGAAGTAATTAAAGTTACTTATATTTTAGAAAAAGAATTAGGGTTCCGCGCAACATAACTAAAACCCTAAATTACATGCGGGTGAAGTCGCGAGGAACATCTAGTCCGTCAATAAATGCGCCCGTATTGTTAAAAGTTTCAGTTTCGGGAAAACGTAAAGTTTCTCCTGCATAACAGATGTTTCTCTAGAGACAAAGATAAAGGAGTAAACAGAGCACGTTTATTTATTTCATTGCAAAATGCAAAATGATGAAATGCTCTAGTCTAAATTGTTTTTTAATAACTTAGTTGAAGTTGTTTTCTTGATATACTTCCTTTGCGTTTTATTATTTATTTAACAATTTCAAGCGAACACGATTGCTACCATAAATCAAATAAATACAAAACAAGTCAACATGGAGTTAATGATATTTCCCACATATATAACATAAGTTAACGAAATCAATCAAACTTATATATAAAGTATTTACCAGTATAATAAGTTGGATCACTATCACTATCACTATAGTCATAGTAATATGTTCTACGCTAAGACGGTGTGATTTACCATTTAGGCCTTTATCACCATTTATCATCGGGTGGGATTATTATAGTCAAGCACCATCTTATAGTACAAACAAACGCAATGAGGGATACCCAATGGATAGACGGAGCGACAATCTGCCCAAGGCGGCTGTCAGTACCTGAAGACATAAAACAAAAACCAGGCTAAGTGGCATGATTTGTGAGAGGCATATGTTCAGCAGTGGACTGCCGCAGGTTGATGGTGATGGTAATGATGATGATGATGATGGTGATGGTGGTGGTGATTATGATGAAGATAATGATGACTATGACAATGAAGATGGTGGTGATAATGAAGAAATCCATCTAGTTACACAGGAGTGGCAACGTATCTACATTTTGATTCTTCAACGATAATGCGTAGATGTAGGTGTAGGTGTCTATGGAGCCCAGATTCCCCCTGTCATCTGTTTTACTTCAATGTTGTTTGAAACCCTTATTTTAAAATATAAAACATAAAGAAACAAAGTTGGTCTGTTTATACGACTAGTACGTGGTAAATAAGCACTTAAAATAACGAATAATAATTTCTTTTTTACCGGTGGGGATTGAATTTGAGTTGTTTGCGTACTACACCTGAGTTACCACAGTTTAATTGAGAAAAACGAAATGTTACTCATTTACATTGAAAATACTAAACGAAATTAATATTTTATTTATTTTCACAATTCCACGTTAGTCTAAGGACTTATAGGTCTTTCAACTTATTTTATTTTTCTAATTTCTAATCAAACCCTGCATGTTTTTATCTGACTGTTAAGGAAGGGATATGTTTTACGCGCGTATCTTCTATGTATGTGATTAGTTGCAAATTTCTTCTTTACCTCGTATCCTCCAAAGCTCTGAATTGATTTCAACAGTTATGGAATCGACATATTCATCTTAAAAATCCAAGTGTTCTTAGATAGCTGTTTGAAAAAAATATGTTAATTTTGGGTGTGAAATTGTAATAAGTTGGTTAAAAAAAATTACCAAACCTATTGAGTAAGATATCAAAATAAAGGAAATTAAGAGGGGATAACAAAAATATATATAAGTTATATGTTTAATTTTATTAGGAATAATAAGTTGGTTTAAAAAGTTTTTCATATCGTTAAAATCGTGCTATCATATGAAATTTAGTTCATAAGAGCATGTCGGGACACTAAAAAGTCTAAAAACCTATAGGTAAATCCAATTGTGCATGCCTGAAACGAATTAAAAAAACTACGTATAACATTATTATATATTATCGTGATTGTCCCCTACAAGATAAGGTAAGTCATTAATATAGATTAAGAACAGGAATGGGCCGAGAATCGAGCCCTGAGGAACGCCTATTAATACTACCGATCCGGAGGAACCTTTACCATTGATAACGACTTTTTGACCAGTTTTTTTTTGGTAGTACCGATAGTAGGTCTATAATTAGCGGGGTCCAATGTACTACCAGATTTAAATAAAGGTATTACTTTACTAAACTTCATTGAATCAGGAAATGAAAGTTTTCATGAGCTTGTCATTCATATCCTCTACTGCATTGCAATCTTCTAGGCACTGAAAATAGTCTTGTTACTCGAGCTGAAAGGTTTCGGGACTTTGGATTAGAGCAAGAGGGCGATGGAGCTTTGACTTAATTAGACGTAACCGCTCCAACTTAACGTTTAGGTTTAGTGTGCCTTTTACCATTCCGGTTTTCAACCTTACGATCACAAATATTACTGAAAAGTTGTCTTCTGGTCGTGATAAGAAAGTTAATCTCATTTTTTGTCAAACCGTCGGGGCTCGACCAGGTCACTCCTTGTGGGGCCGCTTCTGGAAGAAGAAGTTCATTATAAATTGTCTCTCTTTCTCAATGAAGTTAGCCAGCTGCTGGCCCCTTGGATTCCGTTGCCCTATTTCAAATATCCCTATCTTAAGCTTTCCGTTCTCTCTTGTGCCTAGTTTTGCGTTGAAATCTTCTATTAACACAGTATATTGGGTCTTGGAGGAATGCATGGCTCTAGATATATCCTCATACATTTCCTCCTTTTCTTATCATAGGGATTTGCCGAGGTTGGTTCAAAAACCTGTATGACCTTCAGCGAATACCGTTTGGTAATTCTGAGTTTAAGGTACGCAACCCTCGTCGACACACTCACAATCTTTACAACGTTGTTAATGAGATACTTGTGAACGATAAATCCGACACCTCCTTGTAACAGATGGTCGCTCCTCGTGATAATAACTTGCCGGATTCCTCCCCCTCTCTTTGGACCTCAGATAATCCTATAATATTCCAGCGCAACTTGTCTATCTCTTCTTCCAGCTGCAGGATTTTCTCGTCAGTCCTCAGAGAGCGTGCGTTATATGTTTCCAGGTCGAGAAGTCTTAGGTGGCAATCAAACCTCCACCGGAGATTCTTAACACCTCCTGCCCCGCCGTTACCATGGTCGCCACCATAGCCAGGAATAGCGGGGCCACTGGGGACTGGTTGCCATCGCATTGTTACTATAATTATGTGGGAGTATATTTGTATATTTGACACAGTTGCCACGCTTTGCGAGCCGGGTGGCATTCGCAGTTTTTTATTGTTGTTTTGCTGTTATCAGCAGGATGCTGTTGCCCATCTTCTGCCTCAGTTTCCTTCTGTCGCTTCTTATGAGACCCACAGGAAGATACGAGGTAGTGGGTTTTCTTAACCGCCACTACACGGGGGTTATTAACATGAAGTGATCATAATATACAAAACTATATAATGTCCCTACTTTAATGTATGGTAGTGAAAGTTGGGTGTGGCAGAAGAATCATAATCATAATCATAATTTATTTGCAGAAAACATGGTACATTACAGGTTGGTAAATTATTTTAGAACAGCATGTTTTGTCATAATGATGACATAAAAATATTTATCGAATACATAAAATACATTTTCACAACTAAAATAATAAATAAGATATTTTTAAATTCATCATAAACATTTTATTACATTTAATTTTATTAAAATAATATAATCGTAATTACTTAATTCATTTTAATACCGACGCCTAATCCTAATCATAAAATATAAATATTCTTCAACAGAGTAGAAGCATTGCTCCTCAAGCCATTGTTTAACAATCCTGCGAAAACGTACTTTTGGGAGTGATTGAAACTCTGTAGGCAGTGCATTGAAAATTTTTATACACATAGCTGAACAATTTTTCCTATAGAGGCTAGTGCTTGGCATTACACTATGAGTCAGTTTTTCAGTATGCCTCAAGTTCCTCTGAATAGTAACTCTTATTTTTGTGAACAAAAGTATATTACTTTTAACAAAACATACCAAATTTAAGATAAACATACATGTCAGCGTCAAAATGTGTAATTTTTTAAAATACGGTTTACACGATGAATCTGGTGCCAAACCATGCATAGCTCGAATACATTTCTTTTGGGCTGTAAAGGCCTTAACAGCGTCTGTACTGTTACCCCAAAGTAAAAGACCATAATCAAGTGCAGAGTAAATGTATGCATAGTACGCCGTTATTATAGTTTCATGAGATGTAATTCTTCTCAGTCTGCTAAGTAGAAAAATGTAACTGTTTATTTTATAACAGACCTTTTCAACTTGGGCTTTCCAGTTTACATGTTTGTCCAATAATTTTCCCAGAAATTTTGTTTCAGTCATTTCATTAACAGATTGTCCATTGGAATATATATTAAGATTATTATTCAATGTTCCATAATTACTAAATTGAATATAAAATGTCTTTTCTACGTTTATACATAAATTATTATATGTCGCCCACTTTGAAATATTGTCAATAGTATTATTAATATTAGATTCATAAATGTCTATGTCAATGTCTATTTTTGATGTCACAATAACTGAAATATCATCACCAAATAAAATACATTTATATAAAATTGAGTCAGGTAAGTCATTTATGTATAAAATGAAAAGAATTGTTCCTAATACACGAGCACGAAGCACGAGAGTAGAATAAATGCTGTGGAAATGCAGTCATTAAGGAGTATGTTATTGATAAACCTGAATGACATAATGATAAATTGCGTGATAAGAGAAGAGTGTGGTTTGCAAGATGATGTTGTGACCAGGATTAATAAAGGAATGCTTCGGTGGTTTGGTCATGTAGAAAGAATGAATGAAGAAATTGTGACAAAGCAAATTTATGTTGCAGAGGTGAATGGCAGAGTCATGAAGAGACGCCCTAGGCGAAAGTTTATCGATCAAATTGGCGATATATTGAAAATGGGCCAAAGCAAGAGTACCTTTAAAAGACAAGCGTATATACGTTAGTATATGAATGTGGAGGAAGCGAGAGAGGTGTGTCAGGATCGTGCCAAATGGAAGTCCATAGTCTCTGCCTACCCCTCTGGGTGACAGGCGTGAGTGTTTATGTTTTATATAATATCTATCTCTCTCTTTATTTCTCTCTTTTTCTAGCGCAAACAGATCAGATGTCAGATAAAAGAGATAACTGTAAGCTCGTCTTAAATATTTTATAAAATGCGATTGTTACGGCCAACAGCTGCCTATCCCAGGAGTAGAATCCTCCGCGGCCCATAGACGGAGAAGCTACAGGCAGATGCTGGTCGGGCGTCCTAACGCCAAGGGTTAAAAGTTTCTAATTACATTAAACGATCAGGGGGGAGCGTTGCATTTATTGAACAGAGCTTACTTACCTCTATCCAAGGCGACTGGTCCCTCAGGATTCGGTCAGGTCGCGTGTGGATATATAGTTCTAGGAAAGTAAGGGTCAGTGATGTGTGTTTGGGTGCGGCTGACAGTGTTATTGACCTAACGGTCTAACCGTTATCCTCTGCGCAGTTCGGCCCTCAGCTCCTCTTCAAACTACGGTCTCCTTCCGCAGTCACTTTCTTCGTTTTCTACGATAACAGTTCTTTAACTCTGTCGTACGATTAACTACCTTACAGAAGCCACTAACTCTCGTTTGTTATAACGCTTGACTCGCGAAATGAACACAGACCGTACGGATCAAAGGTCACCTTTATATCTAGAATATCAAATGCCGTACTAGTAATTAATACGGTCGAATCCCCTCATACAGATTCTGCGTTAAACCTAAAAGTCCCGGGTAAAACTCTCAGCAAGGGGCGCTCGCTACAATTCCCAGTGGTATATTTACTATACGCGCCTATCATAAAAATATATCTAAGAGCTCCCGACCAAAACGGACCGCGTGGTTCTCTCTCGACGCGATGAAAAAGACTCCTTGTTCTAGCGTGCCCTCGAAACGACCGGACGTCCAAAACCGGTATCGTAGAGGCGCGCACGCCCTCTGACGTCAATTATTAACATTAACGCTTTAGCGCGAACAAACACCCGTCCCGGACATAAGGATTTAGGTCCGCGAGCAAACCGGTCAGCGGGACAGGGTCGCGACGGCAAGTTGCAAGACCGAATCTACAACCAAACTAGGCCACCTTACGCACCCCATCAGATCTTGCAACCCTAACCAACGCCTCAAAATTACAGCCCCAACGTAGGCTAGCCGGAGAGTTGAACTGGATGCCCTTCCTGGACATCGCAGCACATAAATAAGTTCTATTCCTAGACAGAAGTCCGACGACCTCCTTCAAACACCTATCTGCGCTCCTATGATTAGTTCCGCAATCCGACCGGATCAGGTCTGCAAACAGCGACGCGACACGAAGCGGCTCAAAGGGACCTTCCAAGCTTCAGTGCAGAGAGCACCCCCAAATTCCCCATGAACGTCGTCTGTGGAGAGCTGAACGAAACGCACAGATAGTCCCTTGTATGAATTTTCAAACAAGTAGGCATAACCAAGCCATCCACCTATAATCATTTACCAAATGGTGCGACAGCTAATTTCCATCTGATAATCTACAAACCAGATAGCCCTTTAGGCAGGTAATCCTATGCTCATATTTCAACTAATTTTTCAAAAACATCAATGTTCAATTACAGAATTAATTATCACCGATGCACATAGGTCAACTTGGCAAAGTAAACAAAACAATAAACGTAAGAGACAGCCTATTTCTTATTTCAAATAAATATCTTAGACAGTGCCAATAAAATCCAAACCAAAAGAGAATTTACTCTTATTTCCTTCGGCAACCACAGGGTTATCTAATTTCAACCTTCCTTATCACAAAGCAAAATGATTAAACACTATCACAAACATATACATAATTTTCAAAATAGCGCGCCATTCAAATTTCAAATGAATTCAAACCTTCCTTTCAGCACAGACGCGACAATCAAATACAATTACAAAGCATACGCACAAGCATTAAAAAAGGGCACACAATTTAATCTAAATTTTCCGTGCAACAACAAACGCAGTGGTCAAATGTATTTACAAAACATATGCAGCAGCATTTAAAGGAGTATTTTAAATTCAATTCTTTTAATCACAACCGCTACAATATGAGTTTCGCGGAAAACTCAAAGCATTTTAATTTTAGATCAAATAATTCTTAACTAAGTGCTCGACCAAACCAAATCTAATACCCCTTGAGAGCGTGATTCAACGCTCCAGGGGGCCCTAATCTTCCCACCACCAAGTGGAGGCCACACCGCGTGAACCCGAGACTAACAGAGCGCAACCGCTAACAGTCGCCACTCGGATTGTACGCCCTCACTGAGGCCGTCGGCAACAGAACAGCTTGACAAGAGGACTGTTGACGGCTTAAGGCTCAGTAGAGGCGGCCGTGGTGGGAGCTGAGGCGGCAGCTAGCTAGGGCCGCCTCCATCAAATGGGATACAGTGGTACACCAGTCGCGGCCACTCAGCTAACGGGAGTGAGAAGGGTCCAGCGGACCGATGAGTGGCCGTGAAGTTCCTCTTCGCACGCTGAGGGGGGGTGATGACACCCCCGCCCCTGGGGGAATTACCCCCCCGACTGGTCGGGGGAGAGACCCCTTCCAAACCTAGGGGTCTGTTGGCTAGCCGGCGGGCGCCGAGCGTCGCCCGTCAGAGGGCGTGGCGGAGCGCCCCCGCCCGTGGGGGTCGAGGGCCTGACAGCGCCCCGAGAGGAGACGCCGTTCGCACCCAGGCACAGTATGGCATGGTGATTGCCCTGGCAATGCAAACAGGGACGCCGG
The DNA here is from genome assembly GCA_033319125.1 of Parnassius glacialis. Taxonomy (NCBI): domain Eukaryota; kingdom Metazoa; phylum Arthropoda; class Insecta; order Lepidoptera; family Papilionidae; genus Parnassius; species Parnassius glacialis. The sequence continues at coordinate 527,201 of JAVANC010000017.1, read as the reverse complement.
TGCGGACAGTCTCGCTGGAGGTGCCCTTCCACACATGAGTAGCACCAGCGGCGCTCCTTGGCGATAGTTCGCCTCGCCGGAACCGGCTTACTTAATAATTTCGGGCAAGACGTTACCCGGTGATCAGATGCTCGACAATAGGAGCATGGGGGGGTTGACGACGACTTGCCCGGTGGATTCCGCCTCTCACTGGGCACGGCTCGTAAGTCATCAACGGTGACCGCCGCGTTCTCAATCTGCCGGCACTGCTCCTCCAAAAACCGCAGCAGGTCATAGAAGGGCAGAATATAGGAGGCCTCGTCCCCGCCGTACCTCTCCTCAAAATGCATTTGAAGGTCGAGAGGTAGACGGGACAGCACGATGCGGAGCAACAAGAAGGCCCATTCGCCCTCTGGTAAATCCAGCCGCCTCAACGTATTACAGGCCACCAAGACTGGATCCAACAGGTCCGGACGTACTCTGGCCCGGTCACTAAGCAGCGGGAGGCTCAGAAGCTGCTTAACATGTTCGTCCGCAATTCGCCGGACGTTGGCGTATCTTCTGGCTAGGAGGTCCCGAGCAGTCTGGTAGGCGTCGTCCGACAAGCTCAAATGGCTGACAACGCCCAGAGCCTCCCCCTCCAGTGAGGCCAGGAGGTACGCCATCTTCTGGCTCGGGGTCAAGTCACTCCGGGCGTCCACTAGGCCGTCAAAAAGACCAACGAAGGTCAACCATTCGGAAAGGACCCCGGAGAACCTTGGCAAGTCCAGAGTTGGGAGTCGTCCCAACAGCTCCGGCTGAGGCTGCTTCCGAAAGGACTAGGGCAGGCCACACGTCCTAGCTTCACGCGCCTCCTCGGCATACCTGCCTTCAGCCTAGATCAACTCGTCCGTGAGCGAAAAGAACTGCTCATAATCTGCGAAGCAGGAGTCCAGGACTCCCTTTTCCACATCCGAATCCTCGAGCTCAGCGTTAGCCTCCACCACTGCAGCCCTTCGAGCATCGACCTGCTCGAACCGCTTCATCAAGTTATGGACCCTATCCGGTAGACCTATCAAAGCATGGGCGCTGGTGGTCCAGCGGGCCTCACTCCGCAGGCAGCGGATTAGCATCTAGGGCGAGGACATCACTACTAAATACAAATTACGACGCGGCTCGAGCACAATTACAAAAATAACAAATAACAAATACAAAAAGAATTAACAGCTAACAAATGCAGTTCCTATCAAATCGAGTTGAATAGAAATTAAACAAATAAGAACCGCTATTTATCAAATCAAATACAAGTTAGTACAAAAGAAAAGACAAATCAAATTAACAATAACAAATACTAGTGCGATCAAATCAAGTTCAATTCAAATTACGTAAATACAAATTACTTCTCTTTAGTTCAAATACAAATTACAATACGAAAGATATATAACGAAGATACACATCAACAAAAAATGATAAGATAAGTAATCCACTACAACTATCCGACAACGATAATTAACCGATTACCTAAAAATAACCATCTACCTACATGACGCAAACTCCCGCTTGTGCGCTAGCCGGGCGCGGCTTTTCAAATTTACCCGCTAACAACAAAAAAAACAAGCCACCAAAGAAAGGGATTTTATTATTAAGTAAATAATAAAAAAAAAATTACGTATTACGGACGGGCGTGATTGTAGACACAAAATTAAACCAATCAACCCAACGCTCTCTGCCACCAAAATTATTTAATTTTTATCAAACACTATGGTCGGTGGATCGACCGGGAATCGATCCCAGAACCACGCTCTGCTACCAAATGTTACGGCCAACAGCTGCCTATCCCAGGAGTAGAATCCTTCGCGGCCCATAGACGGAGAAGCTACAGGCAGATGCTGGTAGGGCGTCCTAACGCCAAGGGTTAAAAGTTTCTAATTACAATAAACGATCAGGGGGGAGCGTTGCATTTATTAAACAGAGTTTACTTACCTCTGTCCAAGGCGACTGGTCCCTCAGGATTCGGTCAGGTTGCGTGTGGATGTATAGTGCTAGGAAAGTAAGGGTCAGTGATGTGTATTTGGGTGCGGCTGACAGTGTTATTGACCTTACGGTCTAACCGTTATCCTCTGCGCAGTTCGGCCCTCAGCTCCTCTCCAAACTACGGTCTCCTTCCGCAGTCACTTTCTTCGTTTTCTACCATAACAGTTCTTTAACTCTGTCGTACGATTAACTACCTTACAGAAGCCACTAACTCTCGTTTGTTATAACGCTTGACTCGCGAAATGAACACAGACCGTACAGATCAAAGGTCACCGTTATTTCTAGAATATCAAATGCCGCACTAGTAATTAATACGGTCGAATCCCCTCATACAGATTCTGCGTTAAACCTAAAAGTCCCGGGTAAAACTCTCAGCAAGGGGCGCTCGCTACAATTCCCAGTGGTATATATACTATACGCGCCTATCATAAAAATATAACTAAGAGCTCCCGACCAAAACGGACCGCGTGGTTCTCTCTCGACGCGATGAAAAAGGCTCCTTGTTCTAGCGTGCCCTCGAAACGACCGGACGTCCAAAACCGGTATCGTAGAGGCGCGCACGCCCTCTGCCGTCAATTATTAACATTAACGCTTTTGCGCGAACAGCGATTTTTGTTAGTGTATGCATCACCAGCTCTAATGAAGATTACAATTTATAATATTTATGATTCGCTTAAAATCAACAGTGTTAGAGCCACGTGGCCGCTTTTGCTGTCGCACGGATGGGCTGGCTCCAACAGGGGTAGTACCACGACTTCACAGAATACCAGAGTGAAGTAGAGGTTTACCTCTGCGCTTCGCTTGGCGACTGCAGGTGGCCAGAAGCCCCTTTCCCTCCCCCCATCATAATTCAGCGAAATAAAACGAAACGCTACCCCAGGACGGTACCAACACCCCTGGAGAATCCCTCGCTGAGCATCCACCGACAAGCTACTCCACTCCTGAGCGAGGGTGCTCAAGCTGCCCCGCGTAATCTGGGGAGGGAGAGGGGGGGGGGGCAAAATTCCTTTCGCGACAAGTACTGCTGGGGGCAAACGGTACAATAAGACCTAGGCTAGCCAGCAAGGCTATGATAGCGTGACGGGGGTCCTGTTACACTATCCGTGAATTTTTTCCGTTTCATTTTTTGTAACATCAAGGGACTTCATTCCAAACTTAACGCTGTCCACTCCCATATAGAGACTGCGAAGCCGGCCTTGCTCTTTTTAATCGAAACTCAGGTATCCTCTCCGGCTGATACTTCATATCTCTTCTACTCGTGGTAAAAATTAGAACACTTCTTTTTGCCCCGGGCTGGAGTTTGCGTATACGTCAGAGAGGACATCCTTTTCCAAGCCTCGGCTGTCTTGAAGTTACGGACCTATCCACACTATGGCTGCGTGTAGAAAGTGACGACCATCCCCGCGTCTACGGGTGACTCTATAGGTCCCATAGCGGTAATGCCAAAACAGACCGACTCATCGTCCGGTGTGAGGTACTTACTTACTTATCGTCACGCACAATCCCTGACGGGGTAGCCAGAGAGAACAGATCGCCAAGTGTCACGATCCTTACACACCTCTTTCGCTTCTTTCAGATTCATTATCTTCTTCATACATGCACGTCTAGGTATCCGAGTACTCTTGACCCTCCCCTCTTCGAGCAGTTTGCTCACATGGTCTTCGAAAGTTAGTCTCGGTCTACCTCGACACCTTTTAATATTAACTTTCGCGCTATATATTTTCTTCACCATTCGGTCTTCACTCATTCTCTCAACGTGCCCAAACCATCGAAGCAAGCCCTTATCAATTTTTGTGATAAGGTCATCTTTCAAACCCGGTGTGAGGTGCCACTCACAATCACGTCGCGGTTGCATTCTCAAGGCTGCTGCCGTGTTTGGCACTATATGTGAGTAGGTGTAGGTCAGCCGATTGGGATAGAATGCGGTCTTTTTTTGCATCTCACGCTTGGGTACGGGTTTGCTTCTCGCCGGAAAATCACAGCGTTGTAGCTGATGTGGTACTTTAGGGTATGTAACTTTTTATTCCATCCTCTGTGGTGCCCATCGGAGGCAGATCCCAGCCATAGTTTGGTCGCTCCAGTAAAATAGCATCACGCTTTAAGCAGGAGTGTTATCGGGCCTGGGCTTACGCATCAACGTTTCGGGATGTAAACACCAGCGCACTTAAAAAGAAGTATAATTTTGCCTCCAGGTCCTTCAAAAGCGTCATTGCCAAAGCAAGGCCAGAACACATCGGCAGAATTGGCGAGACGCTAGTTCCCCTTTCTTAGGGAACCCCTGCATTCTTTTTTCTCGCCAAGACTATTCAAGGCAACTTTGACAGCCATCTCTTCCATCTCTGCACAGAGAAGACGACTTACTGACCCAAGCAGTAAAGGAGAAAACCGATCTGTTAAGCTCTGTCTTTGCGTCCAACTCGACTCTTGATGATGGGGGGAACACACCGCCGACCATCATGTGCGGTTTACACAGCCCTCGGTTCACATAGGACTCTTCTCCCTGGACGTCATAAAGTCGAGTGAGCCTGATGGAGTCCCTCACATTGTGCTGAAAACGTATGCTACGGAGTTAGCACCGGTTTTAACGCTTATTTTCCGGTACTCCTACTTCCAAGGCGTAATCCCGAATTCATGGAAGACAGCTTTGGTCCACCCGACCCCTAAAAAAGGCGACCGCCCAGACCTTTCTAACTACAGGCCTATCGCCATCACCTCCTTGTTCTCCAAAATAATGGAATCCATTATAAACTTCCAGCTCATGAGGTAACTTGAGTATCACCAGCTGATTAGTGATCGCCAGTACGGTTTTAGTCGGGGTCGATCAGCTGGTGATCTTCTGGTCTACCTGACTCATTGATAGGTGGAGGCAGTAGAGCCTAAGGGGGAGCCATTGACTGTTAGTTTGGAAGACCTTTGATTGGGTCTGACACAAAGCGTTTCTTTCAAAGCTTCCTTCCTATCCCTTTCGCACCTGAGATTTTTGTTCCTTTGATTTCAAAAGAAAACTATAATATTTTGGCAAAGAAGTGGTAATATTAATTTAAAAATTAGTAAAAAAAATCCAGCGTACACCAGAACTTTGGAAAGTCGATAGCACGATAGTGAGCTCTAGGGCTGACTTCTACCAACTCACGATCATGCGTTTTTAAGTTTTGATGAGATTTTAATGCATTGATGGTGTCAGCTTACTTCAAAAAATATTTATAATGAAATAAAACGCATCTGGTTATTAGAAAAGACTTATTTAATTATTGCCAACATTACAGTTTAGGTACAAAATTTCAGTCTTTTGTTTTCATTGTAATAAAAATGCTCTTTCAGCAGACAACTTAGAAATTAAAAGAAAGGAAACAAAAATATTTTTACTAAATAAACAATGAGATAAACTCATGCTTCTTAGGAAACAAAAACTTAACACAAAAACATAGAAATCAACTCAAAAGCCTTTCTGGCTGTACAAAAATAACATAAAACTTAATACTTAGAAAATCTTTTGAAATATCTTTCTAAATCACAGTCTTTACATAGTAAACGTTATCAAATAAGACTAGTTTCTTTGGTGATACAAAAAACGCAGTCTTCATCACGACTCAAGCATAAGTAAATATCACATTTACGGCACCTAATTTTAGAATGAGATGAACAAATCTCTAAGCGACATTTGCGAGGAGCCTTCAAGTCGTCAAAAATAGGAAAATGTTCGTAACCATCAAACCTCTTTCCCACAGACGGATGATTAGCGGGTTTGTATCTGCCCGAAGTTTGTGCCTGCGTTTCAAGTAATGGGGATGAATCGCGCCGATCTCTGTCAGGAGTGCAGATGTGTGTCTCAGCAACTTCAAATCTGAATGAAAGGAGATCTAATATTCGATTTTTAGGAATGCCTTTAGCCAATGAGTCAGATCTGTAGAGCTGCCACAAATTTACCATTGCTAGGTCCATAAGTGTAGTATGACCTTGAGAGTCCATTTACGGGTCTTCATGAATGTACGGTAATATTCCATAGATTGGTCCAAAACATCCACCCCGCCCATGAAAGAGTTGTAGGATGTTACAATTTTTGGAGCACCGACATCGACGTAGCATTTTTCTGTTTTATTGTACCGCTTTACTATGTCGGTTGCCGTGCCCCCAGTACAATTTGATCCTGTCAATACCGCCTTGCTGTCCTTCCATTTTACCAAAACTACGTCGTTTGATACCCTTTGTTCAATTTCTCCTCGTGTCATTTTTTTGTCATCTTTGAACTTAAGCTGCTATCGATCTGGTACCCGGTTAAGCATAATTGTCCCTGTGCCATGATAGTCCATTTTCGTTAATTCTTCCAACAAGGGAACCGTTGTAAAATATCGGTCAAAAAAATGCTGCTCCCGCGTGGAACACTTTGACTCAAGCGAAGAACTACAGCCGGTCCAAGCCCCAAAGGATGTGAAAGGGCGGGATTGTTGCCATAATATATTTCAAAATCCACCATTAGCCCTTCACTAGTAGTAACCACGAAATTCTTAAGACCCACTGGGCGAGGCTTGTTCTTTACAAGCTGGCGAAGATGACACTTGCCAGTGACAGGTATCAATTGTTCGTCGATCGAATACCTGCCTGGGGTCCTTAGAATTTTGTTGCAGCCTTCTCTCACAATGTCGATCATCGGCTGAACCTTCCAGAGAGGATTATTTGCTTCCGAGACGGGTGGAGAGTCGGAATCCACGACGTGCAAACTGTTTCTTAAAGTTGTCAGTCTATCTCTTGTCATTGCAGAAACAATCATGTCAACTTTTATATTTCTTCGCCAGTTCATTGCGATCCTGGGATATGATAGTATACCCATCAGTAGATGGATACCAATCAGTTTTTTTATTTCCGGTTTGGTTGTATTTAAAACTCGCCCAGTTTTTCTTAAATAGTATAAGTTTGTACACAATGCCATGCGCTCGTAAAAATTATCATTAAATAATAATCATTATAATATTCCACCGGCGATCTTATTTCATTTGGTTGTGGATGACCTGAGTAGTTATGTGATTTATCGATGTAATCAGTTTTCTTCCATAACCTTTTACGAGCAGGCAATTTCACAATAACAGCCTTTGATTTTTATGTTACTTTTGAACAAGGTGTTTGTTTTGACTTTTTAGAACAAGATGGGCCTGCTTCACTCTCATTCATGTTATCAGATGTAGACTTCCTTTTAGACACTTTACCTTTAATATTTTCCGATTTCACAGCTGCCGCAGATAAGCGAGGCGGAGAGGATAGCTCAACTTCACCTTCTTTATCATTTTCCAGCTGCAGAGGAATAAACTCTTCATCGTCGTCGTCGAAGTTCAACTCGGAACAGTTACCATCATTGAGGATGCCCAAGACGAGGTCATTGTTCAATGGTATGCCTGTAGTTAAAGAAATAAATCGAAAAATAACTTTAAAATGAATGAACTCACGATCATGCGTTGGTACAATTGAAACCCAGATATCATGACAGTGAGCTGACAATTTTGTCGTAAATTAAGTTGGTAATTACTAAAAATATAGAAGAAAGTTATAGTCATTCAGATGAATCATATACTTAATGATGTAATACAATCATAATATCAATGATTTCTTACGAAATTTTTCAAAAAACTAATATAACTTACGGCGTCCAGTGACGGGGTCAAGAAACGCAGCCATCTTGTCGGTGCGCTCGCGGGTACTGATCGCGCTAGACGCCAAAACCGTTTCCTATTGGATAGATTGATGAGCGCACGACCATGCGATGTCGGTTTAACGCGGAGAAACGGATTTGGCGCGAACTTATAATTTTTCAAAGAAGAAACTCACGATCGTTTCATTCGGGTGCGAAAGGGCTATGGGGTTCCCGAGAAATTGTGAAAATGGATCACCAGTGTCCTAGCTGATCGGAGCATCAAGGTCCTAGTAGATGGTGAATGCTCTGATTTCAAGCCTATCAACGCTGGTGTTCCACAAGGTTGCGAGCTATCATCAACGCTGTTTCTGCTGCAAATCTATGATATGTTGCAAACTAGTAACATTCATTGCTATGCAGACGACAGCACTGGTGATGCCTTATATATCGGCCGTGCCAATATTTTTTTGGGAAAACGTCGCCGAGTACCGAGACAAACTTGTGTCTGAAGTCGAATCTTTGCTGATTAAAGTCTCGGACTGGGGCCGACTACATCTAGTCCAATTTAGTCCTCAGAAAACAGAAGTTTGCGCGTTTACCGCTAAAAAGAACCCCTTTGTCCTATCTTCTCAGTTTCAAGGCACTCCCCTTGTTGCCTTAGCTAGCGTCGGAATCCTTGGTGTCGATATATCAAATAGTGTGCAGTTTCGTGGTCACTTGGTGGGGAAGGCCAAATTGGCGTTTAAAAAGCTTGGCGTGCTCAGCAGAGTGAGACAGTATTTCATGCAGGCACATCACTTGCAACTTTACAAAGCGCAAGTTAGGCCTAACATAGAATACTGTTCTCAACTCTCGGCCGAGAAAACCCCAGTGCCAGCTCCTTCCACTTGACCGCATCCAATGCAGAGCGTTTCGAATCGTTGACGACCGAGTTCTTTCTGATCGGCTCAATATACTAGCGCTGCGTAGGGAGGTTGCATTCCTTTATATTTTTTATCAAATCTACCATGGAGAGTGCTCTCAGGAATCGTTCAGATTAAACCCAGCCGCCAAATTTCACAAACGCACATCGCGTCATAATTCACGATACCATCCTCATTATCTGGATCCTTGACGGTCCACGACTGTGCATTTTAGTAGGAGTTTTCTTCCTCGTACAACTTCCTTGTGGAAATATTTACCACCGGCGATTTTTCGGACCGATAAGACTTAGGAATCTTCAAGAAAAGAGCTTACACCTTTCTAAAAGGCCGGCTACGCATCTGCGATTCCCTTGGTGGTGCGGTTGTTCATGAGCGGCGGTAGTCACTTATCATCAGGTGAGCCGCATGCCGAAGAAAAACATCGTAGGGAAACCCGCGTGTCTCAGAAAGAAAGGACGAGACATTAATTTTAATTGGAAGTAATTGGAAATAAAGACTAGAAATTTGTTGGGGGTGACTTGTACTTTATGCCTAGTCAGTTTGAATAGCCTATCATGTAGCGGATGTCATGGGGTCATGGTTTAATAGGGGCGAAAAGTTCTCATTACACTCCTAGGAGTCAAAATGGCCAAAAACCAAAAAAAATTAAATTCTTGTTTTGGCTATAACTCCGCCTCCTTCGGAGGTTCTTACCCAGTCGTTACTTCCCGCGTCCCACTTGTTAATATATGACAAAGAAATACTTACAACTTATGGCTACTATTTTCGTATGTAGGCAATTAGTGAGTGGAATGTGGATGAAAATACTAAGAAGTTAAGGAGAACTGTAAGTAGTTGTCT
>JAVANC010000017.1:490816-517723 GCA_033319125.1 Parnassius glacialis | reverse complement strand
CAAAATCATTAATATGGAAGGTCTTTAATAATGCTTAGGTAAGCATAATGCGTAGATAGCAGATTAATGATCTAAAGTCCCATATATAAAAGATATATAATAGTAAATTCTATGAAATAAAGCATATATGTTGAAGTTCTCAAATACGTAAAAGAATTATATTGATATAAATGGGACTTGAAAAGGAATATTATAGTGGCATGTAGATTGCTTCACAGCGTCCGAGGCCGAGGTAAACTTGGACTTGCCAACCGATGTGTCCTAGACATATCTATCATCTTAGTGCCGGTAATAGGCGGGTTTGTTGCAGCAATACGACTTGCCCGTGGACATCGCACACCCCTACCGATTATAGCAATACGACTTGCCCGTGGACATCGCACACCCCTACCGATTATGGGCGGCGTCTTAGCGTATGGCACGTCGGCCATCCTTCGGGATTGAGAGAGTGTGCTTAGTAGTACTTTTAAGTGCAACAACCATACTCAAATTCATCTTTTATTGCAATAGCGCTATGATACGTGGAGTTTTGGCTACAGGCATCTTAGGCCCGTATTAATAAACGTTACTCAACGTCGAACTCAAGTGCCTAATCACTTGATACGCCCTCATTACGATATCAGCATCTCAAGGTCGTTGCTAATTAATAAACACATAAAAACAGTATCTCAAGACGCTGTAATAAGGAATACTGTTTTGTGGCTTAAGAACTTGATTTCGTGAGCGATTACGTCACAGACCGAAGTTTAAAATATCTTTCATCACGTTCCATTTTTGCTATATCGTGAGATTTATTGAATACTTTTATTTTGATAAAACTTAAATAAATAGAGCTGTATCACGTTATAAAGTTAATTTCTTATTTTGAAAATCTTATATTGATAAAACTATTATGTATTGATTTCTAAATACGAACTAAATATTTACAACTTAATTCAATATAATATACAAATAATCTAACGCATTAAAGCGACGAACACGCCAGTGTCAAATATAAAACTAACGTATCATTTTTGATCTTAACGTTCCATTTATCAATGGAAACATCTTGATGGTACTAAACTGATGGAAACAACTTGATCGGACAGGAAATTTAATTTTTACAAAAATGGAATGCAAGAAGCATGAATTTACTCTAGATTGAGAAAAAATGCTATCTCGGTATTATAAAAAAACATAGGCTACGGTGGAAAATATGGAGACCGATGGCACGTCTATACGTATCAAAAATGAGGCCTGGAGTAAAATAACTGTAGAATACAAACGCTAATCCATACGCATCTAGCTAGGTAGGTAATCATAGTAGTACAAATAACACTTTTTAAACATCAACATAGTAATCTGAATTTCCATTGTAGCTATTCATGACATTTATTTTATCGTACAATTAGTGGATGCACTTATTACCTACTTTGAAATTTAATACATTATATTAATTTAAATAATAAAATAAATTATACCTACTTAAGTAAATAAATAATATGTACAGAACTAAAATAGTGTTGCGACAAAAAACCTTAAAGTTAATAGGAAGGCTATTTCAGCGGAAATTGGAAGACCTCTGTTACTTTACTTCACCAATGAGTATTTTATTAATGTTACAATATATATTACTGATGATTGACCTAATCTGTATCGTTTTTTAAAATGTTCATATCTTAACTTAAGAGGATCGGAGGAAATCCTTATATAATTTTTTGGTAAACGAAGTCGCGAAGGCCGTTAAATATCTTCATTGTACTCAATTTCGTCGTAATATTTAATTTATCGTAAAATATTTTAATCTCCATGTTAAAATTAGTGCTTTGCTTCATTTCAACAATCACGATCTTAAGTCACGTACTGCCCGCACTCACTCTACCACGGTGAGTGCTCTGAGGAATTGTTCGGATTAATTCCAGCCGCCAAATTTTTCGAACGCACGTCGCGTCAAAATTCACAATACCATCCTCACCATCTGGATGCTTGGCGATCCACGACTGTGCGTTTTACTCGGAGTTTTCTTCTTCGTACAACTTCTTTGTGGAATTGTTTACCAACGGCGATTTATCCGGACCGATACGACTTAGGGACCTTCAAGAAAAGAACTTACACTTTTCTAAAAGGCCGGCAACGCAACTGCAATTATATTTTTAGTTTGCCCCCTCTTCTATATAAAAAAAAAGATTTTAGCATCACAAGTTCACACACTTGAGAGGCGAGTTTAGTTTTTTAATCAGTTCGTCACTCATGTGATATCGTAAACCTAAGCCGCATCTTGAGATATGTTTATTAATAAGATCATAACCTCAAGATTGTACTCAAAGGCGTGTACTTGAGCTGAGTAACGTTTATTAGTACGCGATATAGTAGGTGCTACTATGATACGTAGGTGCTATATTTGGTTGACAACAGTACCCATTTTGTTGCCAAAGTCGATAGGGATCATGTGGGTGTGTTTTGAGGGGACGCCATCCGTATAATATTTGCATCGATGCTTATTGCTACTTGTGGTATAGTGTCTTGTAATGGATCTGCGCGTGTGCTGCGCCTGATTCAACCATCTTGTGGTTCTGTTAAGTGGAGGTATGCGGATGGTGATGTCTGCTGGTATTGTATGACAGACCTTGGTATGGTGTAAGCCCGACGATAGTCGTATTGATGTTTATTGCCTACTGCAGCATTATGTCTCCGCGATGGTTGTTTTGCGGTTGCTAATCTCAATGGCGCTGTCTACGTTTTGGTTTGACTCACAACTAGTTAGCTTTGCCCGAATCGGCTCTATGAGGTTTTTTAAAACAAAATAATAATATATCTCTGTAAATTTTCCACTTTTGCATGATTGACGACAACTTGTTGGTGGATGAGACAAACATGATCGAAAAATGCATATACTCAATGTCAGTGACACAAAACCTTTCTGATTGTGAATGATTAATATTATCTTATAACTTAACTTTTGGCTATGTCTACCGTTGTAGTGGTTCGTGGAGTATATGTGTCGACCTCATGTGGGTGGGTAGTTGGCAGGAGGAGACTCTCAAAGCTGCGGCTGAATAGAATAGAATAGAATATTTTTTTATTCAATATAGATCACATGTGTAATTCTTATTGAAAGTCATTTTTTACTTTACTACTGGTTCGAAAAAAAACCTCTATCCTGGGAAGAACCAGCAAGAAACCCAGCGGGACTTTTTTTTAAAGCAAATTTTACAATAACTAACTATATAAGTACAAAATTTATTATAGAAACAGCTTGGAAGCGATCACCTCATTCCCAGGGGTTATTATCAACCATGTATTCATTTATACTATAATAACCCTTTTTATACAGTTTCAACTTAACAAAACATTTAAACTTGCTAATGGAGAGAGCCTGTACACTTTCCGGGACCTTGTTGTAATAGCGTATACATTGCCCCAAGAATGAATTACTGACTTTGTGGAGTCGAGAAACTGGTATCACTAGCTTGTGTTTGTTCCTAGTGTTTACAGAATGCACATCACTTTTTTTACTAAAACTACCTTTGTTTTTGTGAACATACATTAAATTTTCGTAAATATACTGAGAGGCCAAAGTTAATATATTTATTTCTTTAAATTTATCTCTAAGAGACTCTCTCAGTTTTAGGTTGTAAATAGCTCTAATGGTCCTCTTCTGTAAAACAAAAATAGTTTCTGAATCAGCCGAATTTCCCCATAGCAAAATCCCATAAGACATTATGCTATGGAAATAACTGAAATAAACTAATCAAGCTGTCTCGACACTAGTGAGACCTCTAATCTTTTTTACAGCATAGGCTGCAGAACTTAGTCTGCTTGCTAGTTTGGATATATGGGGGCCCCACTGAAGCTTTGCGTCGAGAGTGATGCCAAGAAAAACAGTGGATTCAACAGGGCTCAGTTCTTCTCCTTTTAAAAACACATTTGTACTCAGATTTCTAACATTCGTTGTTGTAAATTTAATGCATTTAGTTTTATTTCCGTTTAAATGTAAATTATTAACGTTAAACCAATGAACTAATTTTGATATAGCATTATTCACTTCGTCACATTTAAATGATTGACGTTTAAGTTTAAAAATCAAAGAAGTATCATCAGCAAATAATACTATATCATGATTATCCTCTACAATAGAAGGTAAGTCATTAATATACACTAGAAACAGGAATGGGCCGAGAATTGAGCCCTGAGGGACACCCATTAGTACAGGTGAGCCGGAAGAACTTTTATCATTGATAATAACTTTCTGCATTCTATTACTTAAATATGAAATTATAAGTTTAAGCGCTGTGTTCTTGACACCATAGTACTGCAGCTTCCTGATTAATGTCTCATGGTGAACGCAGTCGAAGGGCCTTGGAAAGGTCACAAAATATACCCAAAGCATCCTCTGAATTCTCCCATGCACAAAAAATATGTTTAATAAACTCAACTCCAGCGTCAGTTGTTGAGGGACCCCTTGTAAAATCGAATTGATTTCTATGTAGCAATTTATTAATATTAAAGAAACTAAACATTTGATCTAAAATTTTTTTTCAAAAATTTTACTAAATGTTGGTAGTACAGAAATTGGTCTAAAATTGGCGGGGTCTAATGTACTACCAGATTTAAATGAAGGTATGACTTTACTAAGTTTCATTAAATCAGGAAACACACCAGATTCGACGCTTGTATTAAATATAGTGACTATATAAGGTGCTATTATATCTATTATGGATAAAATAACTTTAACGGAAATCCCCCATAAATCTGCCGTATTCTTAACATCAATAGTTTTAAAATATTTAACGATATCTTTTGGCAGTACTCTATGGAATTTAAAAGTATTTGAACAAGTCTTTACATTTTGTTTGAGCAATGATTCGGCGACAGTAGGAGAAGAGTTTAATGATTTAGTTGTCAAAAAAGGAACATCAGTAAAATGTTTCTCAAAAGCCATAGCAACTTCTTGAACAGATCGGGTTAAATTATTGTTAATATTCAATTGAAAATCCGAGTTGTGCGGTTTGACCTTGCCCGTTTCACTATTTATTATTCTCCAGGTCATTTTAATTTTGTTTGATGCAGTTTTAATTTGTTACTTAAATGTAAAGCCTTAGCTGTGGCGCACACTTTTTTAAATATTTTAGAATATGTTTTTACATAATCTCTAAATATAACACTACTATTAAATGATCTTTCATTATAAAGCTCGTATAACCTTCGCCTACTCTTATAAATTCCTACTGTCGCCCATTCATTAAATGATTTGCGACTGTTAAAAGAGGAAGTTTTAGAAGTAAATATCCTACTAAATTCACAAGTTACAATTTTAAATAACGTACCATACAAATAATTAGCACTGTTTTTAAATGAAAGTGATGGGAAGTCTTTTTATTATATTACTTCTAAACCTCTCCAAGCGATGTTCATTTATTGGAACAAACACAACTTTCTTATTTTTCTGTTTCAGTTACAGTGGTCTGATTTTAAATTTTGAATAATTGATTTATGCAAGGGCTTAACATCTGTAAAAATATTATCTATACAGGTCGCACTAGGCCCAGCAATACGTGTTGGTTCTAAGAATAAATTAACAAGATTATACGATTTAAACAATGAGCTAAACTTTATACTAATGGAAGAAGTTTCAAGGAGATTGATGTTAAAGCCTCCACATATTACAACAGACTTGTTCTGTTTACTAAGTTTGAGCAAAACTTCTTCCACAATCCTTTCAAAATAGTCATAAGTAGCACACGGGGGTCTGTTAACACCCACAACAACGAGGTGCTCGAACTCGACACAAGCCATTTCTACAGTTCGCTCAACAGAGAGGCTCACTATATCCTTACGTTCTTTATATAATAATGATTTATCTGCTAGTATTAAGGAGCCACCACGTAAACTTTTTTCTCTATTGAAGGAACTGACCACCTGGTGATTTCTTAAATTAAACATGAAATTATAATCTTTTAGCCAATGTTCTGTAATACAGAGGATATGTCGCCTTCTCGCATTAAAACTGTATAATCTCAAAACTTACTAATTTTACAGGAGAGCGTTTTAAAGGTTTAATGTGTAATATTTTTAATAATAATGATGTTTTCAACAGGTATTTTTATTTTTTTGCTAGTTACATTATCTGTCTTTCAAATTAAGATAAAATTATATATTAATTTTGTTATATAGTAGCCGAAACGTAGGTCTGACAAATAATCGTTTTGTGTTTTAATACTTTTCTAGATAAAAGGTTGCTTAATTTTTACGATTTATATTGAACATAAATATTTAATTTAAGAAATGCGATTGAATTTAAGGATTTAAATAATATTTTTCACAGTAAAACAATAATATATTATGAAATATTTATTTCTTTCAGTACAATTATGAAATTATTATACTAAATATGGACAAAAACTTATACAACTAAAAAAATTACTCAAAAAATAAGGGAATTATAAAATAAAATTAAGTGATTGATTAAGTCACGTTAATCACTAAGTAACATGGCACTAAGTTAGGAACTTGTTAACTAAGGTCTTACTGATCATTATTTAATCTAAGTTTAAGATCTAGGTATAAAAGGTACTTTTTTAATTATTAAGAACTTTATCCAGTCTTTTGAGTATTATTTATACCTATAAATAGTTTAACAGTGGTAGAGCCACGCGGCAGCTTTTGCTGTCGCACGGATGGGCCGGCTCGAACCGGGGTGGTACCACGACCTCACAGAATACCAGCGTGAAGTAGAGGTTTACCTCTGCGTTTCGCTTGGTGAGTGCAGGTGGCCGGAGGCCCTTTTTACTGGAAATGAGGCATTCCATCTTAGTCCTCACGGGTGGCAACGCATCTGCATTTTGATTCGCAAGCGAGGATAGATGTAGATGTCTATGGGCCGCAGCAACCACTTACCATCAGGTGGACTGTGTGCTCGTTTGTCACCCTTATCCTATAAAAAAAAAAAGCTATTAGCAATGAAATGACGTGTATGTAGTGCATCTGGTAAAGCATAATATGCATCAAAAATGTTTTGCCTGTGTTCCTCTAAAATGAGAGTAGAACATTTCTGCCTGCATTTCTCTCCGCAAGGAGGCTTAATAGATTTTTCGCTCACAACTTTATTTTTAGTTGAGTAGCTTTTACCTGCATGCCCCAATCGTTTTAATTCATTTGTTTTCCATTTTGTTGGGTTAGCTAGACGTTTACGTGTGTTCTTTTTCGGTGAAACTTGCTCTGTCTGTGATTCAACCATTTGGATTAATTGAACTGATGGATTTTCAGCTTGAGATGGCTCAGAACCAGAACCACTTTGTGATAAATTTAAATGTTTACTAATATTGAAATTGGGATCAGCTACACTGTCATCAGAAGAATAATCTTTTCCAGAGGAAGACGAGCTGGTTGAAGAACTTGTGGAATCGGAGTCACTGCTATCTGATGAATCTAAAATAAAATGTCTGACTTAGATACAATTACTTCTCCTACAAAATCTACAAAAAATATTGATAGAAATCTTACCAATTTTCCGAAGATGCTGCATCTCTGAAGTGTTCATTTCTAGTACATTACATTGTTGTTGTAAATCTGAATTTTCATTTCTTTCCTGTGAACCTTCCTGGGGATTTTCGTTCGATTCATGTAAACCTTGCAAGGGATTTTCGTTCGGTTCCTGTAAACTTTCCTGGGGATTTTCGGTCTTTTCCTGTAAATCGTGTTGTAGACCTGTCAGAGAAAAATATTAAGTGTAATAAGTACCTAAAATAAAATAAAATCTCATTAATATACACTTAGCAATATAAAAACATACCGAAGTTTTGAATTATTACATATTGTGGGATATTTTCATGTCCATGTATGTCCATCGATTCCACTTCGGGATCAGCAATAGGCGGTACATTTACTTCTTTATGAGTGATTATATTTTTTTTCAAGCTCTCTAAAATTTACTTCTTTGTGCCATTTGAAAAGCATTTAATTTAATCTGAATAAATAAATAAATACAATTAGAGCCGGCACTACAACTGACGGTCAGATGCGACGGCTAGCTGTCCGCTCGTTAGACCGCATCAAACGAGACAGCCACGACGGCTAGCCGTCGCTCGCTCCCGACCGTCCGTCACAGTGCCGGCTATTAAATCATAACCAAACGAATTGAAACAAGTCGCTGTATGTTTCAGAATCACAGTGATATTTACAGCCAATATTAACGAAAATCAAAATAATCTTACTTTTATTAATTAAAAAGCAAACATTTTCGGAATTAAACTATTTCTGATGTCAGATTTATGATAAAAAGTAGATAATTTTAAATTAAAACATAACTTTTCACAAAAAAATATCAAAAACACTATACAATTTAGAACAAACATAGTTTTAATGAAAAAGATCAGGACAGTATTATTCATATTTTATCTAAAAAACTATACAATTACATAATTATACAATTTTAAAGGGAGAATTGATTCAAACTTTGCTACACATTTATAAGTGATAAGTGTATAATTTTGAGATTGTATAATACTAATGAAATAGAATGCTTACCTTTGGGTCAAATTTTCGTTTTTGTATACTTTAGAAGAGACACAACGCGTGCACTACTCGGTCGCTTGAACGTAACTAAAATTTATATAGTATTCGCGCAATACAACGTCTCACTACGGCCAATTTAAAACTAACCAATGCGCTATCTAGCGAGTGTTTGTTGAACTACGGTCTTTTGTCAATGTTTAAGAGAAAAATACCGATGATACCTAACGTTTTCGCATATTAACTCAATTTCGAATATTTTTGGAAATTGTACACTTTTAATGCGAAAAGGCGATGTATGTTGTTACTATTTAAAAACAATTCAACTTCTAATTCTTTGCCCATCATGCCTTGTATATTTTGATGCACCAGGTGTTAACAATTTTTATTACTTATTTGTGGGCTACATTCAAAGTTAATTAAACTCTCCTTATTGCTAGAGATTGCCTCTATTGTCGCATTTACTAATTTAAATTAGTTGGAACTGATTCCAAATTAATTGTCAAATAATTATCCTGCCCAATAAAAGCAGTCTTGGTAACCAAAAACTTGGCTGAGTTAAAAAGTAAATAATAAGATAGCACATTTGCTATCAGTCTTAAATTATATTTGGATAGGTAATAACTATCTTTTGTCCAAAACTTTTTTATTAAATTATTTATGTCAATTACATGAATTTGTCATTATTATCATTACAATTATATGTCAAATTTAAATTATTATTACATATTAAATTATGCATTTGTATATTTAAATTATGTCTTAAATTATTTTCCTGTGGCAATCCCTGTATATAAGGCAGTGTGAACAAGACAATTTTGAGTACATTTAAGTTATTAAGTTGTTCAATATATCTTAATAACTGTTTGTTGTTTACACTGCCTCTTCTACCAACAAAAATTATTATTGTACTATTTGGGCAAAATTTAGTAACTATAATTTTATTTAGGATATCACTAAAAGATGCTCCAGGCATGCAGCAATTTGTAATTTTTTGTCCCTTTAAAGAGTAATTTAAAGTTATGCCTAGATTTTTTCCTATGTCATCGCTATACACAATTATATTATTTTTGTCAATATTTAAGTTATTTTTTATTTTAAGCTCCTCTGCTATGGCACTGTCATAGAGTTTTGGTGGTGGTATAATATTATCAGCACACACCGACTCTGAAGAAGCTGGTATTGAATGTGAAAATGTGAAAATGCCACTAAACGTGCTGATCATACAATTAGTGGTGATGCCTCATATTAACTCCCCGTCTGCAGGAGCAGCGGTATGGCAATTGGAAGTACGGAGGTTTTTTTTATGACCAGTATGCTTATTATTTGACGTGTTATCTAAAGCGTGTAACGTACATTCTCTGCGGCTGAATTTGATCGTATTCTTTATTGCGTTTACACTCATTGACATGCGCGACTTCGGTCGATGTTTGTGTTTACGCACTACCAAGGGGCCAAGCCTTTTTTTATTGTTTCGTCAGTTACTTTGCTGTAGACTACGGTCCAGTTCCCAACTTAACGTCCCTCTTCAGTGGGAGCACGTTGGTTAGTTGGCGCCCATCTACACGCACATGCATGTGTGAAGCCGTGTGCCTCCCCCACATTTTTTAAATATGTTTTCCAAGCGGGAAAAAAATAAAAATAAGGAATTATCTGATGTAAACCAGTGGAATACGGACGATTTATAGTTCTTAACCCTTTTGTGCCCTTTCTTCGTGAACGGGGTTCTATAGCTTAAAGTAATTATAATACATTACAAACAACTGTAGACTGATCTGGTGAATATTCATTCTTCCAAGAGACACCTAAAAGAACTAAGTAAATAAAGAAACACAACGTATATGAGGGTCCTAACTAAGACGACCACGCCATAATTTTAAAAAAGGGCTTATAACTAAATCTTTAGAAAGATCCTTAAAAATTTCAATATATATATGTGGTAAAACCAATTGGGCATACCTTAAGCGCATAAAAAAATATGTATAAAATGATTACACGGAATTTTTAAAGTAGTTTAAATACATTTCGACAGCACTATCGGCTTCAACACCCTCGAAACCCATGAAAATAATACCCATCATGAAAAATTGATAACCATTGCAGCTGCCAACTTGGATTTACATATCGACAGCACTATCGGCTTCAACACCCGCGAAAACCATGAGAATGACACCCATGATGAATAAATTGATATCTATTGCAGCCGCCATCTTGGATTTACAATTCGACAGCACTATCGGCTTCAACACCCTCAAAAACCATTAAAATGACACCCATGATGAAAAAATTGATATCTATTGCAGCCGCCATCTTGGATTTACATTTCGACAGCACTATCGGCTTCAACACCCTCGAAACCCATGAAAATGACAGCCATGATAAAAAAGATACCCATTGCAGCCGCCCACCTTAGATTTACATTTCGACAGCACTATCGGCTTCAACACCCCTCGAAAACCATGAGAATGACACCCATGATGAAAAAAAGATATCTATTGCAGCCGCCATCTGGGATTTACATTTCGACAGCACTATCGGCTTCAACACCCTCGAAAACCCATGAAAATGGCACCCATGATAAAAAAATTGATACCTATTGCAGGCCGCCACCTTGGATTTACATTTCGACAGCACTATCGGCCTTCAACACCCTCGAAAACCATGAAATGACACCCATGATGAAGAAATTGGTACCTAATTCAGCCGCCATCTTGGATTTACATTTCGACAGCACTATCGGCTTCAACACCCTTGAAACCCATGAAAATGACACCCATGATAAAAAAATTGGTACCTGCTTCAGCCGCCATCTTGGATTTACATTTCGACAGCACTATCGGCTTCAACACCCTCGAAACCCACGAAAATGACACCCATGATAAAAAAATTGATACCCATTGCAGCCGCCACCTTGGATTTATTCGACAGCACTGTCGGCTTCAACACCCGCGAAAACCATGAAAATGACACCCATCATGAAAAAATTGATATCTATTGCAGCCGCCCATCTTGGATTTACATTTCTACAACCCTATCGACTTCAACTTTCTCGAAACCATGAAAAATACACCTATGATGAAAAATTGATACCTATTGCAGCCGCCATCTTAGATTTACATTTTGACAGCACTATCGGCTTCAACACCCTCGAAAACCATGAAAATGACACCTATGATGAAAAAATTTATACCTATTGCGTCCGCCATCTTGGATTTATATTTCGACAACCCTATCGGTTTCAACTTTCAAAACTCGAAAACCATGAAATGTCACCAATGACAAAAAAATTTATACTACTTACTTTTTGTACGTACTACTATTATTTATTCTGTGCTTTTAAAATATTGTAATAAAAAAATCTCTTATTATTATTATAATCAAGTATTTAAGAAATATGGATATTCGTATATTGTATATTTGTACAGCGATCTTTTTGAGCCGCTGCAAACATCCGAAACAATGTCCACTCACGACGGCGACTGACCAGTATATAAAAAGTACTCTGTGCGTCGAACTGAGTGAGTGAGTAAACTACTCTGTGGCTTTAGCTCCCTTTACAGAATTAATTTACATACAAGGCTACCAAATCAACGAAAATTTCGCCATTATGGAGCCGAAAAAATTTAATTATAGCTAAACAAAACAAAATTACATTGCCATTTACATTAGATTGATTGAGTTAAACAATTGATATTTTCAAAAGTTAGAGTGTTTACAAGCCTTCCGGACTTGATAAATCCACACCATAAGCCACTAAAACCCTTTTTATTATTTAAAAATAGCAATTAATCGATTTAAAAAAAATATTAATAAGTTCAACAATCATTTATCTTTTTAACAATGTGCTTTTTATATAATTTATATGTATTATATGATTGCTAGATACGATTTTATTCGATAAAACGTTGGAATCTTAATTTTAAGGCGATAGTAGAACATACCTTGCGCTTTCTTAAGCGCTTAAGGTATGCAATATATATTTGTTTATCTTTTGTATTTGAAAGATGAAAGTCTGTTAACTGACAGATGGTAGAAGATGTTAAAGAAAATTGTCGAAATTAAATCTGAAGAGTAGCTGCGAGGGGTTCGACTCCAGCTTACTAACTTGTCAAGTAGGTTAAAGAAGTGTATTCTTGTAAAAGTCTTTTCGTGGTTACAAAGATTGGCGAATCAGTGTGTCATTGTTAATTATAAGTAGATAAACACTTTATTTAAGCAACTAGTTCAAACACATTTAAAAATAAAAATCATCCTGGAAAATTCCGTCAGTGAACAATGAAATCATCCGAGCGTTAGTACAAGCTAATTTTAAAAAAGATAAATTTTCCCGCCTTAAATTAACGAACAAAAGAGAACTAAACAATAGCCGACGAGAACTTGACGCTGAAGGTTGCCATAATTAAATAGGCCATTGAAACTGAAATACATTTGCATAATTTGTAAAAGGTTAGAGTTTTAGATTCTGTGGAGCTGAAGTTTTCCAATATTCATAATTGGATAATACCAGATTTTAATTACCTTTTAAACTAATTAATATATAAATAAGTAAAATTTCCTTTTTTAAACTGTGACCAAATTGAAATGCGATATTTGCGTTTGACTAGAAATTTTAATTTATTTTAAGGTCGTTGACTTTGTGCTTAAAAATAAGTGGTTCATTTGTTTTTCCGCTTTTTTTCTTTAATATGATGTCGCTGTATCTATTGCAACAATGTAAAAATTAAATAAGCGCTATTTCTAAATCTGCTCATTATATCATTGTACATAACATCAAAGACCTTTTTTGGCGTCTTCAAAACAGGACGAGCTTTACAATTTTACTCTATTTTTTGTATTTATAATGTTTCACTATATCTTTGCCAATGAGGGCATCCAAAACTTTTTTTGCTTACAGGGCGGCGCCACTTTGGCATGAGGAGATATTTTTTAGTAAAACGAAATGGTTAATATTTCTTTCTGTAATATGAGTTATATTTTATATTAATTAGAAAATAAATGAATAAACCAAACCATGGATAGTCCTAAATTTAAAAAAATCTATATCTATACAAATAAATAAAATTGAAGTGTCTGTTTGTAATATTAAAATAACAGCTTTTTACTAAATGCATATGAATATATATACGGTACTTATAACAAAAACACAATTTTAAAAATTTTGTCTGTCTGCCTGTCTGTCGGTCTGTCTGTCTGTCTGTTTGTTCCGGCGAATCTCCGAAACGGCTGGACCGATTCCGACGGGATTTTCACTGACAAATAGCTGATGTTCTAAGGAGTAACTTAGGCTACTTATATTTGAGGAAAAGAATTAGGGTTCTGAGCAATATAATTAAAACCCTAAATTACACGCGAGTGAAGTCGCAGGGAACAGCAAGTATTAAATAAAAATTAAAGAGAAACTACTGAGACACTGTTTTGTGTATTAATATAATACTCTAGAAACTGATAAACTTTCACTTAAATCTCTCAATTAAATCACACTGTGTTACATAGAACTTCATCTCAGTCCCAACTAGCGATATCTGGTGCTAGCCCTCATTGGGCCCGGATTTTGAAATTGATCATTATTAAATAGATTAAGAGAAATGTCACCTCTAACGGTGACAAAATGAGGAATGTAGTTTTTAATCTACCTATTTAAATGACATGGAGATTGTGATATTATTACTTTGTCCACTCAATCGACGGCTCCTTGTTGCTGTGGCAGTGAGTTGCACCGCTGGGGCTGCTGATTTTAACCCCGCATGGAACAAGTATTTGTATTTCCTACAAATAATTGGTCCGGGTTTGGATGTTTTCCCTTATGCAATTTGTGTTTGTAAACTGCCTCCACGATACAGGAGAAAATCCTAGTGTGAGGATAAAGTGGATAAAGTTTAATAAAGAAAAGAAACGAAAGAGTTCAAAACTTTTAACAAAAGGTAGAAACCGACTTGAAGTCGGGGTTTTAATTCTTTAATAGACTTAAACTTAGCACCGACTTGATAATGTGAAATTATTTCATTTTTTTTAGTTCTGTGAAGTTCGCTTTTACTGTTTGTTAAAAGTTTTTGATTCAATCGCTACCAGAGCACTTTAAACATCGGCCGGCTTTTGATGGTACCGTGTTGTCTAACAATAAGTTGCAGTGCTAAGGGCCGCGGATTTGAATCCCGCACGTAAGAAGTATTTGTATGGCCTACAAACAAATGTATGACCTTTTAAAATTTATGTTTTTAAACGGCCCCCCCCGATACATAAGAAACTCCTAGTGAGAAGGTGACGTTATTAAAATGAGGGAAAGAGAAAGTGAGCGAAAGCAGTCTTATTAAAAGTGAGGTTTCTTAATAGTTTTAGGCTTAAGGAAATTTTAAATGCATTATTGATAGTTTAATCCTGAGACTAGTACTCGTAATAAAACACGTTTCGTAATAAGACCGCAAGAATATAAAAAAATTAAGTACACGCGATGAACTACCTTACTTATATCGCTGATTATAGCTTTTAATATTTACGTGGTATGGTAGAGCCACGCTGCAGCTGTATTATGGTTATAGCAAGAATGGGTCAGCTCAACCGGTAAATGACCACTCTCTTACAGAATACCAGCGTACAATTGCAGCTTAATACTTCTGTCTTTCGTATGGTATGTGTAGAGAACCGGATACCCTTTTTAATGGAAAAGTGGCATTCCATCTTAGTCCTCACGGGTGATAACTCTTCTGAATTTTGAATCTTAATACATGATAAATGTACATGGATGTGTATGAACTGCATCATCCACTTACCATCGGGCTGACTGTGCTCGTATGACACCCTTATTCTATAAAAAATATCTCTATAATATCTGTTTTCTTTTATAGTCATTTCGTGAGAGAAAAACTATAAACATTCCTTAAGCTGATGTTGGTTTTTATGAGTAAGCCGAATATGTTTAAAAATTTATTATTTAAATGCGCACAAAAAAGAATTCATTATATCGATCGTTTTCGTGTTGTAAATTTTTGCTCCAACCACGACCAGTCCTGTTGAAGACGTGATACTATTCGGTAATAAACAATAATTGCTCCTCTAAATATATTTGATATATTGAAAAAAGTTATATTGGGACCGATTCCCCTCAAATTAAAGAATTAAATAGTACTTAAAATAAGTGGTAAAAAACTGTTTTTTAATAGAGTTGCTCAAAAAGTGGCGTTAGTTTTGCAGGGACGTATAGCGTTCGAGATGTGGGCTATTACATACTCGAGCTTTTTCTTTACCTTTTCCGAACTTGTGCGTTGTCTTTCCCAACTGTCAAAATAATGTCTATTAAAAAGAAAAAATCAACCACAATGTTTTTACTAAAAAAAATCATAGAAATTTTTATGATTCATGCTAATATTTCTAAAAAGAAGCTACTAATTTGTTTCAATATCAGATTTAATAATTTGATTCAATTAATTAGGTTAGATTTCAGTTCATTTCATCTCATTAAATTTCATTTTCATTTCATATCAATAAAAAATTCTACTGAAGACATGGCTGTATGGGTTTCCTTTACCTACCCCGAATGGGTGAAGAAAACAAAAAAAATCTCTGTTTATATTGTTTTACGGTTGGCGCCATTTTCCAAAAATGTTCTTTATTAAATTGCTTCATTTTTTCGCAACTGTATTAAAATAGATGATCAGTACACGTGCGGAACCATCATTGCAACTTGTTCCGACCGTCAACCCTCACCTTCGGCTGCGCCTCGGCTCGGGTAGACATTTGTCGGAACACTTTGCGATGACAGGCTTTCCGCACTCGTAATTATGGAGTATAGAGGAGACATATAGACACATAGGAGTACAAGGAGAACCATCTTATACGGGGTGAAAGTTTAAAAAGTGTCCTACTATTTACTGATAATAGAGGTTTCAAAACCTATCACAATAGCGCTGGCGTCTGAAAAACTACGTCATGAAGATAGCTGTTGTGAACGGAGTGAAGTCAGCTGAATTCAAATATTTAAAAAAATTCATGATTAGAGTAGTTAGTAAAATGCCAGTATACAAAATTTCAACTATTAACGTAGTACAAAACCAAGCGGATTGGTCGGTCCTTGTTTATTACTCCATCTTATTCTAATTAAAGTAAGCAGGAGTGTTATCAAGCCTGGGCTGCGTTTTCGGCGACTTGGGATGTAAAGACCAGCATACTTAAAAAGAAGTATAACTTCGCCTCCAGGTCCTTCAAAAGAGTTATTGCCAAGGCAAAGTCAGAGCATATAGGCAGAATTGGCGAGAAACTAGTTCGCCTTCCTTCGGGAACCCGTGCATTCTGGTCTCTCGCCAAGGCTGTCCAAGGGAATTTCTGTAAGCCATCACTACCATCTCTGCACAGGGAGGACGACTCACTGGCCCATGACGCAAAAGACAAAGCCGACCTTTTAGGCTCCCTTTTTGCGTCCAACTCGACTCTTGAGGTTGGGGGGAAAACACCGCCGACCATCCCGCGGTGTGAGTGCTCCATGCCGGATGTGCTGTTCTCACAGCGCTCGGTTCGCAAAGCACTCCTCTCCCTGGACATCCAGAAGTCGAGTGGGCCTGACGGAATCCCCCCAATTGTGCTGAGGACGTGTGCTCCGGAGTTGGCACCGGTCCTAACGCGTCTTTTCCGGTACTCCTACTCCCAAGGCGTAGTCCCGAATTCATGGAAGACAGCTTTTGTCCACCCGATCCCTAAAAAAGACGACCGCTCAGACCCGTCTAGGCCTATCGCGATCACCTCCTTGTTCTCCAAATGAATGGAATCCATTGTTAACTGCCAGCTCATCCGGTACCTTGAGGATCACCAGCTGATTAGTGACCGCCAGTACGGTTTTCGTCGGGGTCGATCAGCTGGTGATCTTCTGGTCTACCTGACCCATAGATGGGCGGAGGCAGTAGAGTCCAAGGGGGGGGGGGGGCGTTGGCCGTTAGTCTGGACATTGCGAAGGCCTTCGATCGGGTTTGGCACAAAGCGCTTCTTTCGAAGCTCCCTTCCTATGGGCTTCCCGAGAAATTGTGCAATTGGATCACCAGCTTCCTTGCAGATCGGAGCATCAAGGTCGTTGTAGACGGTGCATGTTCTGACTACAAGCCTATTAACGCTGGTGTTCCACAAGGCTGTGTGCTATCACCAACGCTGTTTCTTCTGCATATCAATGATATGTTGCTAACTAGTAACATTCATTGCTATGCGGATGACAGCACTGGTGATGCTCTATACACCGGCCGTGGTAATATTTATCGGGAAAACGTCTCCGAGTACCGAAAACAAACTTGTGTCTGAAGTCGAGTCTTTGCTGGACAAAGTCTCGGACTGGGGGCGACTAAATCTAGTCTAGTTTAATCCTCAGAAGACAAGTTTGCACGTTTACCGCTAAAAAGAACCCCTTTGTCGTATCTCCTCAGTTTCAAGGCACTCCCCTGGTTGCCTCAGCCAGTATCGGAATCCTCGGCGTCGACATATCGAGTGACGTGCAATTTCGTGGTCACTTGGAAGAGAAGGCCAAATTGGCCTCTAAAAAGCTTGGCGTGCTCAGCAGAGCGGGACAGTATTTCATGCCGGCACACCGCCTGCAACTTTACAAAACGCAGGTTCGGCCTCACATGGAATACTGTTCCCATCTCTGGGCAGGGGCTCCCCAGTGCCAGCTCCTTCCACTTGACCGCATCCAGCGCAGAGCGGCTCGAATCGTCGACGAACGAGTCCTTTTCGATCGGCTCGACTCATTGGCGCTGCGAAGAGATGTTGCATCTCTTTGCATTTTCTTTCGCATCTACCATGGGGAGTGCTCTGAGGAATTGTTCGGATTAATCCCAGCCGCCAAATTTCACGAACGCACATCGCGGCAGAACTCCCGATACCATCCACACCATCTGGATGATTGGCGGTCCACCACTGTGCGATTTAGAAGATGTTTTCTTCCTCGCACGACTTCCTTGTGGAATCGATTACCATCAGCGATTTTTCCGGACCGATACGACTTAGGGACCTTCAAGAAAAGAGCATACTCCTTTTTAAAAGGCCGGCAACGCATCTGCAATTCCCACCCTGGTGTTGCGGTTGTTCATGGGCGGCGGTAATCACTTACCATCAGGTGAGCCGCATGCTCGTTTGCCCCCTCTCCTATAAAAAAAAATTAATACTCTTGGCGCTTTTTTTATTTTATCCTATGCTACTGCAGCACACCACCCTTATTGGATACGTTTTCAAGGACACTTTTCATATAAAGAGATGGTCCTCCTTCTCTCTACACTCCATACTCGTAATGAAAAGTACTACTGTGGTGTTCTATTCTCTAAAATTCCTACTTGAAAGTAAAAATAAGAACAAAAATTGCACAATATATCAATTTTAATGAAATGGTTTAATATGATTGGATTATTCCCAAACCAGTAGAGAAGTGAAGTTTATAAGGAATTTTCTTCATGAAAGTGTGGTTAAGATACTACTTTTTTTATAGGATAAGGGTGACAAACGAGCACACAGTCCACCTGATGGTAAGTGGTTGCTGCGGCCCATAGACATCTACATCTATCCTCTATAACAAATCATAATGTAGATGCGTTGTCACCCGTGAGGACTAAGATAGAATGCCTCATTTCCAGTAAAAAGGGCCTCCGGCCACCTGCACTCACCAAGCGAAACGCAGAGGTAAACCTCTACTTCACGCTGGTTTTCTGTGAGGTCGTGGTACCACCCCGGTTCGAGCCGGCCCATCCGTGCGACAGCAAAAGCTGCCGCGTGGCTCTACCACTGTTAATATACTAAATTACTATGTTGTAGAAAATCTGGTGTTTTTTCTTTAAAGTAGTTGAAAGTAAAAGTAAAACAATTTCTTTTTCATTTAGAAATATTTACTATAGTGTTGTTATTAAAATGTTTTTACAAAAATATAGCATGATATGTCTCATAGTTTGTTTGTAGTAATTAATTCCCGTATGGTGGCGGTTTAAAGGAACCCATTTACTTACGTCTTCTTTGGGTGTCGTAAGAGGCAACTGTGAGAAATACCAGAAAAATTCGATGGCATTCGATAGATAAAAGTATAATCGTCTCGCCAGACCGGAAACAAGCAGCAGCGTTAAAGATACAAGTTGTAGTAACACAATTGTCAATCCCGAACGTGACGGTTAAGGCAAATCCTCCCCACATTGTGAGAAGCCCACGTACATCATTGGCTATTACGGAATAATAGAGATGGACAACCACGTAGTGGCGGTGTCAGAATATTCACTATCCCATATTGTCCCGTGAGACAGAAAAAAGAGGCGAGAGAGTGAAAGTATAACACGAAATGGGCAGCAGCATCTTTAAACTAATAAAAAAGCGTGACATTTATGGCAAATTTGAGGCACACGTGGTAGAGCCATGCCATTTGTAGTAGTTGTACGAATGGGTCGGCTCGACCGGGAAAGGACCGCGCTCTCACAGAATACCAGCGTCAAATGGCAGTTTAGCACTGCTGTGTTTCGTATGATGAGTGTAGAGAACCGGACACCCTTTTTACTGGAAAAGAGGCATTCTATCTTGGTCCTCACGGGTGAAAACGCATCTGCATTTTGATTCGTAAACGAGGATAAATGTAGATGTCTATGGGCCACAGCAACCACTTACCATCAGGTGAACTGGGTGCTCCTTTAGTGACAAAGGACGATCCTATAAAAAAAATCTATGGGATACACCAATTTTCAGCAGTGGTTGTAGTGGACTTTTATAGGCTGTTATGTATAGATGGCAATGTAAAATAAAGATGAATCCAAATAATACAATTTATGCTTAAATTTGATTCGTAAACAATTTAGATACTTTAAAAGAGATACAAATTACAGGTTATAGTGTAGGAGAATTAAATTTTTTTTTATTTTTTTTTATTAATGTATTTATGAAACAGTGGTGTAACTTAATTCTAAACTCGCCAAACTTTTACGTTTGATGGCGAGAAGCGCTCTTTTACAAAACAATGAACCACCTTATGTACTACTAATATTAGACACAATGATACACAATTATACAATATAATAATATATAAACCCATGACATCTTAATGTTATGTTAACTATATATCTTTATATACATCTAACTTTAATTATATGAATTATATATTATCTAGTACTTATATATTAATATACTGTAATATTTTAATCTAATACAATGTACTCGTATATAGAGTTCTATTAACAATCCTGTATAATGTTTTTCAATTTTTTCTTAAGTGATCCTTTACTAATTTTTACTTTTTCTCTTAGTAGATCTATTTTGTTAAACACTTTAGCTACCAAATACTTAGATGTTCTCTTACCATAATAATTCGTTATTTTTGGTAGAACCAGTTTGTTTTCTCTAACCCTATGTGTGTTGTACTTATTTTTAACATTCACTTTATATTTCTCATTATAATAATATTCCAGACCTATCAAATATCCTACTTTTTTATCTATTGGTATTATATTACAAATGGAAAACAACTTATCATAGTCTTTGTTGTAATTATCTTTAACATTTTTACTAACTAAATACTCATCAGTCTTATTTGTATGTCTTTGATATCTCTTAGATATGTAATAAAGGTTCGTACGTATACAAGGAGTCCATAACTCATTAGCGAGTCAGCAAGTGCAAAATATACTATTTTTAACGTTTTTTTTGTTCAATCAATTTTTTAATTGGTAAAACTTACTTAACACAGATCTTAGCCTATTGCAAATGTCATTTATATGTATTCTCCAGTTAAAGTTCTTATCTATTGTTAGACCTAAATATTTGAATTTATCTACATAATCCAATCTTTTACAGTTACAGTTAAATTTATTTCTATGCATACATTCGTATGTATGTCCTATCACTGTTAGATCTTCATTTTTTACACATTTAGCATTTCGATTATATGGCGAGTATATATGCATACATTTAGTTTTTTCAAGATTTAATATAATGCCATTGTCGTGTGCCCATTTGCTAATGTTTTCAAAATCACCTTGTATGCATTTTTGTACCTCAGTTATATCTTTGGATGCATAAACAAGACACATATCATCAGCATACATGAACACCTTACAGTTATGCACGACATTTGACACAGTATTCACATACATTATATACCCCACAGGGCCATACACCGATCCAGTAGGCACACCCGAATCGACATGCGCCTCTTTTCTAACCACTTGGGAGATAATTGTACTTATTTTTCTATTAGTGAGGTAGTTTTTAAACCAATTATTTGTGGGACCGCGTATTCCGCATTCGTCCATTGCCTGTAATAAGATCTCGTGGTCTAAGGTGTCAAACGCTTTTTAAAGTCAATAAAAAGTACTATAACTTGTTTACCAGAATCTAGGCAGTCATTAATATAATCTGAAAATCCTATCAAAGCAGAGACCGTATTGCGCCCTCTCCGAAAACCGTGCTGTGAGTCACACAGTATGTTATATTGTTCTAAGAACGCGCTAATCTGTCCTACAATAACTTTTTCGATTATTTTATCTATAACATATAATATTGCAATGGGCTTATAATAACCATATTCTAAATGACTTCCTGATTTGTATATAGGACGTATAATTGCTTTTTTTAACTGGTCAGGATAAATACCATTAGATAAGCACATATTTATTAGTGAAGCTATAACAGGACTTATTTGTTTACTTAAATATATAATGTCTTTCGCCCGTATTCCATCTAAACCGGGTGCTTTCAGACAGGACAATGTCCTTATGACCTTTTCTACGTCTGACGGAGTCACCCTACTGTATCTATAGCTTACCTCGCTCGGTTTTACATATTTATTTCTATCTAAAAACTTCAAATTACATACATGTTTAATTCCCTTTATTTCATCCGTACATGTTTTAGAAAAATGTGTACAAATCTGTTTTATACTATCTGTTTTTCCTAAATACCTTAAAATAATATCATCTAAGCTAGTTTTGTTTCGTCCCAACCATATGTTTATATTTGTCCATATTTTCCTAAAATCTCCATTACAGTTTAAAATTTGTTCCTGTTTATATTTATTTTTTGCCATATTAACTAATTTATTCACTTTATTTCTAAATTTTGTATAGACTAATCGCTTGTTCATATTCTTTGGATGCGTTTTCCAAACTCTAAATAAATAATCCCTTCTCAGTTACATTGTATATAAATATTTATCTATCCATGGATGTCTTATTACTTTTTTTCTATCTACCTTAAATTTAATTGTACTTTACTTGTAAATATTATAAAATACACTACACATCGTCTGATACAATAATAATGGACACGTTATTGTAATTAACTGGGCCCAATTATATTCATCCAGATTTTGTTTAACAGTTTTGTCACTTAACACTTCAAGCATACTATTGTTATTCATATTGCCACTCACACATTGATTTTCGTTTCGACTAACACATAAATTCAACATTAATCCTATTTCATGATGATCGGCGATGTGTGACTCAAGCACATAGGCGCACGCGTCATGCTCGCTCCTTCCCGCTCGCACCCAGATATGATCCAAGCACGATGCCTCTAGCCGGCCCTCCGCGATCGCTTCGCGCTTTATCTCTTTGCTCGGTATTACACATAACAGACCGCATTCACACAGGGCGTTTTTGTATCTTGTTGTAGTAGGATTAACCGTGTCATTTAATATGTTTATATTGGTGTCTCCAATCACTATTACATTGTCAAATGCTGGTACGGATTTAACTAGTGTCTCTAATTGCTGGATAAATATCAGTTTATCATTGGTAGGTGGTCTATATATTGCGATTACATGTGTTTTAGTTTTCCCGTGCTTCAATTGCCCATGAAGTGTTTCCGCTGCTTCTGTGTTTACCATTTTAGCTTCGAAATTCAATCCATTCTTAGCGTATATTAATATTCCTCCTCCTCTTCTCGTTTCTCTAGTATATACAAATGTATAATATCCCACTATTTGATACAATGGAAGTTCTTCCTTCTTAATATTTATTTCGCTTAAAATTATTATATCTATGTTATACTTATTTTTATCAAGTAGTATTAATAACTCGTTGAAGTGTTTCCGAAGAGATCTTATGTTCAGATGTAATATATGGGTATTCCATATATTTTGGGATAGGTCATTATTTAGAGCCATTATATCATAGTATCTTTTAAAATTAAAATTAAAATTACCGGAGAAGCTATCTATACAATCGAATGTTGCTGTTGAATATCACGTCGTGTGTACTCGCCGCGTTATGTACACGTGTTTATTTACATTCATCGAACTTTTGAAAATCTTCCTCCGATCTAATGTTATAAATCTTTTTTTCTTAACTATTCTTTTTGACCAGGATACTACCATTTTGCACCTAAATATATTGTTATGCCTTATCCATGAAATTATGTTCGAAAGTTACAAAATCCATTAAGAGATGCAATCATATTACACTAAAACTGCACTTCAGCTATACTGGAAAGTTTTTCACTAAACCAATAATTTTTTCATCACTATAGCAATGTTTATGTATTTGATTTGTCAACGATATTTTCATCATAGGTAACTGATAACCTCTGGCAGAGGCACGTATACGTAATGGTGTTAATACAGACACAGCTGTGCTATCGCTCATACAAATATCAGTTAATCTACACATATAAATAAAATTTATGTTTCTGCCCGTAGTGTTGAAATAATTGACTTCTGTTTAGCTCAGGGGGTTATTTGCATTCTATTAAGACGTAAATAACCAATTTTACAGTTTATATCCCTCTGTCTGCTTGTTTTTTCCGCCCGGGCTAAGCTTTGGAATGGCTGATCGATTGTTATGAAGCTTTACGAACAGATAGCAATGTTAGGAACAATCTAAGCTATAATATACTCAAAAAACTTGAAAACTTTTTTGGTAAGCATGACATTGATAAAACAGATGGTCTTTTATTATTTTGTATCTAAATAATGTCGCATTAATGGATCCTATATATAAATAAATCACAAGTTACCTAAATATACATGATTTCAGCAGAAATATACAATACCCTTGAGCTGTTTAACAAACAAACCATGAAACTCATGGTATATCGAAAAAATGCTGTCAATCCCTATTAAGCTGCTGACAATATATATGAACCAATATTTCTGTTCAATTTTTTCGGTAAAATAAAAGGAGCCATGTCTAATACGTGACATGTTTCAGTAAACGTACAATCAGTGACAACAATTCCGCAATGAACAGATATCGCGTGACAAGGATATATTGTTACCTACTTGGGACAAACCCGCACCTTAAACGCCGTTTCCGAACTCTTTTTTGTAATGAAAAGAGATCAAGATTATATCGCAATGTATTCAGGTGATTGTGTCACATCAATAGATTTCTATCTTTATCTTATATCTTAATTAAATTGACGGCCCTGTTGTGGTTTACTTGTTAAAGTATTTATATTCTCAGACGTAGGTCTGAACCTGGGAAGCATTTGCATTTGAAATTGTTTGTCGCTTTCTTTATATAGCAGTTATCGCCATGTTTTAATAGTAAATCAAAAGTTAATCTTAAAAAAATTGTGGCAGCAGTAATCATTCTATGTGATATATCGATCACACGTTTATTTTTGTTTTTATACAAGAGTAGGCAAATGAGCTTGTGATTCACTTTATGGTAAATGAATACCACCGCCTATGAACAACTGCAACAATATGGGAATTGCAGACGCGCTTATAATTAACTAACTTTAAAATATGTAACTTTTTCTACTTCTTCTTACTTGTTATCACCAGCCCATATAAGTCTATTTAAGTCTTAAATCTTATTGAGCATAGATGTGGATGTCTATGGGTCACAGCAACCTCTTACCATCAGGCGAACTGTGTGCTCGTTTGGCCCCTATCCTATAAAAAATAATGTTGATGCTTTGACCATCGATGTTTGTTTCCGCCTCTATTTTGTCTTTTGTAAAACTTTTATTCTTTTTGTTGTATTCTATTGCTCTATGAATACATATATGCTTACGATACGAGAAGGTGTAAGTCTGCACGTCTAAGGAATACAGCCCATATATGTAAGTCTATTGCTGCACATGCAACATTTATAGGGACGATTAGCCTTAACTGTGACGCTTGGTAGGCAGACTTGTGACGTTTCTTCTCGTCACTAGCATGGATAACTTACGCCTACCGAGACTACCCCGTTAGTCTACTAATCGTAAAATTTACTGCTAATTATTCTCTTCCCGGCTCTGAATCCAAGTTTCACAATGTGTCTCTCAACTAATACATATTATATTAAATTTGATTGCTTAGTGCGATTGCCAAGTCAATTTATTTATTTAAAATATAAAAGATTTTTAGTATTGATGTGGCCACTATAAGATGTTGTTAGGTTAGCTGATTACGTAATAACTTAAGAAAGAAGGACCCTTAAGTAGGGACTGAATAAATTAACCGACTTGGTATTACATGGATCTCACAACTTCTTACGATAGTAGAACTGAGTTGCGAGACTTGGTTCTTTTTACAAGTTATGTTTTTGATGGCATTATTATTTTACGCCCAGTGTAATTAAATAAGGTGATTATATTGTCATCTTTTTTGCAATATTTATAGAATAAGAGTGACAAGCGAGCACACAGTCAACTTGATAGTAAGTGTATTCTTTTGTCCATGTTACACCTATCCTTGATTAAGTGTCAAAATGCAGATGCTTTATCACGCCTAATATGGAATACTTCGTTTCCTTTAAAAAAGCCTCCAGATCTCTACCCACATTCAACATTCGAAACATAGCAAAGTTCAGCTGACATTTTACGCTGATATTCTGTGAGAGCATGGTATTTACCTGGTCGAGCTGACTCATACATGCTACAACTATAATATATCTGAAGCGTGACTCTACCACCTATAATGGTTAATTTTTTATCGACTCTTACAAATCTATCGGATGAAATGGGCTGGTAGATTCTCTTAAGCTGTCAACACAAAGCAATTCTCATTCATCTTCATAATCATCATCATTACAGACCTTCACAAGTACACTGCTGGAAACATGCCTCCCGTAAGTAATTCCACAAAGAACGGTCCTAAGGCATCTATCGAATTCTTCCATATCTTATTTTCATATCTCATTTTGATATATTATTTGCAAAATTACTATGTGTGTACTTTTTATGTGTGTCTATAATATAATGTTATTACAGACGCGCCGTCGTGCCGGAGCGGCGGCGTGTCAGTGGTGGGGGCGGCGCGCGGCGAATCGGTCGTGATTGTATGCGAGGTGGACGCAGACCCGCCGGCCGCCGTCTTCAAGTGGAAGTTCAACAACTCGGGCGAGACCCTCGACGTAGCCGCAGACAGATACACTTCGAACGGCAGCGCATCGAGCCTTAAGTACGGCTTTTGTTGATTACTTCTATATTTAAATCTACCCACGTGGCTTGTGCCTGCTACACATCTAAAGATATATCGTAGTGGTTTCA